>JADLZK010003777.1:0-36797 GCA_015847255.1 Hyparrhenia diplandra
GCAAGATTACAAGAGAAAGGGCAAGACAATGGGTGAAGCACACATTGGGCATGAGTGGGACTCAACTAAAGAGTCAAGTGAGGAGGATGTGAAGATTGCAACATTTGCTATGCAAGAGTCAACCTCCACATCGAAGCTCTTCTCCAACATGTCCCGATGATGATGATGACTTCTCCCCTCACATTTGTCTTATGGCAAAGCGTGAGAAGGTAAAACCTACACCCAAAGCCTCTCCAACACTCAGTGATGAGTCTAGTGATCTTATGATGACTCAGAGTGATGATGGGTCTAGTGATGAAGAATATTGTCGATGTTTTACGACCGAGAGCGCTACGGGGTGACCGGGCGGTTTGTTCGAACTCGGCGAACCTAAAGCCGGCGGTTTGTTGCGCGGTGACATGGAGAGCGCTTTTTATCTGATTAGGCCCTCGATCAGGATCGAGTAAAGACCTTTACGCCCGGTCGGCGTGAGCTGTTTTGATTGATGGGGTTAGCCGAGAATCGGCCGTGAAGCTACGCACTTGGTCGTAGCCAAGCTTGTGTCTCGTATGATCGCGCCCTCCTCTCTACGAGGTGTCCCTTTGGCCGCCTTTTTATAGTCCAAGGGGCCAAGGAACCCGCTACGATCCTACGAATACGAGGGTTGTCCGTAGAGGAACCTAACACCCAAACCCTTTACAAGGTAACGACTAGTGTCTCTATCCTATTACAACGTATCACCCGTAGCTATGCTTCCATTGCCTTCTCGAGTTGTTTGTGGCCGCAGCTTCTGATAGAACCCCTCGCGTACAACTCCTGTGAGTTCTTTGGTGATCCCGTATCCACAAGCCTCGAGCATCTCAAGGTCGAGCCTTGAGGGTTGTCTTTGCTTTTCTCGCGAGGCCTTGATATGATCTTCAAGATCATCTTACTGAGTGCAATTTTTTGAAAAGTGCACCCGTAGGGTGTGGAGCTTTTTGCTTTTTTGGCACAAAGAGCCGGAAGGGTCTTGTGAGTTCTTTCCTCCGCCTTCTCGGCGTTCTTCTCGTCGCCGCGCTCTCCTTTCTGGAAAGGAGAGCCTCGCTCGGGCTAGCCCGCGAGCATTTCTGCAGTTTGAGTCGTGAGGGCCGCCCGCTCTGCGCGGGTGCGGTCTGATGCAACTCTTGTAGTCTTTCACACGGGTGCGCACTTTGCCGAGAAAAGTGCACTCCGTGAGGGGTGTAGCCTCGAAGCTTCTTGCTTTTGGCACAAAGAGCGAAGGTCTCTGAGTTCTTCTCTCTCCGTCTTTCGAAGTTCTTCGTCGCCGTGTGGGCTCCTTTCTTGAAAGGAGAGCCTTCGTGCTGCGCTAGCGGAAAAGCATCGCTGCGCTGAGTCGCGGGAGGGCTGCGCAGCCCTCGCGCTGCTCCCCGATGCGTATCCTCTTTGTCGTCTTTGCTACACGAGTGTGCACTTTGCTAAACGAGTGCACCCGTAGGGTGTAGCAGCTTCTGCTTTCTGGGCACTAAAGCAGGCCGGAAGGTCTTTTGAGTTCTTTTCCTCCGCTCTCGTAGTTCTTATCGCCGCTTTGAGCTCTTTTGGAAAAAAATCTCGCCCCATATCCCGTGAGCCCCCGGCATCTAAGAGTTCTTTTTGTATATAGAGCTCTTGGAGGTTCTTTATATTCTCTCGGGGTTTTGACCGCTTTCTTTTTCCGCGCGTGTATTGCTTCGTTGGGCTGTTGTGACGACGCCTGGTTCTTCTCGTTGTCGGGTTGATCGATTTGTCCCTCGTCTTTGAACCGCGCTCCAAGATGTCTTTTCGCTACCGCTGTCGGGGGTTTTTTGAAGGGTTGTTTTCTCCTTCTCGCGGCTCCACTCGTTGTGTCACCGCTGTAATCGCGCATAAAAAGGAGTGCCATTGTCTTCAAGAATTAGCCTGCCTTTGTCGTGGACTTGTTGATGGTTGTTGTGGGAGTCTTGCTCGTAGTCTTCGTGGTTGTTCTCAAGATTCAGCTTTGTTCCTTCGTGGTAGACTTGCTGAAAGTGATAGAGTCTTGCTCCTGGTCTCGTGGTTGTTCTTCTCAAGATTCAGCTCGTCTCTCCTCAGACTTGCCGGGAGGTGATAGAGTCTTTCTCTTGATCTTTCAGAGTTGTTCTTCTAAAGAATCAGCTTGTCTTCTCAGAGACTTGCTTGAAAGTGATAGGAGTCTTGCCCGGTCTTCGTGGTTGTTCTTCTCAAGATTCACTTCGTCTTCTCTGAGACTTGTCGAAGGTGATAGAGTCTTGCTCTTGATCTCTCGCAGTTGTTCTTCCGAGGGTTCGCCATCCTTTCGTAGATTTGTCAAGGTGATAGAGTCTTGCTCTTGATCTTCGCAGTTGTTCTTCCTCAAGAATCAGCTCGTCTTTGCCGTAGACTTGCATGGTTGTTGGGGCGTCCCCGCTTTTTGCCGTGGTTGTTTTCCTTGACATGTGACTTTGGTCTTTTTTCCGAGACTTGTCACGATTGTTCGGTGGGTTACCCAGGTCGTTAGGTTTCTCCTTTCCTTTTAGGCCCTCTAGCATTTGTCCTTTCTTGAACTTGCTAGTGTATTTTGGTGGAGTCGAGCCCCGAAAGAGTTGTTCTAACCTCGGTTGCCTCTTTGGGCTAGGGCTCTCCCATGCAACCCCCGCTGGACTGTCGCGATGACGCCCCTTGAAGGGTTCTCAGTCCGCCCATTTAAGTGCACCGGGGACCCGAAGGTCAAGATGGTTGGGTTCCTATTTCATAACACTACAATCCACCTTGCCTCGTTTGGGCCGCTTCGCTTCGAGAGACTTGTGTGAGACGCATGGGTTTCTATTTCACAACACTACACCGTTTCACGCCCGATTCGGAAGGTCCGTCCGCCGTCATTGGACATAGTGGCAATCTCGACCCTTGATGACCTCCTCGACCTAAACGGGCCGATCCCAACGCCCTCTTTTTTCAAGAGTCGGTCTTCACGATCTTCCGCTAGGATTTAAGGTGGACGCTATTCCGTAGCTAGACTTCGCTGGTTCCACCCTTGAATTTTGACCTCCGCTCGTGGTCGGGTTTGCCTTCTTTTTGGTCGACTTCTTCTTGTGAAGTGCCAATTCTGGCTGTTTTGTTCTTCTCCAAGAGGGAGGCATGCGCCTTCACCGCAGCTTGTTTTGCTGAAGTGCCCTGTGGTCGCGTGATTTTGTGACCTCTTTGGATGGTCCAGAGTTCTTCTCGTGCTTGATCTTCTTCCTTCTTGAAGTATC
Source organism: Hyparrhenia diplandra (assembly GCA_015847255.1). Lineage (NCBI taxonomy): Eukaryota > Viridiplantae > Streptophyta > Magnoliopsida > Poales > Poaceae > Hyparrhenia > Hyparrhenia diplandra. Next base: position 3,222 of record JADLZK010003777.1, read on the forward strand.
GGAGAGTTGTTATTGCGCTCGCTTCTTCTTGTTGCCTTGAGTTCCTCCGATTATGGATAGAACCTTCTAAGCTGGTTTATGTGCCAAGAGTTTTTGATTTCTTCTCCTTGCATTGTCATCAACTTGTAGGTTCCCCGTCCCAAACTCCCTTTGACGATATGGTCCTTCCCATATGTCGAAAGCAGCTTTTGTGCTTGCCTTCCGTCTTCTCGATTCCTCTTCTCGAGTACTTGATCTCCCGGATTGAGTTTTCTTGGACATGTGCCTTGTCATAGTGCCTTCCGAGTCCTGCGCATATCTTGGTGCTCTGAGGATGGCGTTTGTTCCGACTTTCACACAATGATTTCTAGTCTTCTTGTCCGTTTCTCCTTCTCCTTTCTTCAAATTGCTCGATCCTTGAGAGCCCTCCATATGAGGTCCGGGCCAACAGGACCGCTTCTCGATCCATAGGTCGTGAAGAAGGGTGAGTAGCCCGTTGCTCACGATTTGAGTTCTAGGCCCTGCATAACTTTTGGGAGTTCTTCAACCAATTTTACCCGTAGTCTTTGAGTTCTTCATATAGCTTTGGCTTCACGGGCAAGGATGAGTCCGCTTGCTCTTTAACTTGTCCGCTAGCTCGAGGGTGTGCTACGGATGCGTAGTCTATCCAGATGCCGCAATCTTATGCCCAATCTTCGACCGCCGCCGCGGAATCCGTGATCCGAGGTCAGTAATGATCCTGTTGGGCATCCCAAATGCGGCATGATCTCTTGGATGAACTCGACCGCTTTGGTTGATTTGAAGGTGACCAATGGCTTGTATTCTATCCACTTGGTGAATTTGTCGATGGCGACGAGATGTACTCATATCCCTCCCTTGGCTCTTTGAGTGGTCCGACTTGATCCGGGCCCAAAGATTTAGAAAGGCCATGATGGTGGTATGCAAATCAAAGTTGTGTGTCGGGCACATGCGCTTGTCTTGCAAACATCCGCATCCTTTGCATGTTCCTCGACGAGTTCTTCTCGTGATCTTTGAGGGTCAAGGCAGTAGTATTCCTGCTCCTCAATGCTTTTCCCACGAGGTTCTTGACGCTGCGTGGTTTCCACAAAGAACTGTAGAGTGGATTTCCTTGAGGATGTCCTTCTTCGAGCTATGCATTTGAGTAGTACTGATGATTTTTTTTCCTCGATCGGGCCGCTCACCCGCTTTTCATTAAGAGAAGGGAAAACCAAATCCAGATATTAACAAACCCCGATGCCGAGAAGACATCACAGTGAGAAAACACCACCATAAACATAAACTAAAAGCAAGAAAAGCAGAGGCGTGGAACCCTCCACCTAACAATCCCAAAGAAGTCTGCGCCTATACAAAAGATAACTAAACACCTAGGTAGCTAGTAGTGATTGGAGCCGTAGATGATACACCTCGGCAGCAAAGCATCCGCCGAATAAACGACCGTGGCAAAGCATCCACTTAACCTCCTTGGCGCCAAGCATCCGCCAAACACGACCTCGGTGGCGGCACTCCACGGAACCACCACGGTGGCAAAGCATCATCCGGCACGATTCTGAAGACCTCGTGGCAAAGCATCCACCGAACCACCACGCGCAAAGCATCCGCCGTAAGCACGATCAAGACCTCGGTGGCAAAGCATCCATCGAACCACCACACGGAAAGCATCCGCCGGAGCACTACGACTCGGAAATCAGATAACTACGGCTACCACTAACACCAATAAAAACAAACCAAGGTGAATAGAAGCAAGAAGTGAGAAAGGCGCAAAGGCGATGGAAGGAGCAGCAGATGGTGAGACCGGCGAGAAGGAGGCAAGCAACGAGCATCAACGAAACCTTCAGAAGGAACCGACATCCGCTGACGCTCAACTTTCGTTGTGTATAGCCTTCTGGATTTTCATCCCACCAAGTTTGTCCCAACCCGCCTGACGACGCACGGCCAGAGTGTAGTGGGAGAACCAGAAGACGCGCCACTCAACTAAACCACCACGGCAGAGTCAGCGCGCTACCTTGTCACGCAAATCACGCCCACCACGGCCGACAAGGACCAGGACACCGCCAATCGACGACGCCCACCACGACGATGCCGACACCACCACAACACGCTCCACCTCGGGCAGTAACTGGTGAGGAAGCCGCCACGCCGACCGCCGCCCGTCGCCACGCCAACCCGCCACGCCCCCAGGCGCAGCCAGCACCAGAGCCGGTCCCCCGCCACCGCACAGGTGTAGGAGGTCCGGCCGGCGCCGCTCATTCAGCCTAATCCCGACCACGCGCCAGAGAGCGGCCACCAGAACGATGCCAGGCCCTACCATGGCCAAAGACTGCGGCAGCCCGCAGAACGACGCAAATCCGTGGCCCACGCAAGGCGGTCACCTAGCAGGAGGAGAGACGGCGGATCCAAAGATTAAGGCCGATCCGCCACCGAAGGGTCGGATCCGCCATCACTGGCGGCCGGCGACCCCCCGCCGGAGTTGAAGACTCCGGGGGCAGGGCTGGGAGGTGGAGCAGGGGACAGGCAACAAAGAGGGAGGGAGCCGAGTGCGACTAAGGCACCTTTTCTGCCGCCGGCCGCCGCCCACCGCACGCCGGAGGGGCGGGGCGGCGGCCGGAGAAGAGCCGAGAGAGGGGGTGGTTGGGCTCGCCGGCGGGCGCCCAGTCGCCCGCTGGGGCCATCGGGAGGGGGTCGCTTCGCCTCCGACAGCAAGAGCTGAATCACGCAGACTCCGATGATGCTGCTCTCTCTTGTAAAGCTTGTCTTTGATGAGCACGTAGTTCTTGCTTCTTCTCAAGATCCTAGTTGCTTCTGTAGCTTTGTCTTCCGTAGTGTCTTGTTCTTGATGAAGTTTATGATGTCTTCGATCCAGTGGAGTTGTTCTTCGACTGAGAGATTATCATTACTCCATTTAGAGATGATTGCTCCATGCCGTCTTCTTCTCGGGTTCTCCTTGATGGATGGTTTCAGAGTTCTTCGACGAATACTCCTGGTGGGACTTGGGCCGGCTGTCATCCGAGTTTGGCTAGCACGTCCCGCCGCCACGCTCAGATCTCTGAGCACATGTAGGATCTCAAGGCCTTGAAGTTCTTTTCCAAAGCTTGCGCATTTCCGCGCAATAGAGGCCCATGTTGTCCTTTGTGCAGTCCCCAGTCCTTGTTGACTTGATTGATGACAACCGCGGAGTCGCCGTGATACTTGTAATCTCTTGATTCCCAGAGTTCTTGCTATCTTGAGGCCATGGATGAGTGCTTCATACTCGCCTTGTTGTTTGTAGCTTTGCCACATGATCTCGCAAAGACATACTTGAGTTGTCATCCTTCCAAGATATGAATAAAATCCTGTCCCCGCTCCCCTAGCTTCAACGATCCATCGGGCACATGTTCCAATGTTTCTTGATGTCGCCGGATATGGGTTGTTGGAGTTCCATCCATTCCGCTATGAAATCTGGTAGCCTCGGGATTTGATTGCTCTTCTTGGGGTGAACTCTAGATTCATTGCTCCTCGAAGTTCCATCGCCCCATTTTGATATGCGGCCCGTTGAATCTCTCGTTCCTCGTGATGTCGCCTAGTGGTGAGTCGCTTACCATCGTTATCTTGTGATGGCCAAAGTAGTGTCGTAGTTTCCTTTGATGTGACGCATGGTGTAGAGTAGTTTTTGTACGTGAGGGTACCCAGCCTTGGACTCGATAGAACCTCGCCACGAAAACCGGCCTCCGACCATGTTAGGTTGCTCGCTCTTCTCTCCACGATGATTGCCGAGCCGACCATCAGATTTGTTGCCGCTTATGTATAGAGTGTGACTTCTTCTTGATCTTTTGGAGGTGTTAGGACCGGAGTCGTTGTAAGGTACGCTTGAGTTCTTCAAACGCCTTTGTTCGCTTTTTTATCCACTTGAATTCTCCTTTGTCTTGATGAGTTTGAAGAAGGGTAGCCCTTTCTCCAAGCTTGATATAAATCGCTGAGTGCCACCATGCACCCCCGTGAGCTCGACGCCTTTGATGCTTCGAGGTTGTGTCATCTCGTTGATGGCCTTGATCCGCTTGGTGCTGGTTTCAATGCCTCTCGCTTGCTAACCAAGAATCCCAAAGAGTCTGTCCCGAAGGCACCCAAAGACGATTTTGTTGGGTTGAGCTTCCACTTCCACTTGTTGAGGTTCTGAAAAAGTCTCTTCCGCATCTTGAATCGAGTTTCGGGGTTCTCTAGTCTTCACCACCACGCCGCTCTACGTAAGCTTCGGGCATTTTGCCAAATCCGCTCCTCCCAAACAAGTCTCAGACGCTTCGATACGCTGTTCTGTTCTTCAATCCTGAAGGACATTGTTTTGTAGCAAAGAGGGCACCGGGGGGTGATGAAAGAGGTCTTGCTCTGATCTTCTTTCTTCAAAGCAATGGGTGATATCCCGAGTAGCAATCCAAGAACGATAGTAGAGCCGATCCCCGCCGTGGAGTCCACTATTTGGTCAACTTGCAACCCGAAAGTCGATGTAGGATTTCTCCGATGAATCCCGGCCAATGAGTAATTTCGCCATCTCCTTTTTGATGGCTTCCTTCTTTTCTCGGTGAGAACCTCCTTAGTCTTTGCTTGATGGGTTTGATCCCATATTGATATCAACACCTCGTGCTCACCCTCCCTTGGTACGCCTGTGCATGTCCGGGTTTCCAGAAAATATATCTTTGTGTTGCCTTAGGAAGCTGGTGAGCGCCGACCCTATTTTGGAGATAGGTGGGCGGTGATGATCGCCATCTTGGATGGATCAACCGCTTGTAGGTCAATGTGCTTGACGTCGGCTTCTTCTCCGTGGAATCATTGCTTGCTTCTTGGCCTATCTCAAGTTCTTTTCCTCGATTTGTATCCTCTCGCCATCCGGTTGAGCCCCCTTTTCTCCAAGAGCTCCCCTGCCTTGTTTGCGATTTCCACGGCTTGTATCGTCACACTCGAAGGCTTTTTGAGGTCTCCTTTGATGGAAAGAACCCCAAAAGGTGCCTGTGATCTTTAGTAGAAGATACGTAGTGTGGAATAGCCATGAATTTTTGCAATAGCAGGTCTTCCCATAATGGCGTGGTATGGTGACTCGAGATCGCCACTTCGAACTTGATGTACTCTTTCCGTAATTTGTTGGTGATCCAAATGTAACCGGGCAAGGTGACTTGTCCAACATGTATGGCTGCTCGTCCGGTACTTATTCAGAAGGGAGTGCTCGGGAGCGATAAGTCCGAAGAGGTCCAAACCCCCATCTTGTCCAGTGTTTCGAGAATATGATGTTCGGGCCAAATTCTCCTCCGCCGATCAATACTTTGCAACGGCCACTCTAGCTATCGTGGGTTCTAGTACCAAAGGATATGTGCTCTGCTGGCTCACACTTTTGTCCATTGATCCTCCCCGTGAACCGAATAGGATATTGGGACCAATTGAGGTAGCGTGGTATCGCGGGTTCTCGCGCCATGATTGATCTGAGTGCTAACTTGTCTTGTCTCTTGTTCCTTGAATCGGCACTCCGCAGAATATGACGCTCAAGGATCTCGTTGTTTTTCTCGAAATCCCCGTCTTTGGCTCTTTGTTGGCTTCTCTCCTTTTTCTGGTTGTTTCCCTCTCCGAAAGCGAGAGTTGTTTCATCCCTTGTACTTCTCCCCGAAAGTGGTGCGCTTTCGAGCGTGTGTGAGCCCAGTGGTGGTAGATACAGGTAGGTCTTCCAAATTTGATGTTGCTTCCTGCTCCTCGTCACCATTGTTGTTGTTGTTGAACCTCCGTTTATAGGGCTCTTTGACTTCTCCGCCATTGCGACACGCATTGTCCGGTCCTCGCTTCCTCGTTGAGAGTTGTTCTCGATCTTTCTTCGAGGCTTCGAAGTTCTTTCTTTCTGGAAAGCGATCTCGAGTTCTTTCTTCGGTCCGATCATCTTCTCACAAGAAGTTTTGAACCGCTCGCTAGTCCCTCGGGTTGTCCTGTAGAAACTCAGAACCGGCCATCTTGAGAAAATCCCATTGTCGGTTGCCTCTATCACCTCTCTTTTTTCGTGATGTCATGTACTTGGGATCTCATCTCCCAAATCTTCGGTAGTAATCTCTCGTGATTCTCCCGGCTTTCGCTTTGAGGCTTTTCAATTCAAATCGAGTAATAGGATGGGTGATGATTCCTCGCGGTTGCTGGGCGTAACGCCGTAAGTCTTCCCAAGATCGGATTGAGCCTCTTCGATCTTGTCGAACCATTGGAGGCAGAGCCTCCAGGGCCATGGGAAAGAAAACGGCTTTTGCGCCATCATCTCCTCCAAACAAATTTTCACAATGGATTGTGAGTAGACCGAGCCATTGTCCGGTCTCGTTTTCCCATCGATTTTGAGTGGTTTGAAGGTTTGAACTTTGTGGCGCTTTCCGCCGCTCTTTCTTCAAATCCTCTTGAGGTTCTTCCTCCTCCTTGGATGAGTTCCAAGATGTCGATATGTTGACTCTGCGACTCTTCTCCGGCTTGGTCTTGGTGCGGGGCTTTCCCTCGGGGGGTCTCGGCATTGTTTACCATCCTCCGGGGTGGCCGGAGTTGTTGGAACCCTCCGGCCTTCCCAGCCTTTCAAAGACATTGGATCGACTTCTTGAACGTGAGAGCTGTTTGCCTTCGACTATGATGTCCTCGGGATCTCTTTCTCGGATAGCCTTAATAATGCCTCCTTGATGAGTCTCTCCTCGTCATTCAGTCGGTAGCAGTCTTCAGCGGTCAATCAACCCTTGTAGCCTTTCCCGGGTTGCTCGTTGATCATCTTCAGCTTCTCTTTCAGATTTTAGCCTCTCATACTCATGCAGATCGGCTTGGTATTTGTTCGGGGCTTGCATGCGTGAGTTTGCCCCGATTCGGCGTCCTCCCTTGACTTGTTTCTTCTTAGCCTTTCTTGACGTTGGTGTTCTCCTTCGTCGCCGAGGGTTCTTTTCGTCCGCCGAGATGTTGGATAAGCCTTCGCCGCTGGACCCGATGTCCGGCTTCGGTCGGGTAAGCGGAGTACGATTTGTGAGCCACCATGAAGACTTCCCTTTGCAGCCGTAGCTTTGGGCCGCCACTCCTTCCGCCCTGGGATGGACCTTATGATGATGGACCTCCCGGCTCGTCCCCGTTGCTTGACGATCGGGCTTTGCCGAGGGTTCTTGGCCGCTGGATGATGCACTCCTCTGGGGGTTCTTGTCAATATGAGCCCTCTTTGCGCGCTCCAAAGGAATCTCCAATCTTTCTCTTCGAGTAGTTCCGCGCTCCTTGAATACACGTGTGCCGCATTCACGTAATCCTGCAGGAAATTGAAAGGTAACTGGATCGCGCCCGTGGCTATATCCGAACCCGCCTTCTTTCTCCGAGTTGGAGTAGTATTGATTGAAAAAGTTTCGAAGTTGGAGTAGGTTCCCTTGTCCCAAACCGGAGCTGGAGTAGCTTCCTTTGTCAAAAGCCGGAGTTGGGTAGCTTCCTTTGTCAAGCCGGAGTTGAGTCATACTTCGAGTTGCCTTCGGAGTCCGCACTTGAGCCCTGGTTGTCTACCTTCCCCCGAGTTAGTTTCGGTTTGGGCCCTTCGTTGCTGGTTCCCCGAGCAAGCCGAACTTGTCTCCGTCTTCAAGGCGACTCCCGGCAATCGTCGTCGATTGTCGGAGCTTCGACGAGTTCTAGTTCCTCGGCTTGGGGCTTCGATGATGCACTTTGAGTTTCGGCGTCGTCGTTGCCGACCTCGCAAGCCCATGACCTCGAAGATGACCGTCTTCCTCGTCGATGTACTCATGATGTCAGAGTCGCCGGACTCGTCTTTGAAATTTGACGAGAGCCCTACCTCGGCGTGCCAATCCGGTCGATGTTCACGACCGAGAGCCCGCGGGGTGGTGAAGTTTCTTCGGCCTCGGCCCGAACCCGAGCCGGCGGCTTGTTGTCGCAACCGACATGAAGAGCGGGGGGTTTTTATATCGGGTTCGGGCCCTCGATCAAGGATCGCGTGAAGACCTTTACGTCCGGTCGGCGTGAGCCTGTTTTTTGATTGATGGGGTTAGCCGAGAATCGGCCGTGAAGCTTACAGACTTGGTCGTAGCCTAGCTTGTGTCCGTATGATCGCTCTCCTCACAGGTGTCCCTTGGCCGCCTTTTAGTCCAAGGGGCCAAGGAATTTCGCTACGATCCTAGTCGGATCTGAGAGGGTTGTCCCGTAGAGGAACCGAACACCCAAAACCTTTACAAGGTAACCCGACTAGTGTTCTATCCTAGTTACAATAGAAGTCACCGTAGCTATGTTTTCCATTGCCTTCCTCCGAGTTGTTTGTGGCCGCAGCTCGATAGAACCCCCTCGCGCATAAACCTCGGTAGAGTTCTTTGGTGATCCTCAGATCCACAAATATGTGACTTTGACAAAGAATTTAGATCCAAAGACCAAAATGTTTTATCACTAAGATGATGGAAGATTTAGAGAGTGTTCAAGCCGAATTAGCAACTAGAGAAAGTGAGCTCACTAGACTTGAAAAAACTCTATGTTGATAATAAGGACGCTCTTGTGTTTGAAAGAAGTGAGGTGGCCTCCTACAAAAGAACCTTGCTAAGGAAAAGTGGGGACCATGCTCACAAAGAAAGCCATTATTACCCTCAATGAAAAGTATTGTGTCTTACAAGACAAGCACAAAGAACTTGAGGGGCAATATAGCCTTCTTTGGGAGAGCAACTCACATCTCTCATCCACAAAGGACAGCTCTACTCCTTCCACAAGCAATGGATGTGGTAAATGTTTCAACTTAGACTTGAAGAGTCATGCCACAAACCTTGCTAACATGGAAGCAATGAAGAAGGAGATTGCTTAGACTCAACTCTTTGGTTGTCAAGGAAAAGCAAAGTGTCAAGAAAACAAGTGAGTGGCAAAGAGACACAACCAAAGAGGCCACAATACATTGATGGTAGAAATCCTAGAATCAAGGATGGGCTAGGTCATGCAAAAAGGAGCCAAGACAAATGGAAGAAAGATCATAAATGGCTATGAGTGTGTTCGGTTCGAGCAAAGGAAAGATGGGGTACGATATGCCTCGCACAGACACCGCACGGCGCCGGCTCCGAGCAGTGCCGCTAGGAAGAGCGGCAAAGGTGCGTGCCCCCTAAGAAAGGGAAGGCCATCCGTCGACCCTCCGCCCGTAAACCCAGCCCAAGAAAAAGGTTGTTCGTGCAAAGCGGGTTGTCGTAAACAAATAGAAAAACAATTTGGGCCAACCCAAAGAGATATGCATATCACCCCAAAGGCTCAATCAACAAGGCAAAGCTTGAGTTCATGTTTTGTGTTGAAGAACAACAGCAAGGGGAGGTTTATGCCAAATATGTTGGCAAGGACGTAAATGTTTTTTTTGCATACTTCTATTTGGGTTCCCAAAGTACTTGTGACTAACATGAAAGGTCCCAAGGAGCTTGGGGGCATAAACTTGTGAACTAATCTATTTTAGTGTGCATACTCCTCGGGTGGATCAAGTTGGGTGCTTGATAGTGGATGTACAAATCATATGATGGGAGAAAGGAGTATGTTTTCATCATACTCCTCTAATACCGATACAAATGACAACATACGGTTTGGAGATGACTCCAAGGGGGTGTGATTGGTCTTGGTAAAGTTGCTATCACAACCGAACATACTATATCCGATGTCTTTATGTTGAATCCTTAGGATACAATTTGTTGTCGGTTTCACAACTTTGTGGGAAAGGCTACAATTGTCTCTTTACGGATGTTGGTGTGAAAGTCTTTAGTAGGGAGGATTCCTCTATTGTCTTTTACGCAAACTCAATAATAAGCTTTACTTAGTTGATTTCAACAAAAGTGAAACTAAGCTTGAGACTTGTCTAATGGCAAAATCTAGCATGGGTTGGCTTTGGCACGCTGACTAGCTCATGTTGGGATGAGGAATTTGGCCAAACTACAAAAGGACAACCACATCATTGGACTAACAAACATTGATTTTGACAAAGACGAGGATATGTAGCGCTTGCCAAGCGGAAAGCAAGTAGGTGTACCTCACCCACCGAAGAGCATCATGACTACTACTCAACCATTGGAGTTGATACATATGGATCTCTTTGGACCGGTTGTTGTCGATGTTTTACGACGAGAGCCTGCCACGCGGTGAATCGGCAGTTTGTTCTGGCCTCGCGAACCCTGAGCCCGCGGTTTGTTCTTAAAAAAAAAAAGCGGTGACATGGAGAGCGGGGTTTTTATATTGGTTCGGCCTCGATCAAGGATCGAGTAAAGACCTTTACGTCCAAATCGGCGTGAGCCTGTTTTTGATTGATGGGCTTAGCCTGAATCGGCCGTGAAGCTTCAAAGACTTGGTCGTAGCCAAGCTTGTGTCTCAGTATGATCGCGCTCTCCTTCTACGAGGTGTTCCTTGGCCGCCTTTTATAGTCCAAGGGGCCAAGGAACTCGCTACGATCCTAGTCGGATACGAGAGGGGGTTGTCCGTAGGGAACCGAACACCCAAACCCTTTACAAGGTAACGACTAGTGTTCTATCCTAGTTACAACAGAAGTCACCGTAGCTATGCTTCCATTGCCTTCGGGGAGTTGTTTGTGGCCGCAGGCTTGGATAGAACCCTCGCGTACAACCTCGTAGAGTTCTTTGGTGATCCTGTATCCACAATTTCGAGCATCTCAAGGTCGAGCCTTGAAGGGTTGTCTTTGCTTTGAATCGGGCGAGGCCTTGATATGGTCTTCAAGATCATCTGACACAGTGCAATTTTTTGAAAAAAAGTGCACCCAGACTTGTTGGAACTTGTAGCTTCTTGCTTTTTGGCACAAAGAGTGGAAGGTCTTTGAGTTCTTCTCTCCTCCGTCTTGAGTTCTAATCGATATGCCGGGGCTCTCCTTTCTTGAAAGGAGAGCCTCGATCCGCTTAACCCCGAGCATTTCGGGTTTGAGTCGTAGAGAATCAACGTCTCTCTTCGGGTGCGGTCTTGATCTAATCCTTGTAGTCTTCATACGATTGTGCACTTTGTTGAAAAAGTGCACCCGTCCACAGTGTAGCCCCAGAGCTTCTTGCTTTTTGGCACAATGAGTGGAAGGTCTTTGAGTTCTTCTCCTCCGACTTGAGTTCTCCAATGATGAGCTCTTTTGGAAAAAATCTCGCCCGGGTATGGGGAGCCCCAGAAGCATCTAAGAGTTCTTTTTGTATATAGAGCTCGGGAGGTTCTTCATATTCTATGGGATTTTGACCGTAAGAGTTTCTCTTTTTCATGCAGGTAAATTTTTGGGGTTGTGGGCTGTTGCGACGACGGCCAGGGTTCTTCTTGTTGTCGGGTTTGATCGACTTGTCTGTCTTGAAAAGGAAACTTAGGGATGTTTTTCCAACCCGCTTGCTGGATGCGTTTTAAAGGGTTGTTTTCTAGAGAAAGAGTTTCAAAAGAGACGTTGTGTCAAAGGTGTATCTTGAAGCATAAAAAGGAGTGCTGTTGTCACTTCAAATTAATTTTGAAGTTGTAAAGGCTCCTGTTGAGAGAGTTTTATTCCGTAACGGGTGGAAAAAAAAAAAAAAAAAAAAAAAAAAAAAAAAAAAAAAAAATACTTGATTACGGCCCGTTTTTTCCTCCGTTAGCCATTTTGCATCTGCGACATATGCGTCTTTCTTGCCCTAATCCTTTTGCAAAGTGCGCCGCTTCCCCGCGGGCCGCGCTGGCCCTCGAGTTTCTGCCGTCCTCGCCGCCTTGTTCTTCGTCATGGTGAAGAGCTCTTCCTCCAAGAGCGCTGAAGGGGAAGGCGGAGATGGTTCCCCGGCGGGAGGCGGCCATGGTTGGCCGGAGTCCTCCCAACGGGACTTCGGAGACCTTGAGGATCTTGAGCGGCGCCGGCCCCTCTCCCCTCCAGTCTCTCCGGTTGGAGGCTCCCCCACCGCCATCGCCTCCCGGCCCTCTTGAGGTTGTCCTTTTTCTCCTTTGTCCAAAGGTCTTTTGTTTGCCCGCTTCGGATTTCTTCCATGAGTTTCTACAAATCCTATTCGATTGCTCTTTCTCATCTTGCCCCCAATGGGGTTCTTCTTCTTTTCCATCTTTGTTCATGCCTCGTGAGACCTTCCTAGGCATTCCTCCTTCTTTGAAGCTCTTTCGCTATTTCTTCCGCCGTCATGGAGGCGACCTTTCCTCTCTTGGATGTGTTTCCATCCGTGCTCGCGTGGTCGAAAGGGTGCTTTCTTTGAGTATGAGCTCCCCGATTACGCTTTCGGGTTGGCGTTCCGGGTGGTTTTATGTGAATAATCCTCCTCCTGCCTTGATGGATCATGACTCGATGAGTCCCGCTGATCCCTTAGAGTCTTAAGGTTGACTCTCTGGATGAGTCTGAGGTTGCTGAGTTCGTCAACCGCGTCAAGATCTTGAAGCAGGGTGGCCTTAGTGGTGCTGGGATCGTTGCCAGTTTTCTTCGTCGTCGAGTTCAACCTTTGATGGCGAGGGAGACGCTTGGCTTCGAGTACTGACGGGCCCGAGGATCCCTCTCGTGTTGGTGGTGATGCCTCTGAATTGCCGAGGAGGAGTTGATGGTATCCCTTCGCACCTTGCTGAAGGATGTGCTGATGACTCCGATTCGGGTTGTTGAGTATTCTGCTGACAACCCTCCTCCAGCTGTGAGTTCTTTTTCTTTCTTTGTGATGTATTTGTCTGTTTAGGGTTCTTTCTGACTCTTCTGATATTTTCAGCATCTTGGCCGGAACTACTCGAGGAGGCTTTGTGGTGACCGCTGCGGCGCGCCCGCTGTCTCTCGTTGTTCCGTGAGTCTCGAATCCCTTCCTTGGCATCGTATTGGGTGTGCTTCAGATGTTCCCTTTACTCGAGATCCACGGGTACTTGCCCTTATAGGTCGTAAGCGACGTGGACGTTCTGAAGAGCCCACTGCTTCTGCTGCAATTGTGACTCCGAAGAGGACCCGCTCTTCTGCTTCTCAGGCTTCTTTGCCGGAGCCCACAGGTAATATACTTATAGGTGAGGGGGTTGATCTTCTCCAATAATCTTTCCGACTGTTTCTCTCTGCTTTTTCGGATGGGGCTTCGCTTGCTTTTTGAGCACGCCGAGGAGCGGTGTGGAGTCTCTTGCCCTTAACTGTGAGTTCTTGTCTTCACTTCTCGATTGCCAGGTTCTTGTTGGTCTTGTAGCCTTAATGTGCTTGTCTGCAGCTTGCAAAATCTCGCAGGTTGGGCCTTTAGGATTTCTCGCCAAGTTCCCGATTTGGTCGTTGAAGAGAAACCTCCTTCTTCCGCTTGCCCCCCTCCCCTCGTCTTTCCTTTCGTGAGTACTCTTGTTGTGAGTTCTTCTTCTCCATTGATTTTTGAGGATTCTCATGTGGTTGGGGTTGTTTTGCAGGCGTCCTTCGCGGAAGTTTGCTGAAATTACTTCTCCGAAGTTCTTCTCGATCGTCCTCCGGCCGGTGGTCGGGTCCTCTTCTTCGACCTCCCCTGTTCGCGGAGTTGTTGGCCGATCCTCCTCGGGATCCCTTTCTTTCGATCCGAGGGCTCTTGCGCACTCTGTTGTTTCAGAGTTTGATCTTGCTTCTCGGGTTCTTCGCTTTGTCCGAGGCGTTCTGAGTACGGGCGCCTTCTCGCTTTTGATCAACGGTTCCGTGCACGCGCCGAGTTTTTCTTGATGCTTCCCTCGTCTTCTTTCGAGGAGCATTCGATCCCGACTTTGTTTTTCATTGTAGTCCTTTTTGCGGGATCTCCCCTGTCTTCCTCCCCGCTCAAGAGTGTGATACCTTGCGGGCGGAAGTTGTCCGTCTTCAGGGAGTTGAGCGAGATCTTCTTGTTCAGCTCCAGGACTCCCGTGCCACTGTTGACGGTTTGACTGAGTCCTATGCCAAGGTTACTCAGGAGGTTGAGGGTATGTCATATATTTTCTTGGTCCGTTATTGCTTTTGCCAAGGCTTCCTTTTTCGACTTGTCTTGTTTGTCGCCGCCGAGGCTTCGGTGACCATTCCTGGTCGGGGGCGGTTACCATCGCCGAGCCGGTCGGCCGAGCTTCAGTCGGAGAGGGCTGTTTTTCCGCTACGCGTGAAGTTTTTCGACCTCGACGATCTGTGTACCCCCTGCTGGAGGTTATTCGCCTTCCTGAAGATCATGGCGTGTCCTGGAGGGACTTTCTTCCCCGGGTTCCCGATCGCTTCCGATTCTTTGTTGGAGACGTCGTCGGGAGGCTGTTGAAGAGCTCGCTCTTCTATTTCCATCATCTTGTGCCCGGACTGCCCATCGCTGCTGTTGTGGATGGGTTTGCTTCTGACGAGCACCTTAAGATAATGGAGGAGGAGCGCCCTGAGGTAGATGCGGCTGTTACCTCTCTAGCTGATACCATAGACCTTGATCTTCCTGAGGGTGATGCACCGGACTTTGATGCGGCCCGAGTGCTTGTGTGGCGGCTTCGTCCGCTTTGTAAAAAACAATTTTTTGTTTCTGGCCCCGTTGGTTGTAGGCCTTGAATACTCTTGCTCGTGGTCCGCTCTTTCTCGGCGGGTTTTAAGTATCTACGATTACGCCTTTGTGCAGATTTGTTGCGCTTTTGTCTTCTCGCTTGTCATTGCCGTTGTCTTCGAAGTTCTTCTTCTTCGGATGACTTGAAGTGATTGTGCCTTTGGAGTTCTTCCTTAGGCTTCCAGCTCTTATGTCCTTCGTGTAGGTTCGCAATGAGTTGTTTGATTCCCTCGTAGTGACATCAGCGTTGTCGGCCGATGGCCCAAATTTTGCCTTTTCAGACTTGGTCGCTCATGGTGTTGAAGTCTTGCTTCGAGTTGCTGTGGTTGTTCTCCCGATTGGTCACCTTTGTCTTCTCGTAGATCTGGCCGAGGATAGCGTGAGGTTCTTGTCCTTGTGCGCCTTTTGGGTTGTTTCTCCCTTGATGCGTCGGCTAGCCTGTTCATAGGTCTTGCGATAGTTGGTTGGAGCCTTGCTTCGATGCTTCGTAGTTCTTTCTTCTAAATGGATCGCTTGCCTATTTCGTAGACTTGGCCGGTGATAGTCCCGGTTCTCCTAAAATCCAAGATTGTCTTTTCCCGGAGTGTCAACCCGCCTTTTCTCAGACTTGGTTGGAGATATTTGCGGAGTCTTGCTCTGGTTTGTCGATTGTTTTCTTCCGACAATTGACTTCTATCTTCTTTCCGAGACTTGTCATGATGATTGGAGGCTTGTTCTTGAATTCCGCAGTTCTTCTTTCTAGAGTATCCGCCGTCTTCTCGTAGATTTGCCGATAATAGTTGTAGAGTCTTGCTCCCGGTCTTCGTGGTTGTTCTTTCGAAGAATCAGCTCATCTTTGTCGTAGACTTGTTGATGGTTGTTGTGAGTCTTGCTCCCGGTCTTCGTGGTTGTTCTTCCTCGAAGATTCAGCTTGTCTTCTCTCAGACTTGCCGAAAGTGATAGAGTCTTGCTCCTAGTCTTCGGGGTTGTTCTTCCGAAGATTCAGCTCGTCTTCTGTAAACTTGCTGAAGGTGATAGAGTCTTCCTCTTGATCTTCGTGAGTTGTTCTTCAAGAATCACTTCGCCTTTGCCGTGAGACTTGCCGGATGGTGATGGTTGTTGAGTCTTGCTCTTGGCCTTCGTCGAGTTGTTCTTCCGAGGGTTCAGCTCATCCTTTTCAGATTTGTCGAAGGTGATAGAGTCTTGCTCTTGATCTTCGTGAGTTGTTCTTTCGAAGAATCACTCGTCTTTGCCGTAGACTTGCCGATGGTTGTTGGGGCGTCCCCCGTTTTTGCCGTGGTTGTTTTCCTCCGGCATGTGACTTACGTCTTTTTTCGGGAGACTTGTCACGATTGTTCTGAGGGTTACTCCAGGCCGTTAGGTTTCTCCTTTTAGGCCCTCTAGCATTTGTCCTTTCTTGAACTTGCTAGTGTATTTTGGTGGAGTCTAGCTCTAAAGAGTTGTTCTAACTCGGGGTTGCCTCTTTGGGCTAGGGCTCTCCCATGCAGTCCGGTGGACTATCGCATGACGCCCCTTGAAGGGTTCTCAATCCGCCCATTTAAGTGCATCGGCGGACTGAAGGTCAAGATGGTTGGGTTCCTATTTCATAACACTACAATCCACCTTGCCCGGTTTGGGCTGCTCGCTTTCGAGAGACTTGTGTGAGACGATGGGTTTCTATTTCACAACACTACACCATTCACGCCCGATTCGAAAGGCCGTCCGCCGTCATTGGACATAGTGGCACTTTCTCGACCCTCGATGGCCTCGGCGTGACCTAGACGGGCCGATCCCTAACGCCCTCTTTTTTCAAGAGTCGGTTCACGATCTTCCACTAGGATTTAAGGTGTGGACGCTATTCCGTAGCTAGGACTTCGCGTGGGTTCCACCCCTTGGAATTTTGACCTCCTCTGGTGGTCGGGTTTGCCTTCTTTTGGTCGACTTCTTCTTGCGGCGCCAATTCGGGCTGTTTTGTTCTTCTCCAAGAGGAGGCATGCAGCTTCACCGTGGGCAGCTTGTTTTTGTTGAAGTGCCCGGTGGTCGTGAATTTTGTGACCTCTTTGGATGGTCCGTAGTTCTTCTCGTGCTTGATCTTCTTCTTCTTGAAGTATCGGAGAGTTGTTTTTGCCTTCTCGCTTCTCCTCCGCTTGCCTTGAGTTCCTCCGATTATGGATAGAACCTTCTCGAGTTGGTTTATGTGCCAAGAGTTTCGATTTCTTCTCCTTGCATTGTCATCAACTTGTGGGTTCCCGGTCCCAAGCATTCTTTGACGATATATGGTCCTTCCCATGGGCCGAGCGGGTTTGTGCTTGCCTTCCGTCTTTTGATTTCTCTTGAGTACTTGATCTCCCCGGGTTGAGTTTTCTTGGACGTGTGCCTTTGTCATAGTGTCTTCTCTCGAGTCCTTGCGTATATCTTGCGTGCTCGAGGATGGCGCGTTTGTTCCGACTTCTTCCACACGCCGATTTCTAGTCTTCTTGTCTGGTTTCTCCTTCTCCTTCTTCAAATTGCTCGATCCTTGAGAGCTCCATATGAGGTCTGGCTGGTAGGGCTTCTCGATCCATAGGTCGGGAAGAAGGGTGAGTAGCCCGTTGCTCGCCGATTTGAGTTCTTAGGCCCCGCACAACTTTTGGGAGTTCTTCAATCCACTTGGCTCCGTAGTCCTTTGAGTTCTTCATATAGTCTTGGCTTCAGTCCGGCAAGGATGAGTCCATTTGCTCTTTCAACTTGTCCGTTAGCCTGAGGGTGTGCTACGGATGCGTAGTCTATCCGTATGCCACAATCTTGTGCCCAATCTTCGATTCCGCTACCGTGAATGGTGATCCGAGGTCGCTGATGATCTCGTTGGGCATCCCAAATCTGTGCATGATCTCTTGGATGAGCTCGACCGCTTTGGTTGAGTCAAGGTGACCAATGGCTTGTATTCTATCCACTTGGTGAATTTGTCGATGGCGACGTAGATGTACTCATATCCTCCCTTGGCTCTCTTGAGTGG
Organism: Hyparrhenia diplandra; assembly: GCA_015847255.1. NCBI lineage: Eukaryota > Viridiplantae > Streptophyta > Magnoliopsida > Poales > Poaceae > Hyparrhenia > Hyparrhenia diplandra. The sequence continues at coordinate 20,601 of JADLZK010003777.1, forward strand.
TCCGACTTGATCCAGCCCCCCAAAGACGAAAGGCCATGATGGTGGTATGCAAATCAGGTTGTGTGGCCGGCACATGCGCTTGTCTTGCAAACATCCGCATCCTTTGCATGTTCCGACGAGTTCTTTCTCGCATCTTTGAGGGCTTTGGCCAAGAGTATCCTGCTCTCAATGCTTTTCCCACGAGGGTTCTTGACGCCGCGCGTGGTTTCCACAAAGATCCGCAGTGGATTTCTTGGAGGATGTCCTTTCCTTCTTCGTGAGCTTATGCATTTGAGTAGTACTCGATGATGATGCTCTCTTTGTAAAGCTTGTCTTTGATGAGCACGTAGTTCTTGCTTCTTCTCAAGATCCTAGTTGCTTCAGCTTTGTCTTCGGTAGTGTCTTGTTCTTGATGAAGTTTATGATGTCTTCGGTCCGTGGAGTTGTTCTTTGACCTCGAGAGATTATCATTACTCCATTTAGAGCTGATTGCTCCATGTCCGTCTTCTTCCGGGTTCTCCTTGATGGATGGTTTCTGAGAGTTCTTCGACGAATACTCGGTGGGACTTGGGCTCGTCGGATCCGAGTTTGGCTAGCACGCCCGCCGCCACGCTCGTATCTCCGAGCACATGTAGGATCTCAAGGCCTTGGAAGTTCTTTTTTCCAGCCTATGCACTCTCAAGCAATAGAGGCCCATGTTGTCCTTTGTGCAGTCCCAGTCCTTGTTGACTTGATTGATGACAACCGAGGAGTCGCCGTGATACTTGTAATCTCTTGATTCCTGTGAGTTCTTGCTATCTTGGGGCCATGGATGAGTGCTTCATACTCGCCCTCGTTGTTTGTAGCTTGCCACATGATCCGCAAGACATACTTGAGTTGTCTTCCTTCGAGATATGAATAAAATCCCGGCCTCGCTCCCTAGCTTCAACAATCCATCAAAGTACATGTTCCAATGTTTCTTGATGTCGCCGGATATGGGTTGTTGGAGTTCCGTCCATTCCGCTATGAAATCCGGTAGCGCCCGGGATTTGATTGCTCTTCTTGGGGTGAACTCTAGATTCATTGCTCCGAGTTCTACCGCCCATTTTGATATGCGGCCTCGTTGAATCTCTCGTTCCTCGTGATGTCGCCTAGTGGTGAGTCGTTACATCGTTATTTTGTGACTATCAAAGTAGTGTCGTAGCTTCCTTGATGTGATCGCAAGATGGTGTAGAGTAGTTTTTGTATGTGAGGGTACCGAGCCTTGACTCGAGATAGAACCTCGCTCACGTAGTAAACTGGCCTCTGGACCTTGTTAGGTTGCTCGGGCTCTTCTCTCCACGATGATTGCCGAGCCGACCATCGTATTTGTTGTTGCTATGTATAGCGTGAGTTCTTCTTGATCTTTTGGAGGTGTTAGGACCTGAGCTGTTGTAAGGTATTGCTTGAGTTCTTCAAACGCCTTTGTTCGCTTCTTCTATCCACTTGAATTCTCCTTTTGTCTTGATGAGTTTGAAGAAGGGTAGCCCTTTTTCTCTCCAAGCTTGATATAAACTGTTGAGTGCCGCCATGCACCCCGTGAGCTTCTCGGACGTCTTTGATGCTTCGAGGTTGTGTCATCTTGTTGATGGCCTTGATCCGCTTGGTGCTGGCTTCAATGCCTCTCGTTGTCGACCAAGAATCCCAGAGCTGTCCCGAAGGCACTCCAAAGACGCATTTTGTTGGGTTGAGCTTCCACTTCCACTTGTTGAGGTTCTTGAAAGTCTCTTCTAGATCTTGAATCAGAGTTTCTGGTTCTCTAGTCTTCACCACCACGTCGTCTCACGTAGGCTTCGCATTTTTGCCAATCGCTCCTCCCAAACAAGTCTCAGACGCTCTTTGATACGTTGTTCGGCGTTCTTCAATCTGGGAAGGACATTGTTTTGTAGCAAAGAGGCACCGAAGGGGGGTGATGAAAGAGGTCTTGCTCGATCTTCTTTCTTCAAAGGCAATCCGGGTGATATCCCGAGTAGCAATCCAAGAACGATAGTAGAGCCGATCCCGCCTGTGGAGTCCACTATTTGGTCAATCCTTGGTAACCCGAAGGGGTCCTTGGGGCAATGCTTATTCAGTGTGTAGTCCACACACATTCGCCGCTCCGAGGTGTTCTTCTCCGAACCGTAACCGGTTGGCTAGCCAGTTAGGGATGTAGGATTTCTCCGATGAATCCCGCCGCGAGTAATTTCACGATCTCCTTTTTGATGGCTTCCTTCTTTTCTAGTGAGAACCTCCTTAGTCTTTGCTTGATGGGTTTGGATCCCATATTGATGTCAATTTCGTGCTCACCCGCCTCCCTTGGTACGCAGGGCATGTTCCGCCGGTTTCCGTGCAAATATATCTTTGTGTTGCCTTAGGAAGCCGGGTGAGCGAATTCCTATTTTGGAGATAGGTGGGCGCTAATGATCGCCGCCTTGGATGGATCGCCCGCTTGTAGGTCAATGTGCTTGACGCCGGCTTCTTTCCGTGGAATCGTAATTGCTTGCTTCTTGGCCGGTATCTCAAGTTCTTCCCGATTTGTATCCTCCGCCATCCGGTTGAGTTCCTTTTTCTCCAAGAGCTCCCCCCGCCTTGTTTGCGATTTCCACGGCTTGTACGCCACACTCGAAGGCTTTTTTGAGGTCTCCTTTGATGGAAAGAACCCCAAAAGGTGCCGGCATCTTTAGTAGAAGATACGGGTAGTGTGGAATAGCCATGAATTTTGCAATAGCGTGTCTTCCCATAATGGCGTGGTATGGTGACTCGAGATCCGCCACTTCGAACTTGATGTACTCGTCCGTAATTTGTTGGTGATCCAAATGTAACCGGGCAAGGTGACTTGTCCAACCGGTATGGCTGCTCGTCCGGTACTATTCCGTAGAAGGGAGTGCTCGAAAGAGCGATAAGTCCGGAGAGGTCAGTCCCCCATCTTGTCCAGTGTTTCTCGAGAATATGATGTTCAGTCCAGCTCCTCCCGTCGATCAATACTTTGGTAATGGTCACTCCAGCTATATCGGGTTCTAGTACCAAAGGATACAAAGCCTGGCGCTGCCACACTTGTCCATTGATCCCCCCCGGTGAATCGAATAGGATATTGGGACCAATTGAGGTAGCGTGGTATCGCGGGTTCTCGCTGCCATGATTGATCGGAGTGCTAACTTGTCTTGTCTCTTGCTCAAGGATTGCTTCGAAATCCCCTCGCCTTTGGCTCTTCGCTGGCTTCTTCTCTCGCTTTTTCTTGGTTGTTTCCCTTTTGAGCGTAGTTGTTTCCTCCCTTGTACTTCTCCCCGAAAGTGGTGCGTTTCCGAGCGCAGCGGAGCTCCGTGGTGGTAGATCTGTGGTAGGTCTTCCAACTTGGTGTTGCTTCGCTCCTGTCGCCATTGTTGTTGTTGTTGAACCTCTCGCTTATAGGGTTTCTTTGACTTCTCCGCCATTGCGACGACGCATTGTCCGGGTCCTCGCTTCTTCTCGTTGAGAGTTGTTCTCGATCTTTCTTCGGGCTTCGAAGTTCTTTCTTTCCCGAAAGCGATCTCGAGTTCTTTCTTCGGCCCGATCATCTTCTCAACAAGAAGTTTGAACCGCTCGTTAGTCCTCGGGTTGTCCTTGTAGAAATCCGAGAACCGCCATCTTGAGAAAATCCCATTGCCGAAGGCGTCTATCACCTCTCTTTCGGTGATGTCATGTACTTGGGATCTCATCTCCCCAAATCTTCGGTAGTAATCTCTCAGGGATTCTCCTGGCTTCTGCTTGAGGCTTTTCAATTCAGCCTGAGTAATAGGATGGGTGATGATTCCTCGCTGGGTTGCTACGTAACGCTTTTTGTAAGTCTTCCCAAGATCGGATTGAGCCCTCTTCGATCTTGTCGAACCATTGAGCGGTAGAGCCTCTAGGGCCATGGGAAAGAAAACGGCTTTTGCGTCATCATCTCCTCCAAACCAGCTCAATGGATTGTGAGTAGACTCGAGCCATTGTCCGGGCCTGTTTTTTCCCATTGTATTTTGAGTGGTTTGAAGGCTTGAACTTTGGTGGTAGCTTAACTTCTTGCAATCTTTCAGCGAAGCAAGGGAAACCCGTCGTAGCTTTCCGCCGCTCTTTCTTCAAATCCTCTTGAGGTTCTTCCTCCTCTTGGTTGAGTTCCAAAGATGTCGATATGTTGACTCGCGACTTCTTCTCGCCGGCTTGGTCTTTGTGCGGGCTTTCCCTGGGGTCTCGGCATTGTTTACCATCCCTCCGGTGGCCTGGAGTTGTTGGAACCCTCCGCCTTCCCAAATTTTCAAAGACATTGATCGACTTCTTGAACGTGAGAGCCTGTTTGCCTTCGACCGCGATGTCCCGGGATCTCTTTTTCTGATAGCCTTCGTAATGCCTCCTTGATGAGTCTCTCCTCGTCATTCAATCGGTAGCAGGCTTCAGCGGTCAATCAACCCTTGTAGCCTTTCCCGGTTGCTCGTTGATCATCTTCGCCTTCTCTTTCAGATTTTAGCCTCTCATACTCATGCAGATCGGCTTGGTATTTGTTCAGGGGCTTGCATGCGTGAGTTTGCCCCGATTCGGCGCCCTCCCTTCAAATTTTGTTTCTTCTTAGCCTTTCTTGACGTTGGTGTTCTCCTTCGTCGCCGAGGGTTCTTTCGTCCGCCGAGATGTTGATAAGCCTTCGTCGGTGGACCCGATGTCCGGGGCTTCGGTCGGGTAAGCGGAGTACGAGCCGTAGCCACCATGAAGACTTCCTTTGTAAATGTAGCTTTGGGCCGCCACTCCTTCCGCCTCGGGATGGACCTTATGATGATGGACCCCCCGTCGCCCCCGTTGCTTGACGATCGGCTTTGCCGAGGGTTCTGGCCAGTGGATGATGCACTCCTCTAGGGTTCTTGTCACTTTGCGCGCCCTCCAAAGGAATCTCCAATCTTCTCTTCAGAGTAGTCCCGGCGCTCCTTGAATACGCGTGTGCTGCATTGCGTAATCCTGTAGGAAATTGAAAAGGTAATCTGGACTGGTGTCCAGGGTTATATCCGAACCCGCCTTCTTTCTCCGAGTTGGAGTAGTATTGATTGAAAAAAGTTTCCGAGTTGGAGTAGCTTCCCTTGTCCAAACCGGAGTTGAGAGTCGTACTTTGAGTTGCCTTCGGAGTCCGCAGAGACTTGAGCCCCGGGTTGTCTACCTTCCCCGAGTTAGTTTCGGGTTTGGGCCCTTCCGTGCTGGTTCCCGAGCAAGCTTCGAACTTGTTCTCCGTCTTCGAGGCGACTTCGGCAATCGTCAGTTGCTGGAGCTTCTCGACGAGTTCTGGTTCCTCGGCTTGGGGCTTCTCGATGATGCAACTTCGAGTTTTGGCGTCGTCGTCGTCGATCTCGCAAGCCCATGACCCGAAGATGATCGTCTTCCTCGTCGATGTACTCATGATGTCGTGGTCCGCCGGACTCTCGTGCTGAAATTCGACGAGAGCCCCTACAGTGCGCGCCAAACCGCCGATGTTTTACGACCGAGAGCTTGCCACGGGTGAACCGGCAGTTTGTTCGGGCCTCGGCGAACCCGGAGCCCGGGCGGTTTGTTGCGCACCGACATGGAGAGCGGGGTTTTTATATCGGGTTCGGGCCCTCGATCAAGGATCAAGTAAAGACCTTTACGTCCAGTCGGCGTGAGCCTGTTTTTGATTGATGGGGTTAGCCGAGAATCGGCCGTGAAGCTTACAACACTTGGTCGTAGCCAAGCTTGTGTCTGTATGATCGCGCTCTCCTCTACGAGGTGTTCCTTGGCCGCCTTTTATAGTCCAAGGGGCCAAGGAACTCGCTACGATCCTAGTCGGATACAGAGATGGTTGTCCGTAGAGGAACCGAACACCCAAACCCTTTACAAGGTAAGCTGACTAGTGTTCTATCCTAGTTACAACAGAAGTCACCGTAGCTATGCTTCCATTGCCTTCTCGAGTTGTTTGTGGCCGCAGCTTGGATAGAACCCCGCGCACAACTCGGTAGAGTTCTTTTGGTGATCCTCAGATCCACGGTTGCCTACCTTAGCATCGGGGTAATAAGTATGGACTTGTTATTGTTGATGATTATTTTCCGCTTCACTTGGGTATTCTTTGTCTTTCATAAGTGCCAAGTACAAGAGAAGGTGAAGACTTTCATTAGAAGGGCACAAAGAGAATTCGGACTCCCAATCAAGAAAGTAAGAAGTGACAACGGGAGTGAATTCAAGAACACCCAAGTTGAAGAGTTCCTTGATGAAGAGGGCATCAAACATGAGTTTTCGGTCCCATACACCCCTCAACAAAATGGAGTAGTAGAGAGGAAGAATAGAACACTCATTGACATGGCAAGAATAATGCTAGATGAATACAAGACTTCGGACATCTTTTGGTGTGAAGCTATCAACACCGCTTGTCATGCAATCAACCGTCTCTACCTCCACAAGAAACTCAAGAAGACTTCATATGAGCTACTAACCGGTAACAGGCCGAAGGTATCTTACTTTAGGGTGTTTGGGTGCAAGTGTTTCATTCTTAACAAGAAGCCCCGAACCTCTAAGTTTGCTCCTAAAGTTGATGAAGGTTTTCTTCTTGGTTATGGATCAAATGAGCATCTTTGTTGATGCAGTTCTTTAGTGTTACCACTAAAGGACTGATACACCTAAGTATGGCAACGGTAAACCGCAAAGCGCCACGGCCATCGGTGTAGCTTTTCACCGTGAGTATTCCAGTATCGATTTCCACGAGGAACGTGAAGTGAACTAACAAAGAATCAAGACTCGTCCCTATGATGACACAAGGTGTGTATTTGGTAGTTGAGTTGAGAGGTTTTCTATAGCTATGATATCCGGATAGGCTAGGTAGCTAAACGTGGCTTTATCAGCCCTCGGACACTTGGAGGCGTGAGGTGATAATCCGTGAATAAAGTCACCACTACCAAACTACTATTTTATCGAGCCTTACCTTTTAAGAACTTGCCTAAACACGTGGTGATCTATACGAGAGACCGTAAGGGCTGTCACTACCTTACCGGGCTATCACAATCCATCCGTGCGCCAAGCGGCATACACCGGTAAGGTATAGCCTAGACACCACGTCTACGCTAACTCTTACTATTCTAAACCTCAGACTTAGCTAGGCTAGAACACTCTACTAAAGCAAAGCAATGTACCAATGGAGAACGAGTGAATAGCTACTATACTAAACCAGATATGCAAAGTATAAAAGAACTCCGGATGTATTACTCACTAGAAGAAGTACACCCAGAGGTACACCTCGGGAGGAGATTCCCCCTTGCACGGGGCTTCCTCCGTAAGACTTCCCTCTCTCACTCTACTACTACACTAAAGGAGCAGGCTTCGCCTACTACATTGGAGTGGAGTTCTCCTTGTGGTCATGTCTTGGAAGTGAAGGGGTGGGGGTATTTATAGCCCCAAGGTGGAGTAGGGGCTACTCGGCCGCCACGTCATCGATCCGCGTGACCTCCTATTGCCCTCCGTTGGATCAAACCGCCATGCAACCGCCTTAAGATCAACGTGTGAGGTAATTTCAGCATGTGGACAATGTGATGGGCGTGGGAGGACGCCTTGGCCAAATGGGCCATGGTCGGCCGACCATGGTCCATGACCTGTGGGCCACCCCTGGTGCCGGGAACATTGGCCCCACCGGTTTCGTGTCTTGAGTCCGGAACTTGCCGCGGACGTTCATTTTGTACCAACACGATCCATGGGACGTATTGACGGACCAATCAGGTGCCTTCTCTTGTTCCCCACGGATTAGTGATGTGGCGGTCGCATTGGAAGAGTTTGGGCCAAAGTATCATGGTCGGCCGATGCTGGTCCATTGGGCCATGGCCTTCTCCAACTCTTCTAGAAGGTGTCCCCACATGTCGATGTGTCGGGATGAAATGGTCATGCATCGGCCGATGTAGGTCTTGTGGCCAAATGACTTCAAATTTTGTGTGGAAGCTTCATAGGACATGGAGATCATGATGGTGGTGTCAAATTGTCCAATGGCCATACTTGGGGTGTTGGACTGGATGGTGACCAAATGTGTCATTTCAGCCAGAGTTCCACTAGTTTCACATCGTATACAAAGAATGACATCTACATGTGGAACTAGGTTATTTGCATAAGAAATCATTATTTATATGTATGTTAGCTTCCAAAAGGAGTACTTTGTTGACGGGGTTTGACTATGTAAAAAACGGGTATTTCTACCGTCAACACATGCCTATCGTGTCTTCAACAAAACCACCGGTAGGGTTGAAGTCACTATAGATGTGACATTTGATGAATCTAATGGCTCTCAAGTAGAGCAAGTTGATCAAAGTGTTGTAGGAAAGGAGGATCCATCTTGTGAGGCTATCAAGCAATTGGCTATTGGCGATATTAGGCCACAAGAAGATGAAGCCACAGAACAAGAGGATCATCGGGGATGCTGCTGCACCAATTTCCGCTGACGTACTCGATGACAGAGTGCAGCATACCCCTGCTGGAAATTAGCAGAGCGGCAGTGCCACACCAAGGGGCAGCAGTGCCGCTCCCTCCACCTCAGCAGCACCACCTCCGACTCCTACATCACCTGGTCGAGCACTTGACTTTGCTCCCATACTTGAAGCTGAGGATGACTATGAAGAAGATGTTGAAGATGATGGCGTTGATCACCCATGACTACGACAAACCATTCAACGGGATCATCCCGTTGAAAACATTCTTGGGAGTCTTCGGAAGGGAGTAACCACTCATTCACATTTAGCTACATTTTGTGAGCATTACTCTTTTGTCTCTTCTTTGGAACCTTCCAAGGTAGAAGACGCTCTCAAGGATGCCGATTGGGTGTTGGCCATGCAAGAAGAACTCAACAACTTCGAAAGAAACCAAGTTTGGGACTTGGTGGAAAGACCCAAGACGAACATCATCGGCACCAAGTGGGTCTTCCGAAACAAGCAAGATGAGAATGGTTTGGTTACAAGAAACAAGGCAAGATTGGTGGCTCAAGGTTTCACTCAAGTAGAGGGCTTGGACTTCGATGAGACATATGCACCGGTGGCAAGACTAGAAGCAACCGCATTCTCCTAGCTTTTTGCTGCCCATCATGACTTCAAGCTATATCAAATGGATGTCAAGAGTGCATTCCTTAATGGCCCTTTGCAAGAGGAGGTTCACGTTGAGCAACCACCGGGTTTTGAAGACCCTAAGTATCCTAACCATGTCTACAAACTCCGAAAGGCGCTCTATGGGCTTAAGCAAGCACCAAGAGCATGGTATGAATGCCTTAAGGAATTCTTGCTTAAACAAGGTTTTGTCATAGGAAAGGCCGATCCTACTCTTTTTACACATAAGGTTAAGAATGATATATTTGTGTGCCAAATATATGTCGATGACATAATATTTGGTAGTACTAACCATGTGTATGTTGAGTAATTTAGTAGGACTATGACAAAGAGATTTGAGATGTCCATAATGGGTGAGCTCAAGTTCTTCCTTGGCTTTCAAGTCAAACAAATGAAGGAAGAGACTTTCATTAGCCAAACCAAGTACACCCAAGACATGCTAAAGAAGTTTGATATGGCTAAGGCAAAGCCAATCAAAACTCCAATGCCAAGCAATGGACATCTTGATCTTGATGAAGAAGGGGCAGCCGTAGGCATAAAGGTATATCGTTCCATGATCGGCTCACTTCTTTATCTTTGCGCATCTAGGCCCGATATTATGCTTAGTGTGTGCATGTGTGCTAGATTTCAAGCTAATCCTAAGGAATGTCACCATGTGGCGGTTAAGAGAATCTTGAGATATTTAGTGCACACTCCAAACCTTGGCTTGTGGTATCCCAAGGGTTCCAAGTTCAATCTACTTGGCTATTCGGATTCCGATTATGCCGGTTGCAAGGTAGATCGAAAAAGCACCTCGGGGACATGTCAATTCCTTAGACGGTCCTTGGTGTCTTGGAGTTCTAAGAAGCAAAATTGTATAGCCCTATCCACCGCGAGGCCGAGTATGTTGCAGCCGGCGCTTGTTGTGCTCAACTACTTTGGATGAAGCAAACCTTAAAGGATTTCTTGATGTCAATTCACAAAGATACTCTTCTTTGTGACAACGAGAGTGCCATCAAACTCGCAAATAATCCCATAGCACACTCTAGAACAAAACACATAGACATCCGTCATCACTTCTTGAGAGACCACGAACTGAAAGGAGATATCGAAATTCGCCATGTGAGCACCGAAAAACAACTAGCCGATATCTTCACTAAGCCTCTCGATGAGACAAGGTTTTGCTTTTATGTAGTGAACTAAATATTCTTGATTCTCTAATCTAGCTTGAAACTTAGCATGCCCTCTGTTTGTGAGAACTAGTATGAGTAGGGAAAAGCTTTGAAAAGTTTTATATCGTCTTTCAAATTCATTTCAAAACTAGGCTCAAAGTGAATGACCATAGTTTTTGATTGTTGATCTGATCTGGTCATGTCATTTGGGTCACATATGTCTACTTAGCATATGAGGAGAGTCACATAGGGAGTTAGTAAACCTCGTCTTTCAGGGAGGGAGCGCAAAGTTGCCGGGTCGAGCGGCAGCGATCTCAGCCGCTGATTTTCGTGCGAAAATCAGCACTGTATAGTCACCGTGGGACCTATTTCCTAGAGCCCACAAAGATCTTTTCTCCTCTCCCCACTCATTCTCTCGTCCAGGCTCCATTCTCTCTCTCGGGCGATTTGAGGCGAACGCCGCCGCCGCCCGCCGCCCGCCGCTTGTTGCCGCTTCCGCCCGGCCGCCGCCGGGCCGGCATCACGCCCCGCCGAGCGAGCGCCCTCCACCGGCCCTCTTCCACGCCCAGGTGGTGCGGCCGCCTTTGAGCCGCGGCCTTCTCCTCTCTCCTTCCCAATCCTCGGTGAGAAACCCTAAACCGCCCCGATCTATGCTTAGGGATAAAATTGGTGTTGGATTCTTGCAATTTGTGGTAGAATGAAGGTTCTAGATTGTGGGAAAATTGTTGAATCAATTGGTTTGAAGATTGAGATGAACTCCACCCATGACATGCATGTACGCTAAGCGGCAAGCAGCCGCTCTTGGCAAAAGCAATGCAATTCTTTGCTCATCTCTAATTACTTTTCGAACCAATCCATAGAACAAATCATGTTGAATCCCATTATCAAAGAAAATTCATTATAGAACTCAATCCATGGCAAATTTTATCACTTTTTCAATTTGAATCATGTTTCGAAATTCGTTGGAATGGGAGATAGATATACACTAGTTTTAACTATTGCATAGGATGGATATCAAAGAAACAACGGGCACCCGTAGCGGCGGTGCCTCGGGACCCGATTCCGGCGATCACTCGTTGGGTCTCTTTTGATATCTATCATATGCAATATCTAAAACTTATGTATATATACCTATCACACCAAAGACATCGTTGATCGATTTAGATCCTTTGCATGCATAGATGGAGCATGGTGAAGGAAGTGCGGGGGCAAAGAGGAAGATGCGAGAGGAAGCCATTCCTCGCAGAGGCAGGGGCGAGCAGGTCCTTCCTCCACTCCACATGGCGGACTCAAACCGAGCAGCAAAGAGGAGAGGGACAGCGAAGACAAAGCTTGAGTTGAGGTATGGCAAGAAGATCCCGTGAGATAGGCTGTCCAAGCACTCCGCTTGATATCCGGACATACAATGAGTCATACATGAGAGACTATGAAGAGAACATTGTGCGAGAGGAGAGCTCCGGATGACAAATAGGCTCATAGGAGGATTGATTGACCGCTCTCCACGGGGAGTAAGTTGAGCACGGAGGCTGGGAGGGAGAACCCTACACCACTCCTAAGGACCTAGGGGTGGACTATGTGTTTTGGAATGTCTTCCATTCAGACTTCTATGCCTTTGTGGTCACAAAGAAGATAAAGCCCAGATTAGACAGATGCGCTACATAGACCAGGATTCCCTAAAGGAGAAGGGTGAGCCCGAGATTGACAGGCCATCGGGGCATGTGAGAAGCATGAGCCAAGAATTTGATGGAGTTTTAGTATGATTAGAATGCAGAGATTCTTGGCCGGTTCCATGCCACCTACTATCGGAGAATGGTGATGTGATGCACGGATGACGAGAGGGTGTCCACTACTCGCTTGACTTTGTCACATTCAGCCAGATACTTGGTTTTAGCAGGGAGCACGGGGGCAACTCCTCCATTCATACGAGAAGAAGCTTGATGCTAGTGAGGTCGGGTACATGTGGAGGCAGCTCATAAAGGCGGATGGCCTGGTGAGAGGTTTGAATAGCCGCCGTTGTTTTATTTATCGAGAGAGCCCGCCACGGGGTGAACTGGCGTTTTGTTCGGGCCTCGAACCCGGAGCCCGACGGTTTGTTGCGCAGCTAACATGGAGAGCAGGGTTTTTATATTGGTTCGGGCCCTCGATCAAGGATCGAGTAAAGACCTTTACGCCGGTCGGGGCGTGAGCCTATTTTTGATTGATGGGGTTAGCCGAGAATCGGTCGTGAAGCATACAAGCATTTGGTCGTAGCCAAGCTCGGGGTGTCAGTATGATCGCGCCTCCTTTCTACGAGGTGTTCCTTGGCCGCCTTTTATAGTCCAAGGGGCCAAGGAACTCGCTACGATCCTAGTCGGATACGGAGGGTTGTCCGTAGAGGAACCGAACACCCAAACCCTTTACAAGGTGTCGACTAGTGTTCTATCCTAGTTACAATAGAAGTCACCAGAAGCTATGCTTCCATTGCCTTCTCGAGTTGTTTGTGGCCGCAGGCTTGATAGAACCCCTCGTGGTACAACTCGGTAGAGTTCTTTGGTGATCCCTGTATCCACAAGCCCTCGAGCATCTCAAGGTCGAGCCTTGAGGGTTGTCTTTTGCTTTTCTCAGCGTAGGCCTTGATATGGTCTTCAAGATCATCTTACGGAGTGCAATTTTTGAAAAAGTGCACCCGTAGGGGTGTAGCCCCCGAGCTTCTTGCTTTTTGACATAAAGAGTCGGAAGGTCTTTGAGTTCTTCTCCCCTCCGTCTTCGAAGTTCTTCTCGTTGTCGGGGCTCTTCTTTCTTGAAGGGAGTGCCTCGCTCCGCTAGCCCCGAGCATCTCAGGTTTGAGTCGTGAGGGTCGTCCGCCTCCTCGGGTGCGGCCTTGATGCGATCCTTGTAGTCTTCATACGGTGTGCACCTTGCTGAAAAAAAGTGCACCCGTAGGGTGTAGCCCCCGAGCTTCTTGCTTTTTTGGCACAAAGAGCCGAAGGTCTTTGAGTTCTTCTCCTCCGTCCTCGAAGTTCTTCGCCGTCGGAGCTCTCTTTGAAAAAATCTCGCCCGGGTATCCTTCGTAGCCCCCGAGCATCTAAGAGTTCTTTTTGTATATAGAGCTCTTGGAGGTTCTTCATATTCTTCTGGGATTTTGACAGTTTCTCTTTTTCCAAGGCAGCCACGGGAGTCACAAAGGCGCTTTTTACGCGCGCTCCGCTTTTTCTGGAAACGCTGCATGGCGTCATTGCCATAAATTCCCTCTTCTCGCTTGATTTGAGGTGACCGCTCCTTTTTTGGTGGTTGCCTCGTCTTCCGTGGGACTTGGTCCATAGGCGTCTTGGTTCCGTCTATAAATATAGCACATTTTGCTTCGGTGAGGATCCAGAGTGTCTTTCTTCTCCTCCGCTTCTTCTTCCTCTAGACAGCCTCCTCCTCGTAGAAAAAAGCTCCGCTTTGAGTTTTGGATCCATGGCGGTGCCTCGAAAGTGAGTTGGATCAGCCCCCGGGCGTCTTCTTTAGCCTTCTAGGTTCTTTCGTGAGTGAGGGATGTTTTGTGATCGGGAATAGCGGCAGCTATTCCCGCAGCCAGCTTCCACACCGGTGAAGTTTGAGGGGTGAGTGCGGGATGTCTTGTGACTTAAGATGATCTCCCTCTCCTCCTTTGTTTTTTTGGTGTGGGTCAGGTAGGGTTCTTTCCGGATGCCCTTTTGATCCTCTTTGGTGTACCTTCTGCCACTTGTAGACATATGCCGGCTTCCCAACCGGCATTGGTCGCCGTCTTTCGAGGAAGGTTGTGCCTTCGAGGAATTGCTGAAGATGGTGCTCGTTGTGTACGCTTCCTTCTACTCTTTGTGGAGTTGAGCATTCCTTCCGGGCTCTTTTCATCCCGCCGCGACATGGTGAACTCCGGAGCCTTCTCGCAGAGGGTTCTTTTTCTTCGCCAGTCGCTTATCTTGATCTCGGGTTCATTCGCCGCCGTCGTCGGGATTCTTCGAGCTCCGTGTGTTTATGGACTTGGGCGCAAGGGTCTTGACTTCGGTAACCCCGAGTTGTTGATATTCGACTCTTGGGGTTTAGATACAGGTCGAGCGCTCCATCTTCTTCGCCGTTGGTTGCCGGATTCTTCTCGCCGCGCAAAGATTGTACTCTTTAGGTTATAGTCCCCCGGATCTTCTTTGTATCTTGTACGCGGGAGTTCTTGTTGGGCCCCCTGCATCCGAAGTCTTCTTTGTATCTTGTAGGAGTTGTTTCCCATGTGACTTGTAATCTTCAAGATGTTGAATAAAGATATCTCTGTTCCTTTATCCATTTTGTACTTGTACTTTTGTATGACTCGACCGCCTTCGTGCAGACTTGTTGCGCTTTGTCTTCTCGCTTGTCATTGCCGTTGTCTTCCGAAGTTCTTCTTCTTCGGATGACTTGAAGTGATTGCGCCTTTGGAGTTCTTCCTTAGGCTTCCAGCTCTTATGTCCTTCGTGGTAGGTTCGCAACGAGTTGTTTGATTCCCTCGTAGTGACATTAGCGTTGTTCTCGCCGATGGCCCAAATTTTGCCTTTCTTTTAGACTTGGCACGTTCATGGTGTTGAAGTCTTGCCGAGTTGCCGTGGTTGTTCTCCCCGACCGGGTCTTTTTGTCTTCTCGTGAGATCCGCTGGAGGATAGTGTAGGTTCTTGTCCTTGTGCGTCTTTAGGTTGTTTCTCCCTTGACGCGTCGGCTAGCCTGCTCATAGGTCTTGCGATAGTTGGTTGGAGCCTTGTCCGTTGCTTCGTAGTTCTTTCTTCCGAATGGATGCCTTTGCCTATTTCGTAGACTTGGCCGGTGATAGTCCCGAAGTTCTCCTCGAAAATCAAAGACTATCTTTCTGGAGTGTCAACCCGCCTTTTTCAGACTTGGTTGAAGAAATTTTATGAGTCTTGCTCGTTTGTCGATTGTTTTCTTCCTCGACAATTGACTTCGCTCTTCTTCTTCGAGACTTGTCATGATGATTGGAGGCTTGTTCTGAATTCTAGAGTTCTTCTTTTCTAGAGTATCATTTCGTCTTCTCTGTAGATTTGCCGATAATAGTTGTAGAGTCTTGCTCCCCGGTCTTGTGGTTGTTCTTCTCAAGAATCAGCTCGTCTTTGTCGAGACTTGTTGATGGTTGTTGTGGAGTCTTGCCCCGGGTCTCGTGGTTGTTCTTCCTCAAGATTCATCTTGTCTTCCGCCAGAGACTTGCCAAAGTGATAGAGTCTTGCTCCTGGTCTTCTCGGGGTTGTTCTCAAGATTCAAATTTCTGCAGTCTTCTCGTAGACTTGCTGAAGGTGATAGAGTCTTCCTCTTGATCTTCGTAGTTGTTCTTTCAAGAATCGGCTCGCCTTTGCCGCATAACACTTGCCGATGGTTGTTGAGTCTTGCTCTTGGCCTTCGAGTTGTTCTTCGAGGGTTCAAGCCTCATCCTTTCTCGTAGATTTGCTGAAGGTGATAGAGTCTTGCTCTTGATCTTGAGTTGTTCTTTTTCAAGAATCACTCGCCTTGCCAGACTTGGCGATGGTTGTTGGGGGCCCCCCGTTTTTGCGTGGTTGTTTTTCCTCGGCATGTGACGGCGTCTTTTTCTGAGACTTGTCACGATTGTTCGGAGGGGTTACTCCGGCCGTTAGGTTTCTCCTTTTAGGCCCTCTAGCATTTGTCCTTTCTTGAGCTTGCTAGTGTATTTTGGTGGAGTCGAGCCTCAAAGAGTTGTTCTTAACTCGGGTTGCCTCTTTTGGGCTAGGGCTCTCCCATGCAGCCCAGTGGACTATCGCATGACGCCCCTTGAAGGGTTCTCGGTCCGGCCCATTTAAGTGCATCATGGACTGAAAGGTCAAGATGGTTGGGTTCCTATTTCATAACACTACAATCCACCTTGCCCGGGTTTGGGCTGCTCTGCTTTCGAGAGACTTGTGTGGAGACGATGGGTTTCTATTTCACAACACTACACCGTTCACGCCCGATTCGACACGGTGTCGCCGCCGTCATTGTTGGACATAGTGGCACTTAATGGACCCTCG
>JADLZK010003778.1:0-160262 GCA_015847255.1 Hyparrhenia diplandra
GTTTCTACAACTCTATATATCCATCGAGGATACAATTATCACCTTTCCTCGCGACGAGAAAAATTCAGGCGCATTGTGTTGATGCCGGTTGTTGAATGGAATTCACTCAAGTAACCGTCACTGAGCAGATTTGAAAATTTCGGTCACACGGGAAACTAGCAAGCCCCTAATATTTATACGAGTTCAATCTGTAATAGGCGGTCTATGAGGACTACACAATCGAGAGGCACGGATCACAAAAAAAATGTAGTTAGGGAATAGAGGGATATAAACAAGCGTAGTTTAGTAGCTGATTCATTTAGTAGGAACATTTTTGTAAGACAAGATAGCAACATTATAGTAGCGGTTAGGTGTCAATTTCGGTATGTACAACTCAAAATATCCATGTGACGATAGAATTACTCTGATTCAATTTTGCAATAGGCGGTCTATGAGGACTACACAAACCAAAGGCGGAGAACAAAAAAAAATATACTTGAGGAGAAGAGGGATACAAACAAACTATAGTTTAGTAGCAGTTCATTTAATAGGCACATTTTTTATAAGACAAGATAGTAATAGTGCTCGGCGAGGCAGTCATTGTTCTTGAGCATGTATATCTACTACACCTATGTAGAGAACCCCCACTAAAGAGTTCTCTCGACTTGCAAGCATGCCACCATGATCATCCAATGGCGGCCCCCTTTGTTTGAACTAACTAAAATAATATTGTAACTCACAAACCAAAAAAACAAATTAAATTCTGATTATACCATTGAATTCCTTTTAATAAATCCTTCAAAACAAGATCTCATATGGATATATTTGATAAAATTATAAGTGGGTCCCGTAATAGTAGTTGGTATATATAGAGCAAAAGTAAAAAATAAAAAATAAAGACTGAAAAAAAGGGAAAAAAAAAAGAATATGAGGGTGATAGTAATATTTTAACTCATAGATTTCTCCTTCATACCACTTTTGACAGTAACCTTTGAGAAGCTCTAGATTATACATATTCCCATTAGGATGGATTTGGTCACATCGTTCACAAACTAAATTGTTGATTGACTTTTATATATCATTAGGAATGTCTCGTTCATATGTTTTTCTCCATTGATCTCTAAATATACATTATCCAAAATAACTTTAGATTATCATCTATATATCATAACCTTAAAATCTTAGTGATTAACATCATAACCTATTTATATTCCACCTTCATACCCGCGGCAACACGCGCGGGAATCCTTCTAGTTCATCTATAAAGAAAATAAGCGTGGAATTTGGTTGCGGTTTCCTATGACAAAACACACGAGATAACGACATTATAGTAGCGGTCGGTGTCAAGTTCAGTTTCTACAACTCTATATATCCATCCGAGGATACAATTATCACCTTTCCTCACTTGGCGACGAGAAAAATTCAGGCATTTGTGTTGATGCCAATTTGTTGGATGGAATTCACTCAAGTAGCCGTCACTGAACAGATTTGAAAATTTCAGTCACCTGGAAACTAGCAAGCCCCTAATATTTATCTGAGTTCAATCCTGTAATAGGCGGTCTATGAGGACTACACAATCCATAGAGGCACGGATCACAAAAAATATAGTTCGGGAATAGAGGGATATAAACAAAAGCGTAGTTTAGTAACAGATTCATTTAGTAGGAACATTTTTGTAAGACAAGATAGCAACATTATAGTAGCTTGTTAGGTGTCAATTTACGTATGTACAACTCAAAATATCCATGTGACGATTGAATTATACAGTTCAATTTTTGCAATAGGTGGTTTATGAGGACTACACAAACCAAAGGCGGAGAACAAAAAAATGTACTTCAGGGAGAAGAGGGATACAAACAAACTGTAGTTTAGTAACTTGATTCATTATAGTTATAGTAGCGGTCGGTGTCAAGTTTAGTACCTACAACTCAAAATATCCATGTGAGGATAATTATATAGTTCAAATTTGTAATAGGCAGTCTATGAGGGACTACACAATCCATAGAGAGGCAGATTACCAAAAAAAAAAAAAAAGTTCACGAATAGAGGAATATAAACAAACATTAGTTTGGCAACAGTTCATTTAGGGCATGTTAGGTTGCGGTTTCCTATGAGAAAGGCACGAGAGGAAGTCTATGAGGACTACCCAATCCGCGAGAGGCATAGATCACAAAAAATGTAGTTCGGGAAAAGAGGCACGAGATAAGATTGATGGGCTACATATCGAACCGTAGAATCGTAGGGTGGAGGAAGAAGCCGTCGGAGAAGGTGGTCGTGGGCGGAAGCGGCGTCGGCTTGAATGGCGCGGACGAGACGAATTGAATGGCGGTGAGTCGGCGGTGGCGATGTGCCGGCGGGCGGATGGGGCGGCCGGGAACCTAGAATCGCTTTGTGAGGAGGAGGGACGAGGAATGAAATGAATCGCCTGTGAGGGGATGAAGAATGAAATGAATCGCTGTGAGGGGAGAGGCGGGGTTTTTCAATTTCGCAAAGCTTCGGGCGAAAAATTTCGAAAACTTGAGAATCGATTCTGAGACCCGTCACGGAAAAGGGAGTCTCGATCGTGCGCCTTGTCGATGATGACGCCCGCGGTCTACGGCGCGTGTGTAGGATACACAAAGGATTCGCATTCATTGCAAAGGCGTGGATATGACCGGCACGTGTCGCGGAGCGAAGTCGATTACTAATTTTGAAACACAGGCGCGCCGCATTATATAACTTCTTTTTAATCTGATTTTTCTTTTTTAATCTGTGGCCAAGACTTGTGACTAGTCTTTCTCCCTCATAGTAACTCCAAATGTGATGGTTTTTCTTACTAAAATTTTTTAAAATCATGGTGTGTCAAGCTATTGTATTCTTCTTTGCTTTTACTTTTGTTGAAGCGGCGCACCACTCATACTAGTACTACTCCTACTACTAAAAATCCGCATTTTACGCCCACTAATTTGATCGGCGTGAACTGTTCATCTTCCTTTTTCCCGGACCAAGAGCGTGCGCCCAGGCGAGATCCTCGCGGAAAACCGTGCCATTGCGCCTCGAGCCATGGAGAACCTTCCGCGGGAGGTGCTTGAGCACATAGCGCTCAGCGTCGCCATGTCCGTGAGCATTCTATGGAGGGCCTCATGAATCTAAGGGCCACCTTTCCCCGGGCACGAGGCGTGCCGCCTCGCCATAGTGGGACGGAGCATCCAGCTGGACACAGTCTTTGGGCCGCGAGACGGCTGGGGGCGCCGTACTACTCGCGCCCGGTTTCGCGCGAGTCTCATCACCCGACCTCGCCAAGTTCGGCAACACGGAGGGCGTGTTTCAGCGAGGCATGTCTGCCGTGTTCGTGGAAGGCCGCGGCACCGTCTCGCCGCCGCTCGACTTCTTTGGAACAAGCCGCCAACTTCGGGGCATGAACTTCGCTCGGTATGTGCACGCTCTTGCGCTCTGGCGAGGCGCCGCCCGCCGCCCGATGATGACCATGCCCGAGAGGTGTTGCGGCGAGGTGGAGCGCGACACGGCGGCGGCGATGGCTCCCTGGAGGACCAAGAAGCGTGCAATGCTCGCGGACGAGCGGTGCTTGATCTTACCGCGACGATGGTGGTGCCCCATGCGGTGGCCGCATCTTCCTCCTCACGGCCAAAACCGGCGCCTCGCCGGGGCGGGCATCGGTCGCAGAAGGGCGAGGGCGTGCGGCGCCATGAACCTGTGGGTGGAGGGAGCGTGGCGGCGGCACTCCCATGCATCTTTGCGGCGAGGAGTGTAGGATCGCGATGAGTGTAGGAGGTTGTTTGTGCAAGCACAAGCGGGGTGGTGGGCATGAGTAGCGAGTGGACTCGCATGAATCTATGTATATGTTGATGATGATGACAATGCACCCATGCATTGCATTATGTGATCTATCTTACTTTTGGTGCGTGATGGATGATTATGTGGTAATTCATGTTATATTCATTCATGTTTGCGATGACCGCCGCCCGCGACCATGCAGCCATGGCCGCGCGAGCACCTCGGCGTTGCTAGCTAGCTAGCCGCCTCCGTTGAACTCTCTCCCTTCTTTCTTACCTTGCCACCTCGAGGCTCGTCGGCAGCGGTTATGCTGTGCGTTGTTGTTGGCGGCGCCTTGGAACGTTGCCGTGTCCGCCGGGTTCACGCCGCCCGCGTTCAATCGTTCTCCACGGCGGCAACCCCTCTCGGACCCGTCCCTGCATCGCCTGAGTCTTCAAAAGCGTCTACAACTGCGTTTTCGATGCTTTCCATCCCGTCCATTTAACCTCGGCCCGGTCCTCGTCGGCCGGAGTGTAAACTCCCGCTCCGCCGTGCCCGCCCGCCACCGTCGGCGTCAAACTTCGGTACCGCCTAAACCCGCTCATCCGATAGCAAAGATAGGAGGCAGCTTGGTTCTCGGGGATCACGGTGGTGGTCCTCCCGTCGCTAGAGGCCTCATCTCCGGTGACATCCGTGCACGCCGGTGTGCCGCCATGTCGGAGACCTCCAGGGCTCAAGAACCCTAATTTTTCTTTTTCTTTTTTATTATAATCTATGGTTACAACTTGTAACTGGTCTTTCTCCCTCATCGTAACTCCAAATGTGATGATTTTTCTTTCTACGATTTTGTAAAATAATGATGTGTCAAGCTACTGTATTCTTACTGCTACTACTTTTGTCACGTTTGGTGGATAACATTTGAAATTTGAATTTCAAAAATTACAACTTCACAGAACATTTTTGGAGCATCTAATGATTTCAGCATAAGAAGTCATGAACATAAAAGTTGAAGAATAATTCTTAAGCTGCACATCTTTTATATTGGTTATTTCTTCATCCCCAGTAACATTATTCACAAGATTTACACATGTCTCGTAGAGTTGACAAACCTTGTAGAGATATTTCTAAGATTTGTGAACAATGTCACTAGCACTATGTCGGATGGGGAAACAACCAAAATAAGAATTGTAGATCTTGCTAAGTTATGAAACACTCTAATTTAAAACTTTTGATTTGTATTATCTTGTAAAAGGAAAACTAGGTCTCAATTTCAAAAAAATGAAAATTGAAATTTAAATGTTTTTAGTGACCTCGGATAGACAAGAAACCACGGATATAATGATTGCGGTTCTCAAATATCCATGAAACTTTGTAGTTTACAACTTTTTGATTTGAGATCATATGCATGATGTATAGCGCATGATGTAGCTCGATGATCTCGATTGAACAAGCTTAATTTGATTTTGATCATATGCATGGTGAAAGTTGAAAAGATCGGTGAGTATGCATGGCGAGATATTTTATTAGTTATAACCCTACATTGTGTTATATTTTTCCAAATTTGTGATGTTTGGATGTTTGATTTCAGTTGAAATGATTAGGGAGCAGTCTTTGGAAAAAAAAATACAACTCTCGTATAGTAAGTTTTACATACCCGTCTTTGGGAAAAACGTTTGGTTTGGTGTTAGTTGGTCGGTCTTGATTTGTTGTGAGAGAAAAAAAAAGTAATCTTGGTGGTCTTTTGTTTGGCGATCTGGATAGGTTCTGGACTTTTTTCTGAGGAGAATTATCTGAGAAAAAAGAGCCGCACCGGGTTCCGGCCTCCAACCTGGATGTGGCGTGGCGTGGAGTGCGGAGCATCCGGAATTTGGGCCACGTCGGACAAGCAAAGGGAACAAGTATGCGCACGGGAGGCGGGGACCACCGGTGGTGGGCCCCATGATTTCAACTACCTACAAAATGTTATACTCCAAACCAAAAGCGAAATTAAATTTTGATTACACCATTGAATTTGAATAAATCCTTGAAACAAGATCTCACATGGATATATTTAGATAAAATTATAAGTGGACCCCATCGATGGTAGTTGATATAGTAGAGTAGAGATATATCGGCACTCATATGTTCCTTTATTTACTTGGAACAATTGTGCAACTGCCCCTTTTTCGGAGTCTAATTGCTCGTTTGCCCCTATTTGGGGCATTTTTGCGCAATTGGAAAACCAAAAACGAGGGGGCAAGCGAGCAAAGTTTAAAAAACAGGGGGCAAAGCGGGCAATTAGACTCGAATAGGGAACCTCTATACATCCTGGTGTGGTAAGATTCTCTCCTTTTGACACTTTCTCCCGCACCCATCTCTTCTATATCTCTATACCAATAATTGCTAGGTCCACTTATAATTTTATCTAAATATATTCATGTGTGATCCTGTTTTGAAGGATTTATTGAAACAAATTTAATTTGGATTTTTGGTTTGTGAGTTATAACGTTTTTAAGTTTGGTTCATGGGACTAGGGACTAGAGATTAGTCCCTAGTCTCTCCCAAGAGTCTTTTGAAATTGGGACTAATTGGGACTAAAAATTAGTCCCTACTAGTCCTCATGTTTGGTAATTTAGGGACTTAAATGAGACTAAAAATTACAGGCAATACTTAAAATCGTGGAGCCCCATTGGCGCTCTCTCTCAACCTTTTCCCTCCTCACTCACTCACGCATGCTTAAGGGGGACCAGCGCGGGCCCCGGCCTCGACATGAGTGCGGATAGATGTTGTGAGAGAAAAGCCTTTGTTGAACCACCCGGCCCGAACAATTTGGGACGGAACGACAAATGGCGGGCGTGGGCCCTATTCTAGAACGAGGTGCGTAGGATACGCAGAGGATTCGCATGCAAGGGTGTGGTGTGGCGGAGCGGGCGGCCGAGGAGCTCGCTCGCGTCATGGGCGCCCGTGGTGGAGCGGCGTGTGACATTGTTCACAAGATTTACACTTTTTTTTTTTTGCGGGAGTTCACATTCACAAGATTTACACTATTTTTGTCCGTATTTGTCGAATCCCGTTTTTCATACGTTAGTAGAAAGCGGGGGTTTTCCGTCCGTTTTCGAGTAAGCCCGTTTCCACCCGAAATTGACCCGTATTTAATCCGTTTTTCAAGACGTTTTTAATCTCCATAAGTTAGTAGTATGTCTAAAAATTTATATGTTCAAAAACATTATAATCACTGATTATGCACGTTAACATGCTAACACAAGGCGTACCATTGAATATTGGACTAATAACTTCGTATGTGTACATTATTTTATGACTTTGTCCATGTATACTCGAGAATATTTGATCGCGTTATTCTTTCCGGCTCGACTTCCGTATTGGTTCGTTTCCGTACTTTACGCATATTCCGATTCTGTTTCCGTACCCGCATTTTCCGAACTCGATCCCGCCCGTACAAATGAGGTTTTTCCGTCCGTTTTTCATCGTAGGGCCAACACGGGTGTTGCGGGAGATCGGCGACCACCGAGCGCGGCTGGCGAAGCGGCTGACTCGACAGTTTCGTGTGTACAGTATGCGGGACCCGTTGGCAATTAAAAAAATCATCAAAACCTGTTCTTCACTCGTCCAGAAGCATACGAAACCTCCCGCCACACCATTTATAGAATAAAAACGAGTACAGTAGTATTCTCGTCCACTCGTTTCCAAATTTGTGCTGTTTGGATTGGAAAAAAAATATACTATAGTATAGTACAACACCAGTAAGTACTCTGTCTTTGTATGGAGTGCTAAATTCTGAGACTTCGTCTTTGGGAAAAGGAGTCACGTATCTATAGGAGTCTGAGTAGTACTAGGGTAGGCGTGGCGTCCGTCGCTCGTTCTCGTCTTCCCGGTCGATGCCTCGTCATTCGAGGCGGGCATCCATCACGGTGCGGAGGTGCGGTGCGGATGCGAGCAACTGCGCCGCGCTTTGCACACGTGGGCCCTATTCTCTGAAGGATTCGCATGCAAGGGTGTGGATATGATCGGCCACGTGTCACGGTTATAGAGGCGCTTCGCGTAGGGTGTACACCTAGTCACGCGTCGCAAGAAAAGGCGCCGCCCTAATTTTTCGATGCGACGGGTCGTGTCGCCTTCTTGCCGGAGTGCACCGCCCGCCCCGCCATGGTCCTTCCGCAAGGCCTTCCCACTCAAGAACTCTCGATTTTTCTTTTTTTAATCTATGGCCAAAACTTGTGACTAGTCTTTCTCCCTCGTAGTAACTCCAAATGTGATGGTTTTTCTTTCTTTTATTTTTTTTAAAAAAATGCTTTACCAGGATATTGTATTCTTCTTTGCTATTACTTTTGTCATGTTTTATTGGAAACATTTGAAATTTGAATTTCAAAAATTACCACCACTTTAGACAACATTTTTGGAGCATCTAATGATTTTGAGAAGAAGTCAAGCACATAAAAGTTGTATAACTTCTTAAGATGTACCCTCGGATTCGAAATTATAGTTCGTTTGACTTTTTTTGACCCTAAGTTTGACCACTCGTCTTATTCAAAAAATTTGCACAAAAGCAGTCAAATTTAAGTCATTCTTAAATACCATTTGTTAATAAAGCAAGCTATAACAAAATAAGAGATATTTTGCATAAATGTTTGAATAAGGCAGTGGTCAAAGTTGGGGTTGAAAAAGTCAAACAAACTACAATTTGGAACGGATTTAGTACACCTTTTATATATATTGGCCATTTCTTCATCCGACGATGTCGCGGTAACATTGTTCACATGATTTACACATTCTCATATATAGTTGATGAAACTAGGAGAGAGATTTCTAAGATTTGTGACCAATGTCACTAGCACTATGTCGGATGGGGAAACAACCCAAAAATAAGAATTGTAGATCATGCTAAGTTATGAAACTCTACGGTTTCAAACTTTTTTGTTTTGACATTACTCCATCTTGTAAAGGAAAACTAGGTCTCAATTTAAAAAAATGAAAAATTGAAATTTAAATGTTTTAATTGACCAAGGATGCACAAACCACCAATATAATTAACGATTGTCGTTCTCAAATATCCATGAAACTTTTCTAGTTTACGTACATCTTTTTGATTTGGGATTTGAGATCATCTTGTCATGGAAAACAAATGTACTAATAGTTTGAAAACATTTATCTTTACGGACTCGCACTTGGATAGCGCGTGCGCCCATTTCCTTCGCTCCACCTCGCCGCGCGGCCGTCTCACTTTTAAAATCACCACGTCTCCCTACATCGGGCTACTTTTTTGCATTATTGCCGCTCACATCGGCGCCCGGTTGCTCTTTACCTGGCCGTCGCCGGTGACATCGACGGGATGGAGGAGGGCCTTCAAGTGGAATCGCCCTTTGGACTTTGCTACTAAGAGCTTCCACAAAAAAAAAAACCTGTCGTGCCGCCAAGTCCACGGAGCCATTCCACTTCATGCCCCTCCGATACCCTCCGCGTTTAGCGCACGCTGCCTCGATTCTAGTCTTTCTTTGGCAAGTCGGCGCGTTGTAGTCTACATCCACTCTCGTGAACGCCGGTGATTGGGTGGCCTGCGATGTGCCGTGCCGACTCCCGCGTCCAACCCACACGGACGTCGCCCGTCGGCACACCACAGGCTACCCGATCACCGGAGTTCAGGAGAGTGTAGCCCTCTCGAATGTTGAACAGCGGCGAGTGTAGATTCGCCCCTGCTTGAAGGTCTACTTGATTGTGCTGGCTTCCGGTCATCTTTTAGCGATCACGCCGACGTGCGCCGTCGGGTCAGGGCATGAAACCGCCAAATATGCTCTTACTCAGGGCAACGTAACACCGGTGCCGCGGACGTCGACTGTGCCCGGTAGGTGTGTTGCGGGAGATCAAAGGCAACCACCGAGGCGATAAGCGTGATATTTTTGGGGCAAAATTTTTATGGAAGAACATCCATTGTAATGTACACATTATGGAATTTTAGGTCGGGCGACTTGGCGGGCGCATATGATCCGTGGCATACGACCGCTCTATAGCCCAAATGGTGCCTCGCCATGACGGGCATCGGTGATGATGGCCCGACATGCGTTTTATTAGTTGTGATAACCGTGTAATCTTGTTGTCAAAAAAAAAAACTTCGTGTATAATACGTAGTACATGTGTGCATGTGTGATTCTTTGCTTGTCAATTTGATGGAAGCATTTCAAGCACGATCACGATCACGCATGCACGCGGAGGTCAAAGGCTGCCATGCCATGAGGCCCCACTCGCCTTGCCGACGGGGCGTGTGAGGAGCCGGGAAGCCGCCGACTTCGGCATTTCGTGTGTGCATGAACAAGGGCTCGCGCGTCCGTCCGTCCTTCGTCCTCGGCGGCCCATCAATCGGTGCCTCGCCGATCGAGACCGATCGATCGATGATGACCGGGCGATGGCGACGCGTGCGCCCGGTTGCGGCGAGGTGTGTAGGATACGCAAAGGATACGCATGCAAAGGTGTGTGCATGTCTCATGGAAACAAAATTATAGACTCTAGTTTAATTTGGAAACGTAAGTATTATTTCTATGAAAAAAATCGTTGCGTCGGTAGTAAATGGCGCCGCCCTAAATTGCTGCGCAGCGCGTTTCAAGGGTCATGTCGTCCCTCGATCTCTCTGCCCACCGGACGCACCCGCATTTGATTTCTGCTTCTGCCCACCAATTCCGGCCGGTTGCTAACAAAAACAACCGACGGTCACATGAAGATGCATATTACGTTCAACATAAGGAAGACATAAACACACGTAGTACATTACAATATAATAAATATTACGTTCAACATAATGTAAACACAAGTAGTAGTATATACTACATTACAATATATACTATCAAATAAAGTTGAAGAACTAGCTAATGATATCAAATCGACTGCTCCGGTAGCGCCGCCACTGGCCCGTGGCCGGCCGCCCGGGCGCGTCGTCATCGATCTCACATCCTGCTGACGGCGTACATCACCGTGCTCTCAAGGCCCCGCGTCCAGAGGTCGAACTCATGCATGATGCGGCACCGAGCGCTGCAGTACCGGACGACTTTGGGGGTGACGGGCTCGGGCCCATACCTCTTGCATCCCTCCGGCCATGTACAGACGTGGCTATCCTTGGCGAGCAGCGTGACCCCGTTCCCGTCGCGGTAAGGAAACCTTGGGCCGTGGAGCGCAATGTCCTCGAGGTCCTGCTTGACCTTGGTGCGCGCGTGTCGAAGGCCCTCCCACCGGCCGTCAGGGAGCGGGCCGGCGCCGCCGATGATTCCATGGAGCAGCACCAGCGCGTCGGGGTCCGTGGGGTTCCGACGGTACTTTAGCATCGCCAAGAAGTAAGCCGCGCCGGGGTCCCCAGCGTCCTTGGCTTGCTTGACGAGCTCGGCCCGCGCGGATCCGCGGCTGGAGTCTTCCTTCGCGCCGACGACCAGCCCGCCGCCGTGTCCATCAACTTCTGCATCCCGGCGTAGCATATGGCCTCCGGATGACCGGCCTCGAGGAAGCGCTTCTCCAATTGCTCCCTGGCTCTGAGGACTTCCCAGCGTGGTCGCCGCCTACCGCGTAGATTACGAAGACGACGGAGCGACACGAGCCGGATCATGTCGTCGCAGTCGGTGAAGAGGATCCGCAACTTCCAGCAGACTTGACGAATGTACAAGTAGAGCCATGGAGAAAGAAATCCGTCGGGCTCCTTGCAGTGCACGAAGATCTCGTATAGCAGATCATCTGGCAGCATCAAAAGGAAGCAAGTCATCGCCGCCGCGTCGTCTTGCCTTGCCTTCTTGCGTGGCCTTTCCGCCATTCTTGGATCAATCGACTAGCTGGCCCTAGCCGGCTTCACTGCCCTCCCGCCCGTTCTTTTGCTTGTATTTAACATCTACAAAACGGCGCCTCCTCCGAGAACAGCGGGAGGTGTGCGTTCCAAGCCGAACCGGCGGGCGGTTCGCCGGGGTAACCAACCCGGTCAACAGAATTGGATTTTTTTATAATAAATAAGAAACGAAATACTACAAAAGGAAAAATAAAGTAAAAAAAGAGTTGGTTCCCATCTCTACACCATGTGTTTACAAAAAAAATAACCGTCTCTACGGTCATGTTTTGGAAACAGTGCAACACGTGCATCCCGCTCTACCGTACTCGTAAAGAAAGAAAGAGTGATGCCGTCGGTGCAACACATCCCTCTCCACTCCAAACTCAAGTCGTGCTCGTGCTTATTCCCTCCGTTCCACAAAACATGCAACTATGGGTTTCGTGTCCATAAAAACTACTCCCTCTGTTCCAAAAAGCTTGCCACTATGGGAAGCGTGCCAGTCAAACTTTCTCAGCTTTGACTAGGTTTATAGAAAATACACCCTCCGTCCCACAAATAAAAGTTCGTTTTTGACCTCTACAATTCTTGTTTAATCATTCGTCTTATTTTAAATATTTATCCAATTAATAAAATAAATAAATTATTATGAAAGCATCTCTAACGATAAAACAAGTCATAACAAAATAACAAAAAAAATTTAAAACTTTTTTTTTTTTGAATAAGACAGACGGTCAAACAAGGATTGTCGAAGTAAAAAATGGACATTTTACGTGCAACATTTATATCTCCAAATAAATTTATTAAAAAACTAGACTTAAAGATCTTTCCGATGATACTAATTACTTAGTAAAATATTAATATATTTTAATATATAATTGCCGGCAGTTTAAATACATTGACTTCTTGGGAAACGAGAATTGCATTTTTTTTACGGTACGAAGGGAGTACTAAATACTACTCTATTGATCACATTCAGATTAATTTATTAAAAAAATACATCTCATAATCAATCTAATGATATTTATTTCATAACATAAATAATAACAGTTTGTTTGATCGACCGATCTTATGCACTTTTTGGCGCTATTATTCAAGCTAGCTAAGCTCAAATAGTGTCATACCGCGCTATTGTGGTATTTGTTGACAAATTGATCGCCCTAGCCCAATTGTTAGTGATTGAGTGATTTCAGTAACTTTATGGTTGTTTGCTTATGTACTTGACTTGATGCTTTTATGGTTGTTTGCTTTGAGGATAAGAACTTTATTATATGGTTATCAGTATCACTTATCAAATTATCACTTATCAGATTATAATTATACACTTGTCCTGATTTCCTATTTTTCGAAACAAATAGCGTGCTATAGCGGCGCTATTGCGTGAACTGCATGCTGACGCTACGTTGCAAATAGCGCGCTATAGCGGCAATA
The DNA here is from genome assembly GCA_015847255.1 of Hyparrhenia diplandra. NCBI lineage: Eukaryota > Viridiplantae > Streptophyta > Magnoliopsida > Poales > Poaceae > Hyparrhenia > Hyparrhenia diplandra. Next base: position 12,950 of record JADLZK010003778.1, read on the forward strand.
GTGACCAGAACAGGCTGCCGCTCAATTTCATAGCGCACAATCTAAAACGTGGGTTGTGATATACTTCGTATAATACATGTGTTATACGTTTCCAAATTTGTGTGCATGTTTGATTGTTGCTGAAATGATGAGTGAACAGAGGGACATGCAACTGAAATATGTCCAAGTTTTAGTTTAGATTCTAGATTTTTAAAATTTAGATTCCGGATGGATTTCCAAAATCCAGACTCTAAATAAAATCAAATTTCCTATTGGGATCCTGGATTCTAGTAGCTGATTTCATCTTTTTTTTTTACCCAGATTCCTTTTATGTCCTTCATTCTCTGCACTTCCTACAATATGGACGAGGGGCAAAATGGTAAAATGAAACTCAGAATCTGCTGGAAGCAGCTCATGTTTCTACATTGGTTTTTTTTTTTTCTCCAGGATTCTAGAATCCAAGGTGATTTGTTGTGAGAGAAAAAATACTGGCTTTTGGGATGATGGTCTTGATTTGTTGTGAGAGAAAAGCATTGTTGGTGGTGGTTGAACCGGCCAAACCCGAACAAGTCATCCTTGTCGCGAACGATGGCGGGCGTGCGCCGTGTTGGGCGGCGAGGTGTGTAGGAACTAGGATACGCATGCAAGGTGTGTGGATATGATCAGCACGTCTCATGGAAAAAAAATACTAGTATACTAGTACTATATGGAAAGGCTGCGTCGGTAGTAAATGGCGCCGCCCTAAATTACGCTGCTGCGCGTTTCACCGGTGAGGGTCCGTCCATCTCTCTGCGCCCACTCATACTAGTACTAGGAGTACTAAAAACCCGCATTTTCTGCCCACCAATTTTGATCGAGCGCGAACTGTTCATCTTCCTTTTCCCCAGACCAAGAGCGCGCGCGTAGAAAACCGTGCCGCTGCGCCTCGAGCCATGGAGAACCTTCCGCAGGAGTTGCTTGAGCACATTGCGCTCCGCGTCGCCATGGCCGCAGAGCATCCTATGGAGGGCCTCATGAATCTAAGGGCCACCTGTACCCGGGCACGAGAGGCGTGCCGCCTCGCCTTAGTGGGATGGAGCATCCCGCTGGACCTGGTGCTGGACTGGCGGACGAACTGGGGGGCGCCGCACTACTCGCGCGAGTTTCGCGCGAGTCTCATCACCGACCTCGCCAAGTTCGGCAACACGGAGGCGTGTTTCAGAGCAGGCATGTCTGCCGTGTTCGTGGAAGGCCGCGGCACCGTCTCGCCGCCGCCGCCGACTTCTTTGGAACAAGCCGCCAACTCAGGGCATGAACTCGCTCGGTATGTGCACGCTCTTGCGCTCTACAGGCGGAACGCCGCCGCCGCCGATGATGACCATGCCCGAGAGGTGTTGCGGGAGGTGGAGCGCGACACGGCGGCGACGATGGCCCCCTGGAAGACCGAGAACTGTGCAATGCTCCGCGGACAGGCAGTGGCAGTCTTGCACGACGACCTGGTGGTGCCCCATGCGGTGAGGCCGCATCTTCCTCCTCTGGCCAAACCGGCGCCTCGCCGGGACGGGCATCGATCGCGAAGGGCGAGCGAACATGCGGCGCCATCGACCGGTGGGTGGAGGGAGCGTGGCAGCAGCACTCCCTGTACTGCAGCGAGGAGTGTAGGATCCGCGACGAGTGTAGGAGGTTGTTTGTGCAAGCAGGGTGGGCATGAGAAGCGAGTGGACTCGCATGAATCTATGTATATGTTGATGATGACGACAATGCACCCATGCATTGCATTATGTGATCTATCTTACTTTTGGTGCGTGATGGATGATTATGTGGTAATTCGTGTTATATTCATTCATGTTTGCGATGACCGCCGCCCGCGACCATGCAGCCATGGCCGCCGCGAGCACCTCGGCGTTGCTAGCTATGCCTGTGCCGTTGACGGCGCCTTGGAACGCTGCTGTGTCCGCCGGTTCACGCCGCCGCGTTCAATCGTTCTCCACGGCGGCAACCCCTCTCGGACCCGTCCCTGCATCGCCCGAGTCTTCAAAAGCGTCTACACTGCGTTTCTGATGCTTTCCATCCCGTCCATTTAACCTCGGCCAGTCCTCGTCGGCCGGAGTGTCGCTCCCCGCTCCGCCGTGCCCGCCCGCCACCGTCGGCGTCAAACTCGGTACCGCCTAAACCCGCTCATCCGATAGCAAAGATAGGAACGCTAGGTTCTCTGGGGATCACGGTGGTGGTCCTCCCGTCGCTAGAGGCCTCATCTCCGGTGACATCCGCGCACGCCGGTGTGCCGCCATGTCGGAGACCTCCAGGGCTCAAGAACCCTAATTTTTCTTTTTCTTTTTTATTAATCTATGGTTACAACTTGTAACTGGTCTTTCTCCCTCATCGTAACTCCAGATGTGATGATTTTTCTTTCTACGATTTTGTAAAATAATGATGTGTCAACCTATTGTATTCTTACTGCTAATCCATTCCAAATTGTAGGTCGTTTTACTTTTTCAACCCTAACTTTGACCACTCGTCTTATTCAAAATTTTATGCAAAATATCACTTCTTTTGTTGTGGCATGCTTTATTATCAAATGTTCTTTAAGAATGACTTAAACTTGACTGTTTTTGCACAAATTTTTTGAATAAGACGAGTGGTCAAACTTGAGGTAAAAAAAGTCAAACGAACTATAATTTGAAACGGAGTACTACTTTTGTCACGTTTGGTGGATATTATTTGAAAGTTGAATTTCAAATATTTGAAGAGTTAACATTTGAAATTTGAAGTACTAGTATGGAGATAAGTAAGATGCAAAACCATGGGGCCATGGGGCCATGGAGTACATTATTAACCGGGCGGGTGCCCATGGGGCCATATGGTGTCTGAACACTCTGCAGTAGTAGTACTACTACTAGTACACATATTGTCTCTCTCTTTCTTTCTCTCTCAGATCTCTCTCGGCCTCTTCCTTCTCCCATACTCCAACTATACTAGTAGTAGTACTACTACTCTTCTCCCCTCTTCTGCTCACTTCCAAACTCTTCTGAGAACCAAACAAGAGTAGAGAGCGGTCCGACACAGGTGTCTGCCTCGCCTTCGCCTTCGTCTCCATCCAGGTGCACCTCTTTTATCACATCCATTTAGCTAGATTTGGTTTTTCCTGTGGTTCTAGAAACAACAAATACAGAAGTTTTTGTTCGGTGGTTGCAGATCTTGGGTCCGTCGCGGGGGGCCTCCTGGTGGCGGCTACGGCGAGGTCGCGCCATCGTCTTGACTTCCTGACCGGGGATCCCGACCGGCGTGGGAGCGCGGCGGTGAACGAGGCGTTTATCGCGGCGTTCGGCCGCTGAGATCTCTGGGTGTTCTGCGCGGAGGCCGAAAAAGATGTTGCAAGAGAAGCACATCTTCTTGGGTAAGCACCGAAATCTAGATTGTAAAGTGCATTATCCTTCCTTTTTTTTGAAGGTTTTTTGAATGGCTCTAAAAAGGTTTTGTTTTGTCCTGCATATCTGTGTGACTCGTGCTATCTATAAGCTTGTACAACATTGCTCAATAATTTTGTTGTCTTATACCTTTTCCCGATTCATCCTAGGACACCTAGGTACAAACACAAAGACCTACGCGGGAGATTATAAAAGGATGGGGAGGAGGCCGAAGAAAATGTCCACATCTTCTTTGGTAAACGCCTCATCGGCTCATCCTGGTTGAGCTTGGCAACCACTGTGGCGTGTTCATTCATGAGCTTGGCAACCACAGCGGTGTGCGCTCCTGGTTGGCGTACCAGCTCGCTTGCTTGGAGCTCATTCTCCACCTCTAGCTTGGCCATCTTCATCCAGTGCAACGGGGTGAGTTATCTTAAATTTTTTTAAACAACTAAACAATCGATATGAGCCAAGACAAAAAGCGTAGACAAAAACGGATCGATGAAGAAGAATTTGTATTTCCACATCATCGGGGGCATCTTGCCGGTGAAGAGGCAGCGGCGGCCATCGCTTCCCGAATCGGCCAGAGCGTATCGGACGGGCTTGAAGTGAATCCACCCCCTGGGCTTGCCTTTCTCAGTGCAGATGTGAAACAAAGCAATATCTGAATGTTGTACAGATATTGAAGGTATGCAAGACGTTGATATCTACTCAATGGTGCACTTCTTCATGCATGTAAACAACTATGTACTGATCTGAAATTTGTCCTTTGTGTTAGCAGTGACCATATGTATTGCTAATGGACAGTCATTAAGAAGTATTGCATCTAAGAATATTCCAAGGCCATATTTTTCGAGCCATACCATACAAAGAGATTGCTTTTCAGTTTTTCTTTTTTATTCTATCTTCACCGACTTAGTTATCTAGGATTAAATGTGGCAAGTATTGAAACAATTGCATATTTGGGGTATTGGCATTTAGGATCTTGATAAGAAGTTGGTCCTATGAAAAATGCCACTAAGTGGATGTTTAATTCAACATTTAGGCAGGCTTTCATTTTTCATATGTATGCCCTTTGTTCATTAGCATTTTTGCTTTGTATTTTGTTTATAGCGAAGAAATCTAATGTCCAATTCATGAATTGGTGTCAACTCTTTTGTAGGTTTTCATGTGAGTATTAAGAACAATTCATGAATTGGCATCAGCTTTTCTGAGAACACTCCCATTTCAATTTAAGGTTGGTCGCAACAAGGTAATAACTCGAACATTGTCACTTCGTGGTGGTTGGACTGTAGTTACCTATGAATTAACCTAACATAGCATTGCAAAATATGACAAATTTTAGTTGCCTAATATAGCACGGCAAAATATATGACTGATTCTGCTATTCTTATATAGCTTTGGGTCTGATTTTTTCTGTGTAGTTACCTAATGCTTAAATCTCGCTGCTGAAGGGGATTCAAGGGGGTGCTACATCTATGGTGTGGAGGAGCTGTGCTAGGCCTATAGCTGTGCCTGCCGGTATGGTTCCTCTACAGGGCAGTTCTACATATAACTGAAGCTTTTAGTTATTAGATTGCATTTCTCGTTGTCTCCGCATTTTCTGGTTTAGTTGAGTTATTTTTAGTTGCTTCTCGGCTGGTTAGGTATTGTAAATTGGGTTCAAGTTAGTTTTTGTTTGTTGCGTGGGGAATAGTTACATTGGATGGATTTGGTTATGTTTATGCCAATTAGTTTTATTTCGACCTACTGGTAAATTTACCACTAAGCTTATGAAAATGGCTTAATTTTAGAGTTGCAAACGGTGACAAAATTATAGTCCTTTCACATGGGCGGTTTTGGCTTTTGCTTGCTGATTTTTTTTGTTGGACGGTAAGTATTAGCAAGGCAAAGGTTAGCAATAGTAGCAAGGAGGTGTTTGGACACAGTCTAGCAAAGCAATTCGTCATCCTGCATTGTTTATTGAGATGGAATAGTAGCAAGGTAGGTTAACTATAGCAAAGAAGAAGTGGGTTTAATAGCACAATGACTATTATAAGTTTATTTTGCTATACTTCATACATAATGATTTACATACATGGAAATTTGTCGAACCGACAATATTCAGTGTTGCATAGATAAACTATGTGCCGGGTACTCGGACACTAGGTCCTCAATTTTAAGACATCTGTTTTTACTCGTGTGGCTTTCCTTTACAAAGAATTTGTGAGCATTAGATTCACAAAGAATGTGCAAAAGCCATATGGTTGAACCTCTCATTGCCAAAGTGTATATTTGCGAATTAGCTTTTCACATATATATCGTATCCATGCGTTAGTTACATGTCTTCTCTAGAGGTAGTCAAACCATTTTTATTCCATTTATTTCCAACCGAATCGATAATTTTGGTGAGCCGATCCCTCGTTGCTTGTGTTTGTGTTGTATCGCATTCTCGCGGTTGCAAAAATAGAATCTTGTGTTTCACGGCGCACTGGGACACAAATAGCTATATTTAATTCTATTGTTGCATACATGCCTTTTTATTGTTTTACATCAGCCCGGTGATGCATCATGCATGTTAAGATGAAAATTATTTACATACTAATTCGAGAATTGTAATGTGCTATGACAGCCTACATTCTCTACCATTTATAACATACTTTTAATTTGGTTCTATGCGGGTAGATCCGTTGCTTGGTACCGAGAAAAATGGCTAGTGCAATGCAGTATGGTAAAGAGATAGCTAAAAAAATCCCCGGAAGTGTTTCGTCTCCATTTGTGAACTTGCGCAAGTCGGGTTATGTGGGTGTGGGATGCTTCATGGTCTACTTTTTTGTATGCACGTAAGAAAATTGGGCCCTAGATTTGTTTTTCAAGGACTTGATTCTCGTGCTCGCCTAGCGACACTTGCTTCATCTTCACGACTACTACCTAACACGCTCCCTAAACCGAAGATTCTGTTTTTTGCATCGAAGTTGTCATGTGAGGGATGCCCCATGAATATGAACAATGGTATATTGTTTGCTTACCGAGATCAATGTATCCCTGTAATGTATTATATTTTGTATCAAGTTGGTCGTATCCATCCCGGCATTACCAATTGAGTTGCAATGATTTCATGCCCGCATGACTTTATCACTGTTGTGGTTCGCTAGATTTAGGTTATGCAAGAACAAAATGTTTGTATCATCATGCGCCTGTGGTGTGCCCTAAACATCGTTGTGTTGAGGTGAAACCCGACTTAGCCCTTCGTATGATAGTTGTGTTACGGCGTTTGGGACCTTAGCGATCACGGTTTTTGTATTTTTTATGTATGCATAATATCAATGCTTTTGGTGGCACCCAGCTCTATCACAAACCAAGTAAGTTCATGTTATGCAAGAACAAGAACTACTATGACTGTCTCAGACTCTCAGTGCCATTACACACCTGTCAGTCCATTGTTTCCACAGGCGCGCAAGCGCGCGCCCCTAGCACTAGTATATATATATATATATATATATATATATATTGCCGCCTATACCGCTTCAGCTCCTTCACTCCGCCTCTCCACTCGCTTTCACCGCACAGAGCCTTCCCCCCCGCGTCGTGCGCCGCCCGCGCTCCTAGCCTCTCCCCCGCCACGCACGCCGCCACCTCCATTCCTCCTCGCCCTCTCCCCCCCCCGCCGCCGTCGAAGATGAATGCGGGGAGGTTTGCCCCCGGTTCCTCGTCCCCGTGGAAACGGTGGTGAGGACTTCGCCAAGGTTCAACAAGGGCGTCCCGGCCGCCTCCACGGGTACAAGAAGCAAGGCATCCCGCCGCCTCCACGGGGTACAAGAAGCAAGGCATCCGGCCGCCGCCGTTGGGAGGCAGACTGAATCGCCCGCTCACTAGTAACTTGGAAACCCTAGCGACGGTGGACGAAGGAGTATCGTCGGGAGCTTAAGCGATGGAGGAAAGAGGACATGCCCAGATTCCTCGCCTTCAACGTGCGTCGTCGTCAGTCCTCCTTCCTTGCCCTCGAAGCGGTGTCGTTGAGTCCCGCTTCCTCGCGCTCGGAAGAGGCGTCGTCTAGGCGGCCTCCCGCCAGAAGCCGGGCGGAGGCGAGGGCGAAGGAGAAGTCCTCGGTAGCCGGCGCGAGGCAAGGAGCCGTGAAGCGGGAGGCGGAGGCGAGGGCGAAGGAGAAGTCCTCGGCAGCGGCGCCGAGGCAAGGAGCCAGAAGCCGGAGGCGACGGCGAAGGAGATGGAAGCAAGATCGTCGTTGGCGCGGTACTAATGCCACATGATTCTAGATTTTTACAATCCTGACCATCAGATTCTAGAATCAAGGGTATGTTTGGAAGCTACACAGATTTTTTTTTCTCAAGGATTTTAGAATCCTCTTGGATCCAAACAGGGCCTTAATTAGTATACCGGTAGCTTCGGTTATACTACTAGTTTCGAGCCAAGAGTTAATGCAATTGAGAAAACTCATTTTGGCTTGGCCAAGGCCAACCTGCTTTTGGCATACTTCGAGAATGGTAGTCGCCGCCAGCTTTTTGCCGGTTTTGGCATAGTTCACTTACATGCATGCTTTGTTTAAATTGAGAAAACCAATTTTGGCCACTGTTTTGGCATAGATCCGTGAATATAATGGTAGTTCTCTCGGCCACCAGTTTTGGCATAGTTCACTTTGCATGCATGCATGCTTTATTTCACTACATCGTTTCTCAATGACCAAATATATGAACGATGCTTGTGATTTGACGATCGCGGACTTGTTTTTTGTCGAACGATCTCATCGGATCCCTCATATATATGTTCATGCGAAGCTCCTTGAAGTTGTTTGGGCTGTTGAGGATCTCATCAAGAGGAAGGCCGAGAGCGAAGACGAGAGGCTCATGATGCATAGGCTCGCTTGCCAGTCGTTGAGGGCCGGTGTTGAGTACTGGGCGGGGTGGCATGCCTACGATGCCGACAACACACTAAATAATGTGATTGATGTTATCTTTGTCTTGACTTACTTTTTTGGTGATCATGTACTAGCTAGGGTAGTACTAAAACAATGTGATGATGCAAACTCGATGACCGGTTGTTCAGTTTGAGAAAATATATGATGACTAGAAGCTTGTACGCACAACTTGTTAACCACACACATACATATGCCTCGCATATGTAGGCAGCTAATAAAACCGGGTTGCACAACGATTTTTTTTTTTGAGAAGGAAATGTATTTATCTCAACGCATTACACCGCCCATTTACAAACAGGATCCACAAGAAAAGAAAAAATTACGAGAAGTAGAAAGCTCTCGTTCATCTTCCTCGCAGCCTTGGAGATCCGTTCGTTACGCCGCCGGCCGCTTTCCAATCGCCGTCGGGCACGAGCCAAACTCCACCCGGTGGAGGCCGCAGAGGAGGGCTTACTTCTAGGCGACATCGCCTCCCAGGCGCATCGGCCAACTCTCGCACCCACGACGCATCCACACCAAAACCACGTCTGAACTCGAAAAACGGATGCACCATTGCATCAATCCGTCATTTGAACTTCCACAACGATTAATGGATTGTTCACAAGTTCCAACGGACGCAACTCAACCGACGAAACCATTCGCGACTGGCAACTGTGCCGTTGGAGACCCCATCTACTTAAGAAGCGCACTGTTTCTTCCCTCGCAAAAACACAGAGAAATGGAGTCATCTCACAGCAACTGGCAGCACGATGCCCGGAGAGACCGCGCACTTGCCGCCGAGATGTGGTCGCCGCCGGGCGACAGATACCTAGACATCGACACGACATCCACGCGGCGATGCCACGCGCCGTGGAGGACTTCATCAACGAAATCCGAGGTAACCGTGTCCAAAGTCCAAACAGTGCAGGTATGCTCGTTGGCCTCGACTCGGAGTGGAGGATTCTTCCTCCCAACGAGTTTGGCAAAAAGCAGTTCAGGATCGCGCTGTTACAGCTGTGTGTTGGCCATCGATGCCTTGTATATCAAGTGCACCAGGCTGGGGGCCGGTTACCCCAGGTTTTGAACCACTTTCTTCAAGATGAGGGCCATGTGTTCTTGGGGCGGCCATAGGCAAGGACGTGGAACGCCTTGAAGTTGATCGCGGGGTCCGCCTCCAATCCACGCGACTTACAACTTATTGTGCCTCGCTCTTGATGTTAACGAGTACAAGAATCTGGCGTAACAGAGTGTCTCCCCTCGCTGGATACTCTAGCGCCGGCGGTTCTACGATTCCTCGTCGAAGAAGAAGAAGAAGAAGCAGGAAGAAGAAGGGCGACTTCATCGATCACCACCGATGGGGGACTTTCAGTTGTCGCGAATCGATTAACTACGCCAAAGATAGATGCCTTCCCGTCCTTTGAGATTGCTAATCAGGTTCGGATCAAGCATGGTTATGACTTCCTTACGAATGCTAATGTACCATAAATCGTAAGTAACTGTGGTGTTTAAAAAAGAACATTCGCTTTGGGTAATGTATTATATAGAACTTTTTGTCTTTATCCAATGTCCGTAGGTGAGATACTCTAGTTACCGACACATACCACTACCAATCGCTCGCACTCATACAAACGTTTAGGATCGGGACGGGCATACGGTCCAATCGCTCAGAATAACCGTATATGTACGGACACTCGTTGCTATAAACCGCCTCTCGACAAACGCGGCGATCGTAATGGACGTGATTGTTACAGCGCCTGTACCGCCAAGCGTCCAGATATTGACACGCGTCGCAATATTTTCGAACGTTACGCACACACCGCCGATTCGCACGCCTCTACACTATCACGCGTCACTCAGAAACAGTTCGTGTATCACGTACACCGGGTGATACAAATCGCTCTAACAAAACGCATCGATCGCATCGTGCGAGTTACAATTATCGCACCCGCCACGCGTCGTTTTACGGTCAACGCCCGCAATAGTTTCAAGCAAAGATAGACGGCTGTTTGACTAAACGCGCGTCATGTAATTCGCCGCGTGTCGGTAACGGTACGGATACGCAAGGACGCCTTACGGTAAAACGTCAATCTAAACGCGCCGACTTTAATACACGCGTGACCGCTATGCACTTTCGCACATTCCAAGCGCTCGGAAGAGACGCGGTTCGTAAATACTCGCGAATCGCATGCACGGGTGGCACCAAAGAGTGTCTCAGATACAAACAAGCGCCTCGAATTAGTGTTCGTATCCACGCACTAACCGGCCCAAGAATGCGCCTCGTGTTTCAAACGCTGTCTAAGATATGGTGAATCTTGCATACACTTGGTTTGAAAAGGCGTCGTTATACCGCGCTCAGATCCAGAGAACGAAAACGCGTCTGAACGGAAAAATGCAGACGCTCGGTTAGATGCGCGTCTATAATTACCCTTATTTCAGACGCGTTTTTGGCCGGGTGGGACCGGCCGACACCTATTACTGAAGCTCGCCCAAACCGCGCCAAGCAATATGACAAGATGCACGCACGTTATAAGCGACGTCTCTGGGCGCACTGGCGGTTATTAGCCTTTTTTACATAGTGCTTGCACCATGTCTAGTATCGTCAGGCGGATTTAGATTATTGCAAGAAGTCTTGTTCACGCTTAGTATCGTCAGCGGATTTTAGCTATCAGGGGCAAGAGGGTTCTTTTTGTCGATCATGAGCCATCCGGTGGGCTAAGGTCCGGCCGAGAGCTAGTTATCGGCTTCATTAGATCCGCAAATCTAATGAATTCATTACGCTACCAAGTGGTGCATGTTTTCACTTATTTATTTAATTATGTTTGCACACACTTTTTGCCTAATTTAGATTGATGTGGCTCGGCTTTATCCTTTGTTAGATCTAGATGTCATCAATTCTTTCAATGTTTTTCATTAGCTTGTCATTAGATCTATCTGTTCTTTCATAGCCGAGCCTAGATCAATCTAGGTTGTCACGTGTTGCGGGTTCTTGCGCCGTTTAGTCATGAGTCGCGGCAGGCTAAGGTTTTACGTGTAAGTTTCTTCTTCATGGACCCGGATTCGGCAAGCTTGCCGAACACGCTTATGTGTTTACTTGTATCTTGCATGTGTAAGTCTACCTATCATTAGAGTCTAGTCTGGCAAGCCGTATCATGCGGTGGATTAGTTTGTTGCAGTGTATCATGCGGTGGATAGCTGTTAGGACGAAGAGAGTTTAGAACGGTTAAGTCTGGCAAGCCGTATCATGCGGTGGATTAGCTTGTTGCAAGTGTATCATACGGTGGATTGTTGTTAGAACCGATCGGGATGAATCTCCGGCTTTGCTTTAGATTAGGTTTGCATATGTACTTTACTTGTCTATGCATACGCGCTTCAACGAGTAATGAGTATTTATAGATCTATTTAGATGAATGCGTGCTTTTAGCTTATCATGGTTAGATTGTATCATGCGGTGGATTGATCTAGTTGTGGTAAGTGGTTTATATCTGTAGCAAGTGGTATCATGCGGTGGATTAGCTTGCAAGGATTTAAACTTGACGGGTTTAGGAAAGCTAGACGTGCGGCAGACTAGTTGGATGAAACCTATGCATGTGTCTTTTAGATTAGGTTTATATTTATGAGTTACCTGCTTTTTGTTCCATGTTGTCAATTAATTCGATCCATGCAATAGAGCTTTATGATGTCATATCATGATGATCGACTTTACTTGTTCAAACATGTCTTCTATGATCATTCGGCAATTGTTATTACGTTACATCTTTACACATGCTTACCGAATGCATTCATTATCTGTCGACAGATAGCTCTCATAGCTATATGTCTTTTTCATCCGCCTTAGTGCCATACATGCGGAACTATCTTGGTCTCACCGTGCATGTTCCGATCTCACGTTTACCTCCTTGTCAATTAACAGGTCAAATTGATCGGCACACCTCAAGACGCCGGGCGCCGAGTAAAGCCGCCTATTCCGCTTGTCGTGTGCGCGGCGCAAAGAGTAGGATTTTTGTGCCTACACACTTTTTGGCACGCCCAGTGGGACAACTCAAGGTCAAGACACGATGCCTGACAACGTCGACAAGAGCAATGTCATTCAGCTCCAGATGGATGACCTGCCTCCCGACCTAGAGGCCACAATGAGAGATATGTGCGCAGCCTTCTCGCAAAAGTGCTTGTCATGCTTCTCCAAGAACAAGAGCGGTACAATCATCCAAAAGACAGATCTTCCAAAAGTAGTGATGCCCGGTGATAAGGAATATGCTCGCAAGTTTCGACCACGTAAGAGGGGGCAGTGAAAGGAAGATGAGGAACCAAGTCCTCAAGAAATTGGCCGGATGGAAGAGATTGTTGCGTACCGCCGTTGGGAGAGCAATGACTAATCATAACACGGCGTTCTTCAACACTTTTCGCGATATCATAAAGGCTAGCTTTGGACCCGAGTTTGATCAAAACTTTGAGGCTCGGCTTGGTGAGCTTTCAGGGCCAAGATATATACATGTGCCAAAGCCACCACCAAAGAAGGGAGCTACAAATCAAGAATCTGGGGGAGAGAACAAGACACCAGAAAACCCAGAGGGATCCGGAGCCAAGACACATGGAGAAGCGGCGTTCGGAGCACCTGGGAATCCTCCAGCATACAACACCTACTCAATAGCTCCAATGGCTAGTGGGTTACAGAGAAATCCCTTTGGCCCCGGTTACACAGAGTTCACTGACTACTCCACTATTCATGCAATGCCGAATCCTGGATATAGGCTAGCTGGACAGTCAGGACAATCCCATGGACCACAAGATTTAAATGTGGATATACTCCTAGCGAGGATGACCGATATGATGCAACACCAATTTGGGATTAAGCCCAAGAATCGGCCCTATGTGTATCAGTCGCCATATCCCGATTGGTACAACAGAGTGGCACTCCCTTCTAGATTGAAGCCTCCAACCGACTTGACCAAGTTCTCTGGACAAGATGACACCTCTAATACCGAACACATCAGTCGGTATCTGATTTAGTTAGGAGAGCTTGCCAATGATGAAGCATGGAGGATTCGCTTCTTTCCATCATCCCTTACAGGGCCGGCTTTCACATGGTTTGCTACGTTGCCGGCCAACTCTATTAGAACATGGTCTGAGCTAGAAGACAAATTCCATTCATACTTCTACCGCGGGTTCCAATGAGAAAAACTCGTTGACTTGATGGGGTTGACATGTATACAATGAGACACCACAAGAGTTCTTTGCGCAGGTTTAGGGAGACAAAGAATTCCTCGCTACTCTTTGAGCTTGCTGCGCATCATCGATTGCCACCAGTAGCCATTCGGGGTATGCATCCAGCCATCAGGGAAAAGCTAGCCGGCATAGAGTTTGATGACCTAGGACAACTCTCAAGGCGCCTGTCACTCATGGCCAATTAGTTCCAGAGCATCAAGAAGGATACCCATTTTCAGAAAGGGGGCAATGTGTCTTATCAGGCATACCACCACTTCCTGGAAGAGGGAGAAGATGAAGATGATGGGCGTGAAGACATAGCATTTGCCGATTCACTTGGGGCAAGGAGCCCGTCCAGTTAACCAAATACTGGATGAAGACACTCAAGGGGGGCATATGACTTCGACGCCTCCAAGTCGGAAAAGCTCTTTGAGTTTTTAGTCAAGGAAGGACGTATCAAGCTGCCAGAGAATCATTCTATGAAGCGTCCTCATTGGGTCAAAACTGGGAAGTACTGTGGCTTCCATGACATGATTACTCACAACATCACTGACTGCCAAATCTTCAAACAGCAGATTCAGAGGGCTATACAGCAGGGTCTCCTTAAGTTTAACAACAACATGAAGGTGGATAAGGAGCCCTTCCCTGCAGGCATGATTGCTTTTGATACATGCATGGTTTCTGCCAGTGATCCTAAGGGCAAAGGCCCAATGAAAGTACTGACTTCTGAAAGAGCAAAGCAAAGTGGATCAGTTGACCCTAGTCGGGAAGTGTCTAGTGTAGAGCTCCAAGAGCGTCATGTTCGGTTTCCAAATAGCCGAACAGAGAAAGGAGAAACCTCCAAACCAAGGGTGACATCTCGTATACTGCTGAACAAATGGCAAAGGCAGCAAGAAAAGCAATATCGTAGAGATCAGCAGCTTGCTAGGGAGCAGCAGAGATATGAAGAGGAGATGTACCACCGAGAACAGGAGGAGTACATGAAAGAACGAGAGGAGTCTCATTGGGACTATCCTTTCTTTAGACATTGCTCGAACGAAGGCTTGAAGTCTGCCTCGCTAGGAATAATTGCCCCGAATGCAAAGTTGAACAATACCCACGGGTAAAGACAGTACGAGTCAACCGCCGTCCCATCCAAGAAAGATCGGGGCACGCTTCCCGCAGGATGATCGGCGCTTAAAAATAAAGACAAAGCAAACCCCACATCAGTAAAAGAATTGCAGATCAAGCTTGGGCTGATGTGGAGGATTTTGATGATGATCCGACTCTCCGAAGAGTATGCGGTGGCAAAAGGGACAGTGGTGCCCTCCTGGTCTAAGGAAGAGCCAGAAGAGAAGAGTCCAATGTCTCAGGAACAAGGAGCTTAAGGAAGCAACAGCCGAACGCAAACAAGTGTGGCGCCCAAAGAAGAAAACTCAGGAAGCCAATCATTCGGCAGAGGAGTATTCGGCGAGTGGGCGTTCGGCAGATGTTAGCATGGTCTTCTACACCCCTATAGAGTTTGCAGCCCCTACAGAGCATGCCACCGATGATCCAGAGGAACAAGATGCTTATTCGGATGAAGAGGCCTATTCTGACTTCGACAACAAAGAGATGATTGATCTCCTAGGACAGTTGGCTCTATCAAGGCAAGCCGTGGTTCGACGTGCCTAGGAAGCATAATCATTTAAAGCCTCTCTACCCGAAGGGATACGTTAATGGAAAACCTCCGACTCATATGTTCGCCGATGGGGAGCCGCAATCAATATCATGCCATATACAACTTTCAGAAAGCTAGGGATGACCAAGGAGGATTTGCTCAAGACGGACATTGTGCGGGGACTTTGGCCGGAAATCCTTCAGATACCCATGGAGCCGCTCACGTTGAGTTGATGATCGGCACAAAGACTTTGATCACTACCTTCTTTGTGGTCGACAAGTAAGGGGTCCTATAGCTTACTACTTGGAAGAGATTGGATCCATGCTAATCGCTATGCGTTCCATCCACCATGCATCAAGTCCTCATCCAATGGAACGGTGATGACGTTGAAATAGTGCAAGCCGATGATTCGGTAAGCATTGCGCCTACATCGAGCCATCGCTCGGGAGTATGAAGGCGTGGAATGCTTCTCGTGAAGAGAATGGGAAGAAGGTCATGTCAAGATTGTTATTAAAGACCAAAAACCCGATCAAGATAGTCGGCTCTCATAGTAATTTCTAAGGGGAGATTTCGTGGTCGGCTTTCAAAGGATCGCTTATTGCAAAAATGTGATTGACCGACACGTATGATTTAATATTTTTGAGGAAAGAAGTTTGTTTTGTTCATAAGAGATAGCCGATGTGTAAACCATCGCCTTTAGCAAAAAAATACTCCATAGAAAATTGGAAAACAAAGGCATAAATATTGTTGTGTCGCCTTTAGCGCAAAAAAAAAAAATATAAAAACATCAATGTACGTAGCGTAAAGGTCTTTATCCAAGAGCTTCAAGAGTCTCTGTTACGGAGACGCTGCCAAATACATTACATGAGATTTTTTCCATTCGCGTAAAACTATATGTGCATATTTTTCAACAGTAAAAGTTGACGATTTCACCGGAATTATCAGATTCGGTAAGGCTTGCTAGGAGAGGACATTCAACAAAAGAAATATAACCATGCGACGGAAAACAAAGTCACAACCGAACATCGGTTACAAAGTATCGACTCAAGATTGGCACCACAGAGTGAAGCAAACAGAGAAGTTTCCACAGATTACATGTTCGTAAAAGTTTTCATGTTAGAAACAACCGAAGCCCGAATTTTTGCTCGTTTCAGTTAGAGCCTTCTCGATCGTCTTCCTCCGTGATAGACAGATTGGAGACCTTGGCCTTAAATCTCGATGCTCTTCATGATTCTTCTTGATCGTTGTTTTAGCCGCGCCGCTGATTCCGAAGGCCGCCATCTTGGTCTTCTTTTCCTCAATAGATTTGTTCGTCAGAGCCTCTAACTTTTCTTCAAGCAAAGCTTTTTGCTTTTTTCTCGCATCGCCCAATTCGGGCTTTAGTTGGTCAAAGAGATCTTTGTCAGATTTGAACTTGGAGTGTAGTTCTGCAGTGCTTTTCTTCATAGACTCCATGGCAAACCAAGAATGATGATTTCAGAGTGGAGTGCTCATTGGCCGTTTGATGGCGTTGATGTGCCGATCTAGGTGAAGGATATGATTCATGGCCGGCTTCAAAAGGATTGGGATTTCTTGATCAAAGAACCCGCCGCTTCTTTTTATCCCGGGAGCATTTTGAACTAGGAAATTCACATCACCATCAAGAAGAGAAAGGATTTCTTTGAGCCTTGCTTGATTGTCTTCGTAAAAGATTCTGGCCGAGATGTAGCTTCTTCTCCTTGCTCGAGCGTATCCTTGAAGAAGAAAGACATGCTTGGTGTGGGTTCATCTTCACCCTGACAAAAACAAGGAAAAGGACAATATGTCAACATAGTCGAAAAATTTTTTATTTTAGGGACCGCATATTTGAGGAAAGATAAAAACACCTGTTCTATGTGTTCATGAATAGGAAGAGATCGGGGAAGCTCATTCATATTGGTAGCAGGAGGCGATTTGTCATCCTTCAGACAGCTTTCTTCAGAGGATGAACTCAAGTGGATAGGAGATGGTTGAGAAGGATTAATCTGATTTCTTGACTGAGCTTCACCATCTCGGGAAGAAGCACCGGCAGTAAGATTCTCGACTCGCCATGATTGGTGTTAACAGGCTCAAAGATCCTCGGTCTCTTTTTCTTTCCCATGGATTGAGTTTTCTCAGAAGAGTCGGGTCCACTTTCAAAAGATTTCCTATCAAAGTGGCAATAATTTTGTCCTGTTTTTAAAACACGTGGTAGGCCGAATGAGTAAACTTGGGGTTTTTTTTTGGCCAAGAAAAATAAAAGGGAAGAGAGTATGCAGTTACCAATATTTTCATGAGTTTTCTGAGTTTCTAGATTCTCAGAAAAGGGAGGAACATCATCCTGCAGTTGTGCAATATTTGAACCAGAGCCAATCTGCAGTTGAGAAAAAAATGAAACAAAGGCAAAACAATTCTTACAAGTGTGCGGGGGTGACATACCTTAGAAACTTGCTTGGTTCTTGGAGGCCTTTTCTTTTTGAAAGCTCTGGGACTTTTAACTGATTGGGTTGAAGCTTTTCTTTTCTTCATGTCCTTCAATTTCTCCTCGAGAAAGACCATATATGTCTTCATAAAAGGCTTCATGGCCAGTCCCTCATCACCTAAAGCTGGACAAGGACCGGCCAGGTAATACCTGACTTCTCTTGAAGGAGGGGTTGGCTCGATGTCCTTCGAAGCAGATTAAGTTTAGAAGAAGAGAGAAAAGCAAGAAAGAAACTGAGGAAAAGACAGTTACCTCACTATCAGTGGCAAATTCTGGCAAGGGTGCTTGACAAAAGGGATGAATCGGTGTATTGAAGATATGGGTGTGTAATTCTTCCCACCAAGATTGAAATGAAGGATGTGCAATATCAATCAAGACAAAAGGATCAGGCCTGTATTCTGGTAGATCTTTTCCTAAACTGAAAATCTTTTCAGCTTGCAGAGACTCAGTTACAGTTTCCCTTGGCTTGATGGCTCTGGAAAAGAATAGCCTTGGGGGCAATTGGCCACATCCCAGTTGTCTTGCTGCCATATTTGGATTGTAAAACTCATAGGTAGGCTTCACTAGCCTTCCATTATGAAATTCTGTAGGCAAGATGCATGGTTTGATGATTGCGTTGAAGATCCCTGTTGATAGATTATCGCTACAACCCAGATCATAGTTGAATTTGCAAGGAAAAGTGAAATCTTCACACTCTTTGTAAGGGAACCAAAGGACTTCTTCAAAGCCTTTGTAGAAGATTTTGAAAAACTGGCCAATATTCTTGTTAATGGTGATGGCAGATGCAGCTTCTCCATAAGTCTGACAAGCTTTGGATGTTGCCTCCTCATCCTCAGCATAATTGACTGAAGGGAAAGCCAAGGTGCCCAAGTCTACTCTGACTAGTTTGTGCATGTACAGTTGCAACCACATCTGGACTAGCCACCAAGGACCATTCACACAAGAGATTCCTTTCTTTTCAAATATTTGTGTGGTAATCTGATGCAGATGTGGTAAGTCGCACCCGTAAGATACTTACCAAGAGCAATTGTTTTGTTAGCTACTAGATCTTCAGCCATGACTATGTGATTCAAAGACGGGTTCATTGGACTTGCCGCAAAAACACAAACCTGCACAACCAGAAATTCAGAAAGGCTTTGTATTCATTGTCGGCAATTGGACCACTTCTCATATAGGACTCAATGTGTTTTGTCCAAGGATCGGCAGTTTTGATAGCTGTTTGATTGCTGCCATACTGGTATTTCCAAGGATGTATTTCTTCGGTAATGTTCAGACCCGTCATCATAAAGACATCGCCGTGGTAATAGTCATTGGGCCATGGCCGAAGATGAAGGAGTTAGTAGCATTTGACCAAAAGTGAGTCGCTGCCATCAATAAGTCTTCATTCTTGGGGGTATTGGACAAAGACAGTTCTAGACACTGAGATATATCTTGAACATCCCAGTTCTCGCTTCTAGATTTGGCCGATGAAACTCGCCTATACCAGTTGCGCCATCCAGTGATTGAGGGGAATGGCCAGGTCTTGAATGTCTTCTTCCATTGTTTCTTTGGGGAAGCACCGAATTTAAAAGAAATCCTCTGACTCTCCTTCTCGATGAATTCAAGAGGATCAGAGTTACCTTTAGGACCTAGGAAGTAAATGTCTGGGTTATGTAGGCACAAAAATCCTGCTCCCTATGCCGCACACACCGACAAGCCGAAATAGCTAGCTTTACTCTACGCCCGAGCGCCTTGAGGCGTGCCGATCAATTTGACCTCGTTAATTGACAAGGAGGTAAACATGAGATCTAGAACATGCCCGGTGAGACCAAGACAGTTCCGCATGTATGGCTCCAAGGCAGATGTAAAGACATATAGCTATGAGAGCTATCGTCGATAAATAATGAAAGCATTCAAGAAGCGTGTATGAAGATGTAATGTAGTAACAATTGCCGAATGATTAAAAAAGGCATGTTCGAACAAATAAAGTCGATCATCGAGATGTGCTATCATAAAGCTCTATTGCATAGATCGAATTAATTGACAACATGATAAATAAAAAAGAAGGTAAACCATAAATATCGTTATAGATACCCATTACACGTGAAAGATAACCGTGTTCGGCAAGTCTCGCCGAATCGGGATCCATGAAGAAGGAACTCATACGTAAAAAACCTATCGATTAAATTGATCTCTAGTCCACCTGGGATGACTAGCTCTAGAAGTAACCCAAAGATCTATATCCACCTAGGATGATACAAGATCTGTCAAGATCTAAACGTATACGAACCCACAACATGTGACAACTTAGATTGATCTATCTCGCTATGATAAACAAATAGATCTAGTAGCACAATTGAGATAAACAATGAAAGCACTAAAAGCAACTAGATCTATGATGAGATAAAGCCGAGACTCTTCAATCTAAATTGGGCAAAAAGTGTGTGCAAACATAATTAAATAATAAATAAAAGCATTGCAACACGTGGTAACTTAATGAATTCATTAGATCTTGCCAAAATCTAATGAAGCCGATAACTAGCTCTTAGCCAGACCTTAGCCCACCGGATGGCTCATGATCGACAAAAGAACCCTCTTGCCCCTGATAGCTTAAATCCGCCGACGATACTAAGCGTGAACAAGACTTCTTGCAATAATCTAAATCCGCCGACGATACTAGACATGGTGCAAGGTTGCCGGTACTTACGGAGGTCAATGGGTTGATGAATCCTCTCGCGGTAGATCGACGACACGACTGGACTCGAAGGGTGGCCGAGCCAAGGCACGGAGCCGGGTTTGTTGTATTTGATTTGGTAGATCGTTTACGCTTGCTCGGGGTCTTATATTTATACCCTGGGCTTGACGAGTCCTAACTAATTAAGAATTAAACATAATGAAAATATCTAGCTAAGATACATTGTCCTCCAAGTCTTCTCGGAGTCGTGAAATTGCACGTGACGTGGGCCCTCATCCTCAAATATCCTCCTTGACGCTCCACATTTGCCGAACCATCTCATGTTCAGCTCCTTCTCGGACTCAGGCTCCTAGCCGAATAACAGCGGCTTCCCGAATGCTACAGTGCTGCTACTAGTCTTTTGCTAGCCGAATGACCCCTTACCGAACCATCGTGTACCGGCGCATCAGTCATCTAGGCTTTACCAAATTTTGGTGTTAACAGGTTAGCATCTGTTGAAATCAGAATTTGGTCCTCATGCCCCTTTGAAGAAAAAGTGAGCGCGTATGAGGAAAACGAATTCGAAGTTGGAGTTATTGCTGAATTAACAAGGGGAATATGAAATTACCTCCAGAACCAAGCCGAGGGAATCCATGAAGAAGATTGAATCGAAGCTCGGCGACAATCTAGGGTTTCAGGCTTCTGCAAGAGGACGATTGAGCGACTAACTGAAGAACAGTACGACTTTGAGCGAAGGAAGGGCAGATTGGTCAATTTTACGCCAAAGGAGTATCTTTACCCCAAAATTGAGGGGGCATATGTTACACCAAAATTTGGTAAAGCCTGGATGATAGATGGGCCGGTACACGATGGTTCGGTAAGGAGTCATTCGGCTAGCAAGAAGACGACAAAGAATGTCAGAGCGTTCGAAGTCAGCCGTTATTCGGCTAGGAGCCCGTGGTCCGTCCCAGAAGGAGCCGAGCATGAGATGGTTCGGCAAGCGTGGAGTGTCAAGGAAGATATCCGGGATGAGGGCCCACGCCACGTGTAGTTTCACGACCCGAGAAAACTTGGAAGACAATGTATCTTAGCTAGATATTTTCGATATGTTTATTCAGAATTAGTTAGGACTCATCAAAGCCCGGGGTATAAATATAAGACCCCCAAGAATCGTAAAACGATCTACCAAATCAAATACAACCAACCCGGCTCCGTGCCTTGGCCCGCCACCCTTCGAGTCCGGGCCGCGTCGCCGATCTATCGCGAGAGGATTCATCGACCCGCCGACGACCGTAGTACCGGCAACCTTGCACCATGTCTAGTATCGTCAGCGGATTTAGATTATTGCAAGAAGTCTTGTTCACGCTTAGTATCGTCAAAGTGCATTTAAGCTATCGAGGGGGCAAGAGGGTTCTTTTGTCGATCATGAGCCATCCCGGTGGGCTAAGGTCCGGCCGAGAGCTAGTTATCGGCTTCATTAGATCCGCAAATCTAATGAATTCATTATGTTACCAAGTGGTGCATGTTTTCACTTATTTATTTAATTATGTTTGCACACACTTTTTTGCCCAATTTAGATTGATGTGGCTCGGCTTTTATCCTTTGTTAGATCTAGATGTCATCAATTCTTTCAATGTTTTTCATTAGCTTGTCATTAGATCTATCTGTTTTTTCATAGCCGAGCCTAGATCAATCTAGGTTGTCACGTGTTGCGTGTTCTTTTGGCGTTTAGTCATGAGTCGTGCGGCGGGGCTAAGGTTTTACATGTAAGTTTCTTCTTCATGGACTCTCGATTCGCAAGCTTGCCGAACACGCTTATGTGTTTACTTGTATCTTGCATGTGTAAGTCTACCTATCGTTAGAGTCTAGTCTCGGCAAGCCGTATCATGCGGTGGATTAGCTTGTTGCGAGTGTATCATGCGGTGGATAGCTGTTAGGACAAAGAGGGTTTAGAACGGTTAAGTCCGCAAGCCGTATCATGCGGTGGATTAGCTTGTTGCGCGTGTATCATGCGGTGGATTGTTGTTAGGATTGATCGACGAATCTCCGGCTTTGCTTTAGATTAGGTTTGCATATGTACTTTACTTGTCTATGCATACGCCGCTTCAACGAGTAATGAGTATTTATAGATCTATTTAGATGAATGCATGCTTTTAGCTTATCATGGTTAGATTGTATCATGCGGTGGATTGATCTAGTTGTGGTAAGTGGTTTATATCTGTAGCAAGTGGTATCATGCGGTGGATTAGCTTGCAAGGATTTAAACTTGACGGGTTTAGGAAAGCTAGAGACGCGGCAGACTAGTTGGATGAAACCTATGCATGTGTCTTTTAGATTAGGTTTATATTTATGAGTTACCCTTTTTGTTCCATGTTGTCAATTAATTCGATCCATGCAATAGAGCTTTATGATGTCATATCATGATGATCGACTTTACTTGTTCAAACATGTCTTCTATGATCATTCAAAGAACCGTTATTACGCTACATCTTTACACATGCTTACCGAATGCATTCATTATCGTCGATGCATAGCTCTTATAGCTATATGTCTTTTCATCCGCCTTAGTGCCATACATGCGAACTGCCTTGGTCTCACCGTGCATGTTCCAGATCTCACGCTTACCTCCTTGTCAATTAACAGGTCAAATTGATCGGCACGCCTCAAGACGCCGGGCAGCCGAGTAAAGCGCCTATTCCGCTTGTCGCTGCGCGCGCAAGGAGTAGGATTTTTGTGCCTACACACTCGGTTCTTTTTCTCCATGATACTTCCACACGGTGTACCTTGGCTCCCTGATGAAACCATACAGTACCAAGTGCTCCATCACGACATCATCCTTGTGTAAGAACATATGCTTGCAGCGATAGCACGGGCACAACATTTCTTCCGAACCCTGACTGAATCGATGCTTCTGTGCGACGGACATAAACTTCTTTCACACATCATCAACGAAATCCACACTTATCCTCGGCCTATACATTCAATCCCTGTTCGGCGCCATGACGTACGGCCTGCTCAAATTAATTAAACCAGAGCAAAGAGAGCGATCGATGATTAGAGATCGAGGGATCGAATTGAGGGACATATATATAGAGAGAGAGTTAATTAAGTGCAAAAGAGAGGAATTGGAGAGAGAGAGGGGGGAGAGAGAGAGAGGGAGAGAGAGAGAGAGGGAAAGAGAGCACTCAAATGAGAGGGAGAGAGAGGGGGAGAGGGGGGAGAGAGAGGAGGGGAGAGAGAGAGGGAGAGAGAGGGAGAGAGAGGGGGAGAGATAGGGAGAAAGAGAGGGGAGGAGAGAGGGAGAGAGAGATCGAGGGCCAACTAGATCTCAAAAGAGAGGGAGAGAGAGGGGAAGAGAGAGATAGGGAGAGAGATAGGGGGAGAGAGAGCACACCATTCAATTAGATCTCAAAGAGAGGGACCATGCATGCAAAGAGAGGGAGAGAGAGGAGAAATACCCCCTTGCGGTGCCAAACTTCAACAAATCCAATCCAACCCCCCCCCCCGCCCCTGAAATGGTGATTTTTAGGGTTTTGAAGCTCAAAACCCTAAAAATGGAGAAATCCCGCGGGGAAGAAGAAGAAGGGTGGGGCTGTTTTACACCCCAGATTTTACGCGGGCGGTTTTTAACAATGACCGCCGCGGTTAATAAGGATTTTTCGCGGGCGTTTTTTAACAATGACCACCACGGTTAATAGGTACAAAAACCGCCATGGTTAATCGATTAAATGTGGTGGTTTTTCCCCCGTCGGGCGGGTGCCAAAGCCACCTATTCTCCATGGCGGTTTCTCAAAAGCCCACCACGAAAAATAAAATCCGAACACCACACAAAATCAATCCCGTAGTAGTGTTTGTTTTGTGTTTCTTCGTTTAGCTCTTAGATGTCCTCTCGGCATCGTTCTTGTACTTGTTTAGAACTTGGTTTTTACTCCCTCTTAATGAAATACGGGTGAATGGCCCGATCGAGGAAAAAAAACTTCACGCATAATTTGTAGTGCCCCCTTTTTAATGTGCCCCCAAGAAATGTCTTTTTCCAATTGTTCATATATAGTAGTAATGTAGTATGTAAAACTTTGTGGCTGTGTATTAAAGTGGAGAGAACGAGTTGCCCCGGCCTAGGGGTCTCGGTTGCATGTTAAATAGGATGGGAAAGGCCCCCATCATGGCTTGTACAACAATCAAGATTAGTTACATCGTGATCTAGATCATATCTAGCTAACTAACGACTTGAACTACAAGGCTAACAACTTGTCATGCAAGGCTATCACGTGTACGTGTTATACAATCCACGTTACCGTGTGTACAAGGATCCTTATCATTTTACATTCCACCTTAATCTCAGCCACTAACAAGGTTGAGATTATGTCTAAACTTACGAAGCTTGACCATCGGAAGAGCCTTGGTAAAACCATCTGCAACTTGATCACCAGAGTTAATAAATCTTATGTCTAGCAATCTCTGTGCCACTCTCTCGCGAACAAAATGAAAGTCAATCTCAATATGTTTAGTTCAAGCACGAAATATTGGGTTTGCTAAGAGATATTTGGCACCCAAATTATCACACCAAAGCCGAGGTGTAGGAGGATGAGAAACATGCAACTCAGTCAATAATTTATGGATCCACATCATTTCAGCGGTTGCATTTGCTAATGCTTTATACTTTGCCTCAGTGCTAGACCTTGATACTGTGGGTTGCTTCCTTGCTGTCCATGAGATAAGATTATTTCCCAAGAACACTGCAAAACCACCCGTGGAGCGCCTGTCATCTACACATCCTGCCCAATCGGCGTCTGAAAACGCACTAACCAGCATAGATTTAGATGGTCCGATCTTAAAGCCAAGATCAATGGTACCCTTTACATACCTTAGAATTCTCTTAACACCACTCCAATGAACGGTAGTTGGAGCATGTAAAAATTGGCATACCTTATTCACAACAAAGCTAATAGCGGGTCGAGTCAGGGTCAAGTACTGCAATGCACCAACTAAACTTCTATACCGTGTAGAATCATCCGGCCCAAGTTTAACTCCATCTTGGATACTGAGTTTTTCTGTGCTAGGTAGCGGAGTATCAACGGGTATGCACTTGTCCACGCCAGACCGAGTGAGAATATCTGAGGCATACCACTCTTGAATCAACAAAAGTCTGCCTTATTTCCTTTTAACCTCAATACCCAAGAAATAATATAGGTCTCCTAGATCTTTGAGAGCAAACTCTTGCTGTAGGTCACGCAACAGTGCATTCATGGCAGGTTCAAAAAAAAAACAGTGCATTCGTGGCTTCTTGAGAAGAACTTGCCACGATAATATCATCAACATACACCAAGACAAACAAACTGTGACCACCCCGATTGTAGTGAAAAAGAGATGTGTCTGCCTTTGACGGAGTAAATCCCAAGGATTGCAATTTCCCTTATAGGCGAGCATGCCATGCCCAAGGCGCCTCTTTTAATCCATACAGGGCCTTGTCCAGTTTACAAACATAGTTTGGATGCTTCTTATCAACATATCCAGGTGGTTGCTTCATGTACACATCTTCTTCCAAAACACCATGCAAAAAGGCATTCTGAACATCAAGCTGGCGGAGTGACCAACCCCTTGACATGGCAATTGACAAAACCAAACGGATAGTCGTTGCCATGACTATAGGACTAAAAGTGCCCTCGTAGTCAATACTGTAGCGTTGCTTGAACCCTTTAGCCACCAATCGTGCTTTATAGCGATCAATAGATCCATCAGCTCGTTTCTTGATTTTGTAAACCCACTTGCAATCAATGACATTTTTACCTTGAGAAGGTGGAACTAGGTGCCAAGTCTTGTTATGTTGAAGGGCTTGAAACTTAGAATCCATAGCCGAAACCCAATCCTTGTGCTCAAAGGCATCTCGAACGGTCGCTGGTTCACCAGGCTCAACAACAGAGGTCATACACCATCTCACAGTACCATCTGTGTAAGTTTTAGGCTTCTGTATCCCGGCTTGAAGTCGTGTTCCATGGCCATGCCGCAAGAACCGCGTTGTCGCGGGCCACAGAACATGTAGGAGGTGAAGCCGGATGGATGAAATAGGTGCCGCAGACGATCCCGGCCGGGAGATCGACCTCGGGTGCAAAGATCGCCGGATCGCCATGTGTCGCCACACCAGCAAAGATCGGCATTGGCGAGCACGAGCACGCCGTAAGAGAAGATCCCGAAGGCCGGAAAGTGTCCGACCTGTAATGGAAGGCGACGTAGACACAACATGCCTTTGCAGCACCCGAGGCTGATCCGGCGGCGCTGAAGGTGTATCAGCATCGGATCCTGTGCCGCTCCCACCGAGAGGACACATGAAATATGGATCATTGTCACCTCTGTTTCTAGCACCGTTTGCACTGGAATGAGATCCGTTCGTCGTTGAATTGGTTCCTGCATTCAGAGGTGTAGTCTCTGCACTAGACAAAGGATTAGATGGTTAGGTAGGATTCATCATCGAGTCATGTATTGTTACGTCCCCAACTAGTGGATTAAGGAGAACATCGGCTAAAAGTTCTAGCTCAGCTCTCAATCTGGCGCCAACGTTTGGATGCAAAGGGAAACACAGTTTCATCAAAAACAACATCTCGAGAGATGTAAACTCTTCCTTGTGAAAGATCTAGACACTTGTACCCCTTTATGCTTGTTACTATAACCAAGAAACACACATGGTTTTGATGATCGGAACGTATCATTTTTCTCATTATAAGGTCGTAGATTCGGCTAGCAAGCATAGCCGAAAAGTACGGCGTAGGGTGTAGTCGGGTTCTTGATCAAATAAGCGAAGAAAGGGTGTATCATTGTCTATCACTTTTGATGGTATCCGATTGATGAGATAAGTTGCTGTGAGGAATGCCTCATCCCAAAATTTCAGAGCCGACCTCAACTATTTGTCTATGTTTTCTTTCTGCGGCGCCATTTTGTTGGTGTGCATGGGGACAGGACACAAGATGTGTGATGCCTACATGATTAAAGAATGAGTTGAGGGCTTGATACTCTCCTCCCCAATCGGTTTGTATAGTTTTGATCTTTTTATCAAACCGATGCTCAACTAGTTGCTGGAAATCCTGGTAGCACTGGAAAACTTCTGACTTGTAACGCAAGAGATAGATCCAAACAAACTTGCTATAATCATCGATAAAACTCACATAATAATTATGACGACCAACAGATGTTGGTGCAGGACCCCACACATCGGAAAAAATAAGATCAAGATGAGTAGCCGACTTGCTAGTTGACACTGGATAAGGTAACTGATGGCTTTTGCCAAGTTGACAGCCATTACACACATGTTTATTGGACTCTTCTGAAAAGAAAATACTATGGTGACTAAGCACCTGCCTAACTATGGGTGTAGACGGATGACCTAGCCTATTGTGCCACATAGACTCAGACAACTTGGAGACTCCATAGGTTCCTTTATTCTTGCTGGAAGACTGGCTACTAGAGGACAGCAAGGGGTAAAGACCTCGCTCACATCTGCCTTGATGAAGAATTTTCTTTGTCGCCTATTCCTTTATGGAAAAATGAGTAGGATAAAATTCAATAAAGGCATTATTGTCATGTATAAGGCGATGAATAGAAACTAGATTCTTTTGAGCTTTAGGAACATGTAGAACATGGTGTAACTGAATGGAACTAGATGGGGAACGTAAAGTGCGATGATCGATGTGAGTAATTTCCATACCATTTCCATTGGCGGCGTGGACTTGATCAGCGCCATTGTAACACTCCCTAGCAGTGAGCTTAGCTCCGAGGTGATATGGTCTGTGGCTCCGCTGTCCACGTACCAATTGGTGTCGATGCCATTGGAAGTGGTTGCGGACGACACTGACTTCTGCTGAGGTCCCTGATACCTCTCATCATAGCGCTTGTAGCACCTGGCAGCGCCATGGCCTTCTATTCCGCACACCTGGCAGATGAGACCAGCTTGGAAGTTAGGGGAACGACCGCCATTACGGCCCCCTTTGCCTCCACGAGTGAAGCCTCCACGGCCTCCTCCGCCACCGTGATTTCCACCGCGAAAGCTGTTGCCGTTGCCACGACCGCCCTTGGCCACCATATTTGCCGACGTGGTAGCCGCCGCCTCCATTCTTCATCTCGATCCTTGATTCAAAATTGTAAGTTGGGTATAAAGCTCCCCAACTGAGATTGGTTCGACTCGTGCTGTCACCACAGAGATGACTGCATCATATTCACGATCAAGACCTGAGAGGATGTACGAGATCAGTTCTTCATCTTCAAGTCTTCGGCCAGCGGTAGCCATCTCATCCGGATAGCCTTTCATCTTGAAAAAGAACTCGCTGATGGATGATGTCCCTTTTGACGAATTCGCCAATGCCATGCGCGTGCTGATGACGCACGCACGGGACGAAGATGCAAACATGGTGATGATTGCATCCCATGCCTGCCTTGCAGTGACCACCGTGGTTGGAACTTGCGCGCCGAGATTGCCGGCGACAAGGATGTCAAGAGGAAACTCAGGACTGTCTGGTCCTTGGCAACCCATGACTCATAGTCAGGGTTGGGCTTCAGATCTCCCAGCTTGTCGTCCATCTTCGCCTCTAGATACGGTGAAGGTGGATTGGCGTTTGGGCTGATGAAGGAGAAGAGCTGCGCTCCCTTGAGCGCCGACGTGACTTGCATCTTCCACATTGGGAAGTTCTTCCTTTCGAGCTTCTCTGTGATGGACAAGCCGAACGAGGGGGCCGACAACGACCCGGACGATGAGGAGGTAAGGTGGAACGCCATTGAATTTCCCCGTTTGGAGTTGAATGGCTCTGAATACCATATTAAAGTGGAGAGAACGAGTTGCCCTAGCTAGGGGTCTCGGTTGCATATTAAATAGGATCGGAAAGGCCCCCATCATGGCTTGTACAACAATCAAGATTAGTTACATCGTGATCTAGATCATATCTAGCTAACTAACGACTTGAACTACAAGGCTAACAACTTGTCATGCAAGGCTATCACGTGTACGTGTTATACAATCCACGTTACCGTGAGTACAAGGATCCTTATAATTTTACACTATGAACTTTGTTGTACCTTTTTTTTTTTGAAGATATAGCATGTAAAACTAAGGGGCTGTTTGGTTGATTACCTCAACGCGCCACGCCACAACGGTGGCAGCCACAGCATGGTGTGGCGGCGGCGGCGGCCAAAAACCCCGCCACAATCGCCACAAGCTCGCCACAATTAGCATGCACTATGCGACAAACATGTGGAGGAAAAGACAAGGAAGGAAGAGTTGTGTCCGCCACTGCTAAAAATAGAACCAAACACATGCATTTGTTCTGTGGCGTGCCGAAGGTTAGATAGGCAAAGTGTGGCTGTGAACCAAACAGCCCCTAAATGTAATGTTGTGTGCCACATACCATCTTCGACCATGTATTTGATTTCTTCAGTCAACTATTCTTCCCGACCTATCTTTGCCTTACCAGGCCACTGAGCTGATAACCCACCCTTACCCTTAGCATAGCTACATGGTGAAGTGCTTCATCCAGCTGATGTTATTATGTCTATCCATTTTCTACGAGGTTGCTGTCAATATATACGTTTTGTTTCTTTTCTTCACAGAATTATTAGTGGTAACCACAGTGATAGATTTGCGGGCGCAGCGAAGCGCGCCTACCGACCTTGTATACTCTATGTGACATATTTTCCCCACTTACATAGCGTATCGCCTAATGGGACAACAGGCCTCCACATGACGTGCGACGAAGCTCTCTGCATTGGCCAACTCTTTTCTTGCGCAGAGGCGCTCTTGCAGGGTGGTTTCAAAAAAAAAAAAAGTTGGTGTGAGCTTCTGGATTTTCATTTGCGTTACATCGTGGAAACCAAACACCATTGGTAGTGCTTTTTAACTTCGTTGACGTTTGCGTTACAATATTTGAACCAAACACCATTTGGTCGCGTAAAGGACAACGACGATACCTTAAGTTACAATCAAGACACGAGTACCATATATTATATATCTACTTCCTATATTTTAGTCCCTTACTTAGACTTGGCATGGATGTAAACAAACGTGACTGCTTCCACCAACTGGTCGACAGGACACAAAGTGGCCAACACTGACACATTGTGGACTGAGTTCCCAGCCCGTCACAGGTTCTCCTGTGCGTGCTACTCCTATAAGAGAAGCAAGGAAGCTTTCCTTCTTTCTTTGCCAGTTGCGCCTGTGTACGCACGACCAGTTTGGCCACCTCTATTTCTCTGTTGCTCTCACTAATTTGTGGCGCCTGGTGATCATGTGGAGGCTCAAGGTCGCCGAGGGGGCTGGGCCATGGTTGAAGTCGTCCAACAGCTTCCGCGGGCGGGCAGTGTGGGAATTTGACCCCGAGCTGGGCACGCCGGAGGAGCGCGCTGAGGTGGAGAGGGTGCGCCGGGAGTTCACGGAGCGCCGCTTCGAGAAAAGGGAGTCCTCAGACCTCCTCCTGCGGATGCAGGTACGTAATAACTACTGTAGGTCTTAGGCTCTTACCGTGGAAGTTCATGAGGCAGGCCAATGCTTTTCTACGACCGAGCATTTTTTTTTGAATTCATTCATACGACCGACAATACAATTTGGGCTTCAAAAATACTAACACATACTTGCATCTATCTATCTATCTATATATACCTAATAATAAAGAAGCAAAATTTCTCTCCACCCATTTTTTGGTCGGTCCTCCCTAACTCCATAAGACGGAAACTATCTTTGTTAGCCTCTCTACAACTCTAATGTTTTATATGACATATTGGACACACGTTCTTAAGGTAACCTAGACAGGAATCCTAATCCAAATAGATCCCTCAATTCTGAATAAGCTAAATAGAAATCCTAACCCAAATAGAAAAAGGACATAAATAGAAATTAGGCAAAATCTTTAACTTTATCTATACCTCTTAATAAGGCGAAAATTTTTTGGTTCACCTTTTTTTTTTCTGCCTGCCCTGAGTCCGGTGCAAATACGAGTCTGGTGCAAATACGAAGAAGCCAGCATTAAGACGTATATCTATACCTCTAAATAAAGAGATAAAATTTCGTTCGCCTTTTTGTTCACACCTTATTTTTCTGTCTGCCCTTCTCTCGGACGCAAGACATCTCCCTCCGTCCACGTAGGTAAACGGAGTTCGTGTCCAAGCCCACGTCTGTCGAGTCCTCCACGGAGACGGTAGTGCTGTTTCTCCGATCCGCGGTCCAAGCAACGCCAGCCAGGGCGCGCGCCGCGTTGTGCAAGGATTCTCTCGCTTTTACATCTATCTGATATCTTCCCCACGGCTCGCCACGCCAAGCGCCGCCGCCGGATGCCATGCCGTTAGGAGCTCCAGCAACCTCCTCAACCCCGCCAGGCGCCAGGGGGAATGCGCGCAGCGGGGCCACGCCGGACGCAAGCCGAAGCTCTCCGCTCTAGCTCTGCTCCCTGCAGCGTGATTGCAGCATGACATCATTCTGACGTCATATACATCCTTCTCCCATAGAAAATAAAATTAAAAATACACTAAAGATACTAAAAGCAATCCACACAAGCCGTTCAGCTCTCGAAAGCAATCCACACAAGCCGTTCAGGTCTCGATAAGGCAGCCAAGATCAACAGGCTCATATCCTCACCGTGGCCACGGGTCCAGCGTAACTTGTCGGGTGTTTTTACATGCATGGCACTGTATATCTCCGTGTTCAGCCAGTTAATGCAGTAATGCTACGATGATGGTGATCATAGCCGCGCTACCAAATTCAGAGCTACAGGCACTACCAAACTCAGCTTATATATATGTCGAGTGCTTTTATTTTGTGAGTGTAATCTACCGCGCGCTCGTCAAAGAGCCGCTTTGCCAAGTCTCCGATAGATTACGCTTGTCAAAGCTCCTGGCAAATGGCAAAAAAGGGATTCCGGTAGTGAGAGAACTAAAATCATTATGGGGGCTTTTATTTTTGGTTCTTTAGATTATGATATAGTTTATTGTCCAAAATTTAGTTTAATTTCTTGAAGATGTAAATTAAGGTGGATAGTTCCTGTATTGTATTCTTTTGGAGTCTCCATGTTTATGTCCCTACTTTTCAAAAGTAAAAGAATAAAACGCTATGTCAGGCTACCAAGCTCTAGAACTTTTGACCTTTTGGTAAGTTGCTACTATTAAAAATATGGTTGTTCCTATTAAGCCAAGCTTTAGATGACCACACGATATCTATTGCAATGTACAGATACTATTTGAACAAATATATTAAATAATAAAATTGTTTCATCCGGTGCAACGAGGCGTGTTTTCTTTAGTATAGAATAAAAGGAAAAGAAAAATCAGCGCGGCGCACCCGACCTGCGCGCCAGCAGCACAGCGCGCCCAACTCACCAGCGCGCCCACGGCCTCGGTCCCGCCCTCCACGCGAAACCCCTGCCCACGCGGCTGTAGGCCGTGGTCCCGGCTCCCCTGCCACGTGCCCGTACTCCCGCAGCTCCGCACGGTACTCCCGCAGTTCTGCACGGTATTGCTGTCCAACAGGGAGGCACCACTCGCTGCCGCTCATGTCCAAGAGCTTTCTTTTTTTCAAATGCAACGCACGGCGTGCAACGGCCAATGCAGTGAGAGCCCCACAAATGTGATCCAAATATAGTACATACTAGATGCGATGTGATATGGGCCGAAACAGCGACGTCGCCGGACATACCGCTTCGGTGATGGCGTGACGGTGACGTCGTGGTGCCCTACTGATTTTGGGATCGGAGGCTCGCCGTCTTCGTCTGATTCGTTATTTGGCATGGAGCACGGTGAGGAGATTGCAACTCGAGCCGGCGAAGCAGTGCCAATGTGCCATCGGGGTTGCTGGCCGTCGCGAGTCACTAGAACCAACGTCGTCGATCCATCGAGGTCAAGGACAATGGGATTGAGACTTCAGAGCGAAGAAGCACCGTTGAGATGCGAACAACGTCATACAAGATATCACAACAAACTTCATAAACAAGACTAGATCTTGTAGCCCTTAAAGTTTTTTAATGGTAACGATATATTCTTATCCATCACCCGTTGCAACACACGGGCATTTTTGCTAGTTATAATAAAGAGGCAAAATTTCTCTCCATCTATTTTTTGGTCCGTCCTCCCTAACTAACTCCATAAAGGCGGAAACTATCTTTGTTAGCCTCTCGAAAACTCTACTGTTTTATATGACATTGGACACACGTTCTAAGGTAACCTAGAGTATTAGGAATCCTAATCCAAGTAGATCCCTCGACCCTGAGTAAGCTAAATAGAAATCCTAACAAAAACAGAAAAAAAGGACGTAAATAGAAATTAGGAAAAATCTTTTCCTTAACTAACTCCGTGAATGATGTGGTCGTATGTGTTCCGTCTACAACCCTCTTGTTATACTCCCATGTGTATATCTCTAGATTTAGGGCGGATATATAACAGGACAAAGTGTATGCGAGACAAAGTATATGATCATACTAGACAATCCAAGGTGGTATGTAAGTTAAGTATGTATGCATACATAGAGTATTTGGTTATACTTATTTTTATATACTACAATAGTGGCATTTTAGTTATATATTAAAAATATGGGTTCCTTTGCAATTTTTTTCGTGTGGTAAGATTTGAACTATCTTAATATGAGTATATAAACATACTCAAACTTAATTAAGTATAAACATATACGCAATGTGGTTTTTTAAAGATGGGAGTAACTACTCCCTAGGAGTAGAAAATAATTTCCCTATTACTCCTATATGTATATCTCTAGATTTAGGGTGTACATGACCGAACGAAGTGTATATAGTCGGAGTATATGATCATACTAGACCATCTAGGGTGGTATGTATTTTAAGTATGCATTCATACGTAGAGTATATGGATATATTTTATATATAATAGTAGTGGCATTTTAGTAATATATTAAAAAATATGGGTTTCTTCAAAAATTTTCCGTGTATTAAGATATAAAATATCTTAATATGAGTATCTAATCATACTCAAACTAATAAACAAGTACACAACGTGGTTTATTGAGGGTGGGAGTAACTATACTCAGGGAGTATATACATGTTTTATTCAAAAAATTTAATAAGTATTAATTATTTTGTTATGACTTAATTTATCATTAGATATATTTTTATAATGATTTTATTATTTTATTATTTACATAAAAAATTAAATAAGACGAATGGTCAAATAAGAATGGTAGAAGTCAAAGAAGTGCACTTATTTACGGGACGGAGGGAGTAGTTAGGAAGGAAAATCCAAGTCATGGGCAGTATCGTGAAAGTTATGAAGACCAATCCAACATCTTTTTTTATATTTTGAGAAACACAGTATAGACGCAGAGATGCTCATACACGCCACGCACAACCCTATCCCTATGAGCACACGCGACGCATAACCCTACCCCTATGAGCACCTCCCGAGAGACTGGATCCGAGATTGACGAAGTCACCCGCGGCGCCTCGTTGTCGGCCGGACGCGTCGCGTATTAACTCGAAAGAGAAGCACCGGTTAAATCCTAGAATAAATCTAGGATAAATGTGTCGCGACCGAGAATTTAAACCCGGGTGGGAGCCCTAACCAATGGCCTTGGTCATTGCGCGTGAGCCCCTTGACAGACCAATCCAACATCTATACAATCTTAATACATTATATAAACAAATCACATTTATGCATCGAACAAGTCACGGAATTGGCTGAAATCTAACACAAAATAGAGGGAACGCATGCACCACACAAAAACAGATATTAGATTGGCCGTCGGTAGACTGCAAACAACTTAATCCGGAAAAACAGTTACGAGATTGGCCGTCGGGTAGACTGCAAACAACTAATCTTGATACTTAGGGCTTGTTTGGTAGAGTTCCACCGGCTCCAGATTCACTATCCTGGATTTAATTTTTTCTTGCCAAACGCTTTTGGATCCAGTAGTTCCACCGGCCGTGGATCTGCTCCACCAAAATTGTGGATCAGTTCCCAGATTCACTAAATTGGTCGAGCACTCAGGTGCTCCACCAAATTCAAGTTTAGTGGAGTTGAAGAAAATTACGCTATGCCACTTTGGTTACACAAACATAACGTTTTGTTCTAATTTTTTTTCCCTGTAGTGTCTTCTTCTTCTTCTTCTTCTTCTTCTTCTTCCGTGCAAGTGAATGCGGCACCATCGCAAAGCACAGGCCCTGCCTAGCCGCGGGCGCAGCCATGGCCGTGCCTAGCCGCCCGCGCGCAGCCTATACCCGACCATGTAACGCGCCCTGCGGCCGTTCTCCCAGGCCTATGCCCTACCGCGAGCTCGGTGAGGCTGCGCCGCCGCCGCCTACCACCACCACACGCGCCTTGCGCCGCCCGGCCCGTGTTGGCTTCGGTCGCCTTTTGAGCACGGGCCCGCCACGAGCTAGCTAGACCGCGCCCACCATGGCAATGGCCACGCTTGTGATTTGTGAAGAAGATGGCCGGCTATTTTTTTTTTTCTTTTTGTTTTTACATTTTTGCATTATGTCCCGGACATTGGGGGGGGCAGGGTGGAAGTGAGATAGAGATGGAGGTGGAGCTAAACCAAGCGGTTTGATGAATCCTAGATCCATGGTGGCATGAGTCCATGGTGGATCCCGGTGAATCTGGGATTCAAACTCTACCAAATAGGCCCTTATATGAGCATCTTTCGCCGTTGCCGCATTCATCTTTTTCTTCGGTTGTCTCGATCTGAATCCTCGCCCCTCCTCATATCATCATCTGTACTAGTTCGTTAACGAGAGGCCAGAAACTCGATCTGAAGTGTGGCGAGCCAATGGGTTCGCCGATGGCACAAAGCCTGGCGACTCCGGCTCCTGCAGTTGAAACATGCCTTCTCCCTGCCCGGCGACATGATCGACCAGGGCGCCGACGCCATTGTAAACCAGTGGCGCTTCATTTGCAAGGAGAACTCATCGTGAGTTGGGATGGAGACGGCTCTTGCAGTCTTGCTCCTTGCCAGCTGCGGCTCGCAAATTCATAATATTGGTGATAATGAGATAAATAAAACTGAGCAACCTTAAACTTTAACAAAGCTTGAATTTATTGGTCTCGCTAAGGAAGTTGTAACATGTTTCATCTAGTAGGATAGGTGTGTTTAGTTAATATATATGCCTAGTTAATCATTTTGTAGAAAGAATGTGTGGCTCTTGAATTCAGTGGCCACTATATGGTAGCTTCAACCCAAAAACTAGGGTAGTTTCTATAACACTATATAACTTGTCACATAAGCAAAAATCCTAATGTGACAATGGATTTAACAAAGAAAAAGAAGGAAAAGATGGTAAACAGTTTTTCTGATCGAGAAATGGTGTCGGCTCAATATTTGAAGCACGAGGAAACCGATGGATTTTGTGTTGGGCCGAACACTGTTTGCATCTGGTAGGTGCTGCAGAAAAAAGATGAAAAATCGTGGTCCTGTATATAGGCTTGAGCCGTGGATATGCTGGATCTGATGGGCCTCTCACTTAGATGTTGATTGGTGCTGCCATGCTCTGGCCCCATGTTAAGAAATCATGCGTTTAAGTTCCTAAATTAGTTTTTTGGTTGGACTGCTCTAAGGGCAACAATAGTTTAGTTTAATGTTGGGTACTACAATGCTCCATGTTACCATGCCTTTAACAACTTATGTTTTAGGATTTAAAGATATACTACTGATAAAAGAGAAGTAAAATGACCATAAATATCCCTATTAATTAATGGTCGTTCCCATTTTCAATAAGGCCAGTCTTAGTGCCGATTTCATCTAGGTTTCATTTGAATTTAATACTATGATACGTCAACAAATTTAATGACTTGGCAGGTTACGAAAAGAGAGAGAGAGAGAGTTTCTTAAAGTTTTATCTAGATGAAACCCGTTGGCACAGTTACTAATAGAAAAACTGGTGCGGCAGTGTTAGTAACTGTGCCATGAAACTCCCCATTGATATAGGAGAGAAGTTAACTTAAACATACATGGGCCACACAAAAATTTCTTTCCTCCTATGTATAAGTTTTGTGAATGAGCTCATAGCTCATGTTTCATGTTCAAATCCCACTTTGGGTTCAGTCTATCCACATTTGAGCGTATTGGCCTATCCAAGTTCTTACACGATACTCTAGTACTTTTGGTATATGTGTGTGAAATGAGTTTTCGATCCAGCTATTTGCTTACGAAGGAAATTCTTAGGAGATTTGCAACTCCTAAAGCACTTCAAGATTTTCTTAGGCGTGTCGTAGACAAGAAGTAATAGAATAGCCAGATGGTCATAATGAACTAAGTTCTAACGGTATAAACTTGATTGTTTCAGTTTCAAATCAAAACTTGAGTTATATTTTAGTTGTCTATCATTTATAGACTTACATAATATTGATGCTGCAAACATCATGCTTGTAGTATCGTTTTCTTTATTAACAATACAAGACATGTGGCGACATTATTTTTTCTCATTGCAATACGCCGCATTTAACATCAAAACATGAATTATATTCTAGTTAATTTATAAAGGAATGTTGCGAACATCTTGAACGACTCGTGGTTCTTCAGCGGTCAATATGGGAACGTAGCCACTCTACGTGGCCGTTGAGAAATTTATTGGTCTCACTTCTGTACTAGTGATATTTTTTTATTGCAAGAAGACTTGGATAATATACTCTTTTTTATATATATTTATATAACCATTAGGCAGGGATGAAAATGGTACGGATATTAATTCGACCGTCCGTTCGACCGAACAAATGTGAACTAAATTTGGATAGTTATACGGATATCCGCATATTTTATTCAAATATGGATACAAATATGGATATTTTTAGACGGATATCAAATACAAATATGATATCATGATTATCCGCCGGATATGGGATAATCCCGTAATTTATCGGATATATCCGACCGCAAAAAATGGATGTATCCGAACGAAAGCTGGCCAACAAAGCAATTCGTTGCACGGCACCACTTGACAAGGAGACACCACTACAACCGTGAGCTAGGTCAATTCCGGGATCCTCGGTCGGCAATGTAAATGCTGATATGGGTGAAGTTCTCAATGCAAATGACCCATGAGTCCATGACCCACCGACCACGAGCATGTTGCTTTTACTCAATATCCGAATAGATATTTGTATTCGACATTCTCTGAATCCGTTTCATACCGTATTCGATACTTATTATTCGTGATCCAGAATCGGAGACAATCCGTATTCGTGATATGTATCCGGGCCCTATCCGTGTCCGAATCCGGATCCGATAGAACTATGAAAACAAATACAATATGAGTGATATCCGTTCAGTATCCGATCCGTTTTCATGGCTACCATTAGGCAACAACCCTTCCGATCCTTTCGTAAACTTGGATAATAAAATTAATGATGAGCAAATCTGCATGTTATTTTTAAAAATCAAATAGATATCTGAATGCGATTTTAAACTTTTTTGACCGAAGTCAAAGGGAAACCCCGGCCTATTTTTTAATTTTTTAATAATGTAGTCATTTTAAATTCGCCTCACGGGGAGTCGAACCTGGTCACGGGTGTTCTTGAGGTGCTCTAACCACTAGGCTAGAGACCCTTTCGCAATGCAATTTTAAACTCGAGAATATCCATTTTGAATTCATATCCAATAATCGGATTTGATATAAAATGTGGGCAATATTGATATCCAGACTCGTTTCATGCGAATCGATCAGAATCCATCCCTAGTAGGGCGCCCGGCGGTGTGGATGATACCGACCTGCCTCGGCCCGAGCCTACTTCTCTCATGTCTATTCTCAAATTCTCAGACTCCCAGTGTTGGCACCGACACCGAGCGAGACAACGTGCGCCGTCGGGAGAATGGCTCGATGGCTGGTTCGTGCTCCTCCCTCGGATTTGGCTGGATGATGCGATTTTCTATTGATTTCCCTGTTGAGATCTTTATTATCTCTTGATTTAACGTCGTCCTTAGATCCTCTTAGATCCAGGCATGTTCCTTGGCAATCTGTATTATCTCTTGAGCTTTCCCCTTGCTTCTTCTCCTCCTCAGATTCAGGTTTCCACGTTCCTGTTACCTTTTCCTTTAGGCCGAGTGGGGCGTATATGTCAGAGGAAAAAAAAAATTGATGGACAAGGAAACACGTATCTTGGTGGGAAACACAGAAGCGCTGGTGGAGGAGGGTGGGGGTCGCTGATCTAATCGGGCCTAACTGCATGGGAGGGCGGAGGGCGGTGGTGTGTGGGGAGACGAGGCGAGAGCTAGCTTTTTATACTGAGAAATATGTTCTCACAGAATACCTCCATGAATAGCTCTATCGGGGTGAAGCTGGAGCCGTTTAGCAAAACATCTGCACATGTAGATCTCCTTAAAATATGTTCTCACAGAACACCATGCAGATCCACTAGAATGAGGTGAAACCAAGTGAAGCTACTATTTTCGGTTCCATCCCACCTTAAATCTATTTGAGAGCACAATTTAAGGGGCATTCTGAGTGGAGTCATTTTGTTTTACCCCGTGTGGCATAAAACAGCTCCTCAAGCCGGTGGAGAAGCGTGTCAAATGGGACCTTAGTCTTTTTTTCGGGGCTAGCATTTTCAGAAGTGCTATGTACATAGTGACGGTGATCGAGATATATAATAAGATCTGGAATCTGGAATGAGAGAGACATACATCTGTGAGTTCTACAATCTTTCATAAATATTGGGTGGTTCTCCTAGCGCTAGTACGTATAAATTAGTTTCATAAAACAACCACCGTTTAATTTTCTTTGTGTGAAAGATTGTTCTAGTTATATTAATTGTAGATGTACAAGTGATTTAACTATTTCTGGCCTATATACCATTATATTCTTCATATACTAAACTGTACTCTACTGCAGTATGCAAAACATAAACATCTTCAGGTGGATCCTCCACCCGCCAAGCTCGCAGAAAATGTAGAACTCACAGAGGAGATCATATTAGCAGCATTGAGGCGAGCCCTCGCTCAACATTCAAGTCTGCAAGCAGAAGATGGGTGCTGGCCAGCAGACTATAGTGGCATTATGTTCATTATGCCTCCTGGTACACATTTAATTTGAAACTGAGACTGTCATTTGACTTGAATCAGATAGTTTTTACGTTCAAAAAAAAAAGAATCAGATAGTTTATTTTCGATGCTAGGCCTGATAGTTCATTATTGATTGGCATATGCCATACAGAAGTACCATAAATTTGGAGGAAAAAAGATTATGTGTTTATGCTATTGTCTAGCTGCTACTTGCTAGAATAATTGAATGTCAAGTCCAACTCCGTTAATCCTGCCTCGGTCCAAGGTCTCCAAGACCAGCTGACCGAGCCGTCCACCCCCAGGCGTTGCCTGGAGGATCCCAGTGTCAAGGCTCTGGCGAAGGGTGGCTATGAATCTCCTTTTCTGTTTCTCGACCCCTGAATCTGAGATATTTAGGTCTATAAGTAAGGTTTGGAAAGTGCTAGAATGTCAAATTCTAAGCCAAACAACCTGTCTTATGAAGTAAATTCAATTCAGTCAAATGAAGGGATCCAAACGGGCCCTTAATAGAAATTGAATTCAGCTTAATCCTTTCTTCTAAGTCATCCTTAACAAGCTGTGAGCTGTGAAGGAACTGTATACCTTAGTTGACCTGCATGCAACACTATGAGAATTCTAAATCATTTCAGGTATTCGCTCTATATACCACTGGATCACTCAATACCGTCCTATCTAAAGAACATCGACGTGAGATATGTCGCTATATTTACAATCATCAGGCACGTTTATAACAGTCTAGCTATTTACTTTCTTATAATATTATTTCGTCTATTCCTAAGGGAAATTAGAAATCTTTTATGTAACACGGTCCATGTAGAATGAAGACGGTGGTTGGGGTAAA
Source organism: Hyparrhenia diplandra (assembly GCA_015847255.1). Lineage (NCBI taxonomy): Eukaryota > Viridiplantae > Streptophyta > Magnoliopsida > Poales > Poaceae > Hyparrhenia > Hyparrhenia diplandra. The sequence goes on from JADLZK010003778.1 coordinate 53,998, forward strand.
CTAGTGTTGGGACCGAGCACCATGTTCGGCTCATGCTTGAACTATGTTACCTTAAGACTTTTGGTGAAGAGCGCACGAATGTTGCATTGACCAAAGGACGTCAGTGGATTTTATCTCATGGAAGTGCAGCTGCAATCCCACAGTGGGGAAAGATATGGTTCTCGGTATGACATTTAATCAAAAAAAAATCATATGAAATAAGTGTATGCAAATATGAAATGCCCTTTCAAATAAATTTTAAACTATATGTATATTCCACATTTTTAGTACTAAACAATCAATTTTTTTAATCTTTGATACTGGTATTAATTATCATAATGCTCTTTTTGTTTTAAATTAGGATGCTAAAGTACCTTTCATTTTTGCAAAACAAAATAACTACTTGAATTCGAGCTGAATGTGGTAATTTGACAAGATTTGACCTGGTTACCAAGTCTCCATATCTGCGTTTATCTATAATATAAACATGGTCTGCTATTAATCTATGAAAAAAACTTTTTTAAATCTAAACTATTGTTACAAATTTTAATATTTCTATGTTTCTTATGGCTCTTCTTTGAAAAAAAAGATCTTACCAAAAAACAAGGTGCATGAAATTGCAATTGTAGTTCTAGACTTTTATGTAACTTACAATTTGTTGACTTGGATCTGAATAATTCAAGGATCTTATCTTCTTAAATGAAGGTGATGGGCTTGTATGATTGGTCTGGAAATAATCCAATAATCCCTGAATTATGGCTTGTACCACACTTTCTTCCAATTCATCCAGGTACTTGTTTCTTAGTATCTCAGTGTAATTACTTGTGAACCTTTGATTTAGGTAATATAATGTCCCTCATAATTTTGAAGGCTTTGAGGATAGCCTGCAGAACTTTTGGGGACTTGAGAAAGGGGATGTGGCGGCCTGGGAGGCCAGCACATAGGGCTAGCTAGGAGTGTGGGTAGAGGACACACTACTACAGAAATGTCATCACCGCCGGTTCCAGACCCCTCTTCACCGATGGTTTTGGCCCTCGTTGGTAAAAGTCGTTGGTGATAGTCGAGGCCCATTACGCCCGGTTTTGAACCGCCGGTGCAAATTTTGATCACCGCCAGTTTGGTACACCATCCGGTCGGTGATGTTTGTGTCATCACCGCTGGTCGGCGCACCATCCAGCGGAGATTCTGTTCTCATCAACGCCGCTCAATATACCATCCGGCGGTAATGCTGCGCTTTACCAATGCTGGCCCGGTGTACTATCCGGTGGTAATGGATGAAACATCAACGCCGGTCTCCGGCGTGATGTGGGAAACATCACCGTCGGGCTGTCGCACCATTACGATTTTAAGACATAAACACTAACATCGGGTCGGGGTACCGTCCGGCGGTGATGATGAAAGCATCAATGCGGCCCGCTGCATCGCATAGCCGGTGATGATGGAAACATCAACGCCGGGCCAGCGTACCATCCGGGCGGTGATGTAGGTACCAGCACCAGCCGGTCGGGTTCGATCAGGTTGTAATGAGGGCAGCGCCACCGCTGCGGTTGCATTTGTTTCGCTGTGATGTCATGTCCATTACCGCCCGGTGTTGGCACTATGCATCATTGTTCACAATACAATTATATTAACAATACATAAATTTCATGGCTTACATCGCCATCAACATATATAGAGAGACATCCAAATATACATCACCACCGAGACACAAATATCCATACATAGAAGCACAAGGAGGGGCGTTCAACAGTGATGCTGGTGAAGCGCCGCTGCCATTGATCTGTCATAGAAGAAGCCGTCACGCGATGCGGGGAAGCACCTTACGGTAGTCGGAGTCCGAGATGAGGCGGTTCCGCACATTTGCAGCTGAACAAGGAGCGGGCGGGAGGCGACGGAGGATCTCGACAAGGACATGGTCTCTGAGGGTGGCCTTTGCGTTCCTCTTGTTGGGGCCTCCTCCATTTCGATGAGCCCGCGATTGTTAGTGTGCAAGAGGATGAGAGCTTCTTTTGTAATGAGATCACTGAAGAGGAAAATAATCCAACAAAGATCCATTAGTGAAGTGCGAAAACATTACCCTTGCCTTTGGATGGCGGTGGCGCACTGGGAGGCCTGCAATGGTTCACACAAAGTGCCGAGAGAGGAACAATGCGCCGGGCGTGTAGAGGTGGCAACGATCGGGCGGCCTTAGGGTTTTAGTCCCAGAGACTCGGGCATCGAAGGGTCCGGATTCAATATACACTAAGAGCATGGCACATATATAACGACAAAAATGGACACTGTACCATATGAAAAGGAAAACGTGTATCACCACCATAACGTACTGTGCGCACCAGAGAAATAAATCAATCCAAAAACAAATTCACAATGTAAGAATGAACCGGCGGTGAAACTTCGGATTACCGCCGGTCGGGAGGACGATCGCGGTGCCACAAGTCGTGAACCGTGTCACCGCCGGAGCATAAGACGAACCGACGGTGATAACTTGTTTTCACCACCAGATCAAACGGCGGCGCATCCATCCATCGATCTTGACACCGTGGTGAAAACTTATTATCTCTGCTAGTTTCATCGCTAGCCGCGCATTGGATGGTCAGCGGGCGATGCTAAACGGCTAAACGCTCTACCACCAGTTCGGGCGCGATCGCGTGGCTTAAGACCAGGAAATTGATCACCGCCAGATCGCATCGACCTCGGGCGGTGAAAGCATTTATCACCGCTGGTTGTTCGGTCAGAAAGGGGTCCCTCAGGTGCCGGCGGTATTACTTACCACCGTCGGTTGTCACATAACCGTTGGTGAAAGCCCCGGCAGTGATTAAACTTTCTGTAGTAGTGACAGGATACTCCTTTCTAATTTCATTCCATCTCTTTATTAATTATTAAACTACCTTCTTATGCAAATGTCATAACTAGTTTAAATTTGCTCAAGCAACTTACTGAAGTTGTTCTGGAGGTGTTACAGTTGTGGAATAACAATTACAGGGAGAAAGAACTGCCATGAACTACTCAGCGCAGACATAAAGGTTTACATGACTACGTGGATAGTGCGATTTTGCAAAGCTCACAATACTCATATATCTTGTTTTTTCAGTTTTCCATATTTGTGGCCACCTCCGGTTGCCTCATCTACGGATCAACCCACTGATATTTACAACAAAAAGTACTAATCAAAGATATACTCTGAAGACTGTGTAGATGTCCAAGACATCACTTATTTATAACTAGAGCAAGTATAACTACATGCTAATAAGACGATCTCCATACGATTCAGAAAAATAGCGAAAGGGCATCTAGCTGAGTTGGTTAGATGGATTCAGTTCGACTCCCCCGTAGAAGCGAATTTTTCAGGCTAAAAGTTAAAAAGATCATTCATCCGTCCCCACGTCAAAGCACGGGTCTAAGGCCCGATACGATAATCTCCTCCCCGTCCCACGCCAAAGCACATATCGTCTAATTAAGGCCCGACTTTGGTCGTCGCTCATTCTCACATGGCCTACGGTGTTTGCTGTATATGGGTGGGTCCGAGGTTCAAGGGTTTTCTTGACCTGCGTCATTTCTTAATGCAATGCTCAAGGTTGTCTTACCCCAGCAGGCCAAGCTTTAATATTGAGAAAAAAATAGTTCCCCAAAACTAGTTTTAAAGCCATAAATGAAGAGGCCTTGGGGACGAATCTAATGGAATGATTGTACCATTGTAAATAGCACCTCCTTATCTGACACTGAACCTTTTACATTTCTTATTGGTTCAGGACGATTTTTGGGTATTTTGTCGTATGGTGTATCTGCCTATGGCTTATCTCTTCGGTAAAAAGTTCGTCGGAACAATTACGCCAACTATATTGGAATTAAGGGATGAGCTCTATTGTGTACCATACAGTGACGTTGATTGGAAAAAAGCTCGTGATACTTGTGCCAAGGTTCGTATTTATTAAGATTTGGTTACATGCCCATACAATTGTTATTACTTTTTTCCGAGAAAAATGTATATATAAATTGTCTTACTTTAAATAAGTGAAAGCGACCTATGTATTTCAATTGGTGTAGTATAACAAATCAATTTCATAAGTCTGAAGTTTCTCAAAAAAAAAAAGTTTCTCAAAATAATCTTAAAAATAGGCGAGGTATGCTAAATTAAATGGCATGTGCAAATAATAACTTTTCTATTGAACTTCTCGAAAAGTCTTATATTGACACATGCTTGTTTAGTACAAGAGGATAGTGTTGCTACGAGGAGAAACTTTTTCCTCGCTTGTATAGCGTTCTACATGTAAGTAAGCTCACTTTTACAAATGAGAGTAGCATTATATTGGATTTAAATATGTTAAATCCTTGCATAGAGAATGAGCACATTTTTTCCCATAGCAACTTCAGTGATGACATATAGTGCTTGAAACGGAAGCCAGTACTTATATGCATTCCGTATTTTCTTGGGATATGTCGCATAAAAAAGTGCATGGGCCTAAAATCCGGATAATAAAGGCCCACAGGGCCCCGCCCGCCTGCCCCGCCCCCTATCACGAATGCCGCGCCGCCCCCGCATCGTGATGCCCCGCACACACACCCCCCGGGGCCCCCGCCTGCGTGTCGCGATGCCCGCGATGCAACCATGGGGAGCTCCCAGGTCTCTAGCAAGGCAGTGGAGGCGCCCGCCCCTGACCATAGGGGAGCTTGAGCTCGACCCCGGCCCAGCCATGCGGGAGCTCGAGCTCGGCTCGATCATGGGGCGTGCATGTGGCGTGAGGTGGGAGAAGAAGAAGAAGAAGGAACACCCGATCTACTTTTGAAACAGCCCAGGAAACTAAATGTGATAAAACATACGCATGAAGGAGTTAAAACACTTCAAACATCATTTTGAAACACTAGAAAACATCCCCGATCTACTTTTTGAAACATTTGGAAACAAACGGTTAAAAACATACGACTAAAACTAGTTGAAACACTTGAAACATCCCTTCTAAAACATCGATGAAACATATCACTAAAACACTAGAAACACCCATGATCTACTTTTGAAACATCTAGAAACAAACATTTGAAACATACGACCAAAACTAATTGAAACACTTCAAACATCTCTTCGAAACATTGATGAGACATATCTCTAAAACATGTACAACACTCGATCTATTTTACAACATACGTATGGTTCGGTTGAAACATACCTCTGAAACAATTGAAACAATTGAAATAATCGAAACAAACAAATGAAACATGGGGGATTGAAACAACTTAAACAAATGAAACATTGGGGGGGATCGAAACATGGACGGACGCGACAGAGAGAGAAGCAGGAGGGCACGGACGCCGCACGCCGGTTTCAGGGCTCCCGTCGATGGAGAGGACGCTGCGCCGCACCTCACAGAGCAAGAACAGGAGCAGCGGTAGAAGCAACAGCAGGCACGGATGTCGCCCGCGCCTCGTGGAGCAGCGATAGTTGCAGCAGCAGGCCGCGCGGGCAAGTGGAGCAGCAGCAGGGCGCGCTGGCAACAACAGCAGCAGCAGGACGGAGCAGCCGGCAATTTACCACCTTTCGCTAGGAAGTTGAGGCCAAATTTTGATGGGGAATCTTTCCAAAGAAGAGAAAGAGAGAGCAGACTGTTGAGATTCTGCCGCACCGCTCTGTGTGGACGAGGGAAGGAGACGGTGTGTTGTGGATTGAGACATCTCTGTGCGTGTGGGGCTAGATTAGATATGTTTGCCTCCTCCACTGGCCAATAGGTGGAACCCACCGTGGGACGCGGTAGAAGCGCCTGGACGCACCGGTCTGGGCAAAACATCCAGTAACACACGAGGCCAGCCACGTTACCGCATCCGGATGGGCTTGGAGGACACGCGGCCTCGCTCGCACCGTCGGAATTGTTACGGCGTCCGGACGCCCGTAGCAAACGATTACCGAAAAAATAGAACCTCCATAATAAATGCAGTCCATCTTACTCTTTGGGAATTAAAAAAGAAGAAAAATACAATAAAGGGGAGTACAAAACGATGATGGGCTTATTTGATGGCAATGTATCAGGTGCAAAACCAATCTTCCGCAAGAACTACGCAAACTTCTAATCTGGGGCCATAGGATATTGATCCAAATGGTTGCTAGTAATTTTACAATTAACCTCCGCTCTAATCACACTTTTGCAAATCTTCCTCCCACCTCCCAAATGGTTATCACCTCGTGCCTTGGATCTACATCCCGTGGCTCCGATTAAAAGTTTGCATGGTTGCGGGAGGGTTGGTTTGCACGGGAGATATGTTTCCTTATTTGATATGCTTAAGTCTCTCTCTGTGTAAGAAACCTGAATATAAATTGCATTCTGTACTACTTTTAGCAGCAGCAATGAAGGTTGCACAAAGTTTAAATGTTGGACTCATTCTACTTATGTTATGATTTTCCTTTTCTTTTGCATACAGGTGGACCTTAGATATCCACGGACAGTGGCACAAAATCTTGTATGGACCTGCCTTAATAAGGTTATAGAGCCAATGCTGAATTGTTGGCCAGTAAATAAGTTAAGAGATATAGCATTGAAAAACATCATGGAACATATCCACTACGAAGATGAAACTAGTAAATACATCTGTGCATGTCCGATAAACAAGGTAATACCCATAAATGCTTGATACTGATTTTAATGCTTATTTGTAACAAAAGAAAGGAGGTCTAACTCCAGTTTCTACTATGTGATCAAAGTTATAGCTCTCTTTAACTAACGCTGGAAAAGGAAAAGCCCTTCTGTGTGGACACAAGCATATCTAAATTGAACAAATTTAATTAATAGTATGATATCGAGATACTCTTTAAGGATATCTGCATCACTTGACACCAGTTCATCTATTTAAATTTTGTCCTACAAACTTGTATAATGGTGCAATGCTTCTTCAAATTCAGTAGAAGTATATAAAATAGATTGGCAAAGAATAAATGTAATTTTATTATCTTTGTATAGCAATTTGCCAAATCCTTAAGTGGACTTGTATCACTATTTAAACGTCCAAATGTATGGATTCATGAAAATGATTTGTTATATCCTAAATTTACATGACTTATCTCTCCTTACATATAGCTAAAATTATTTGGAATGGAATGTTATACTAATATATAGCTACTTGTCATCTTTTTTTTGCTACTAGGCACTAGATATGATTTGTTGTTGGGCGTAAAATCCAAATTTGATTCATTCAAAAAACATCTTCCAAGGATATATGATATGTTATGGCTTGCCGAGGATGGAATGAAGGCACATGGTACTATCCTGCTTGCTTTGTGTAGTAATTTTGCTACTCTTCGCTTTTTCATTGTTGACAATGGCTTATAACTTGAAAAGCTTTGATGGCAAATATCGTCTAAATGATTTGTTTATTGTAATTTTACCACTCTATTTTATGTAGTAATTTTACCACTCTTCATTTTTCATTGTTGACAATGCTTATAACTGCTACTGAAAAGTTTTGATGGCATATTGCACATTCTAAATGATTCTTTTATTGTAATTTTACCACTCCATTTTCATCGTTGGCAATGGCTTATAACTATTACTAAAAATATTTTGTGCAAATTTTGTAGATTTTAAATGATTCGTTTATTGTGAACTAATAAAACAATAGCATGTCTATATATAATTTTTGACAAGTTCAAACAAATTTATTTAATGTTTTAAAACATCTTTTGCCAATGATCAAATTATCTAAATTTTCAATGCTCACAGCAAACATTTGTATCGGTTTATTTTGTACAGAAAATTGACCACAAATTCTTTAGTTAAGCATCAAAATATACAAGAGACAATCACTATCTTCTAATGTTCTTACATCTGTTGCTCATTCCTACACAAGAATTGTAAAGACCAACCCCTCGTGCGCTCTTATTTTGCGGTAATGCGTAATTCCGTCACATAAGAATTACTTGGATTAACTATATGCCCATATCCTTTGTGATTTTTCATGATGAAGAGTTAGAGATCTAACTAGAAAAAACATTTTTCATTGTAAGTTTTTGAACAAATGGTTTTATTGAATTGTTTGGTAGAAATTGGTTATTGTTTATCCACTATGTTGTTTTTGGAAAAACAATGCAAAATTATTGCTTGAGAAAATGTGAAGTCACAGATTTTTTTGAGCAAAAACCAGTTATCCCCGTACTAGAATTCTCACCTAAACAAACAAGATGTTTTGGTAGTTAGTTGACAACACTACTACAAGATTTATTTTTCCGCGGGCGGTTTTTTACATTAATCGTGGCGGTTTTTGTGACCGCCACGAATGGAAGGTCCGCGGTTAACCATGGCGGTTTTATGACCACCACGATTAATCGATTAACCGTGGCGGTTTTTAAAGATAACCGCCACGGTTAATAAAATACAAAAACAAAAAAAGAGAAAAGCCCATCCAAAACCCTAACGGGCCGGGATCTAGGCTCGGCCACTGCACCGCCGCCACATCGTCGCCGGATCTTGCCTCCTTGTCGCCTTTCGTCGCGCCTCCTTTCCGGATCTGGGGCACGGTGGCTAGCCTCCTCGCTAGATCCGCCACGGGGAGGAGAGGGGAGGGAGCTCTGCCGGGCGGCCGGCTCCGCCGCGCCGCTGCGCACCACGCCACGCCGCCTCCACGCGACGCCATGCCGCGCCTCCATGCGCGCGCCTCGCCGCCCGCCACACGCCACGCCACGCGCGCGCCCACGCCGGGGGAAGAGGGAGGCCAGCAAGGAGAGGGAGGGAGGGTGGCGGGGAAGAGAGGGAGGCTAGGGAGGAGAGGGAAACCTAGGAAGGGAGGGGGCGCCGGTACTTGGCGGTCGGGCAAAGTGAGGGAGGCCAAGGAGGGAAGAGAGGAGGGCGGCCGAAAGTGAGGGAACGAGAGGGAGTGAGTTAGGGTTGTGGAGTGGTTGTGGTATATATAGCCGGAGCCCATTATTGGGCCTAGATGGGCTGTTTGGGCCTAATATTTACCGTGGCGGTTGGAGTAAGAATGCCCGCCTCGGTAAATGATTAACCGTGGATGTTTTTTTATATTAAGCGTGGCGATTATCTTAAAAAACCGCCATGATAAATAGTTTAACCGCGGCGTTTTTTTAACCACCTTAGTTAATCAAACAAAAACCACCATGATTAACCGAGGCATTAACCATGGTGGTTTGCATCGCCACGGTTAAGATTTGCCAAACGCCATGCAAAATCTTTTTGTGTAGTAGTGCAACCAATTTAAATTGGTTCTACCTAAAGCGAGCTACCCAATCAATCCATTGTGTTTTCATTGGGCACCAAGTGTCCTCTTCCATAGTGTAGGAGACAAGCACATCAACAATTAGTATCCCTGGCCCATTTCCATTGAAGCCACTATTTTCATTCAAGAAACGAACTCGCAACCAAGCTATACCATTTTTTCTCTCATTTCTAGTCACCCAACTATATAACCGCATTTGAACCATGCATGAATGAGTATATAAAATTATTCAATTACTAGGATCAATCCAATGTGTAAATTAAATCAAAGTCCTTTATGGACAAAAAGTCTCTATTTGCCCTCATTAATCTCACTACCAACCTAACCACAAAAACAAAATCCATGTAAGTTGATTGTTAAGTTGATTGTTATTCATTAGTCTACTTTTTAGTCCCTTGTTTTGACCTCAATACTAGTATGTCAAAGACCGTAACAAAATCTTTCGTAATATGAAAACTAGTTTTCAACATGCCAAATGCTCCAAATTATAGCGTTCTTAACATCCACACATATCCTTCCACTTTTCCCTAGTTGTAGCAACATTCAAGTCAAACAATTAAAAATTCATAAGGTTCATCATACAATGATAGTACATACAACAAAAATTTTGAACATCACCATTCTTGATAGCACATAACCAGGCGCTTGTCATACCCAATTTTAAAACAAAATTGGATACATAAAACCTTAAGTGTGCCCAGGATCGAAACACACATAAAATGACAAATTAATGGAATGTATCATCACAATGCTTATTACATACAAAATCTTATAAAAGAAATGAAACTAATCAACTCTCAAACGGAAGCTCCAAGCGTGAGTATGTCGACCGATTGACCACAAGTCTAATACTCCTAGCGATAGTCCTCTTCCATCCTTGATCCGTTACCCATCCGGGATTTTTCCAAATATTGAATGTAAAGCAAGCGTAAGTACATGTCGTACTTAACAAAATATAGCAAGGTAGTAACATACTCGAAAAACTAGACCATGATCATTATAACATAAATAATATATAAGCATAAAGGATAAACATAAGTGAACATTTTTAACAATATAAGGATCATCATCTTTAATATAAGTGTTCCACGACCACTCGTGTCCGTGATCACGGCTAGTATACCAGTTTGTTAAACTGCTTGCAGAGGTGTACACTTTCACTATGAGTCGTGATCCCTAAATGCATGGGTTAATTACGCCCAATACACGAAACCACTATGAAACCCCCCAAAGGTTCGCTCTAATAAGTTGGGGCGCTAAGTCATCAAATATAGAACCCACCCTTGCTATATGGCACATAACCGCAACCTATACACATATATATGGGGGGGGGCATACTATTTCCAATTCGGCACTTCCTCCAACATGCTAGAAAAAAATGATCTTTAAGGGACTAAATTCAGAGCCATATAACCCTCACGGTTGTCTTTGTAAGTCCGGGATAAATAAATTACGAGATAAGATCTTATGTGGTTAAAAAGTGCCGACAACTTTGCTGATCTTTAAAATACTACTCCCGATCACCGAAGTAATGCTCACCGTCTTTACTCAATAAATAAGGCAACAAATGCACAAATTGGATACAATCATGCAAAGCAAACAAACCTTTGATTAGAACAATAAACCAACAAAATAAAATAGTATAAAAGGTTCATAAAAATAGTTCACGTCTTGCTACGATCACATAGACGTAAAGTCATGAAAAATCGGCTATAACGAAGCGATTATCACTAGTAACCAAATGATTTTGGGTGACGGCCAATTTAATTTTGTGTGGCGGGCGTCCATGCGAGTCTCTCCCCGAAAGGTCACACAAAATCGGTCAATAACCGTGGCGGGCGGCCGACGCCCGTCGCGATTAATCAAAATAATAAAAAAAACCGGTAGCCCCAGGAGCCCGCCAACCCGAAGCCCACGCCCACCGCCAGCGGGATGCCAAATCCGCGGCCGTAGGCGGATCCCGCCCGAATGCCAAATCCACCGCCCAGGGCCGGATCCGCCACCGGTAGGCCGCTACGCCGCCGGTAGGCGGATCCGCCGGATGCCAAATCCGCCGGTAGGCGGATCCGCCGCCGGAGGCCGCCGCCGTGGCGGATCCGCCAGCGGGATCACCGGGCGAGGTCGCGCCACGCACGCGAGAAGTCACCACGGATCCACCGCGGTCGCGCGGGCGGCATGGATCCGTCGCCGGAGTCGCCGCTCCGCCGCCGCCCGCTCCATCCGCCGGAGGAGGAGCGCCGCGACGCCGGGCCGCCGGAGGAGGAACTCCGGCTCGCACGCCAGGCCCCGTGAGGACGCAGCTCGTGGGCGTCGGCATGAGGGGGAGGGCGGCGCACGGCGGCGGCGTGGTGAAGGAGGCCAGCGCGCGGCGTGCGAGAGGAGGAAGAGGGGCGACGTGTGGGGATCGAGGAGGGAGAGAGCGGTGCCTGGAGAGAAGGGAGGCCGGTGTGGAGAAAATGAGAAGTGCGGGGAGGGGAAACCCTAGAAGCCAATATATATGGCCTGCTAAGGGAGACCGGCTGGGCTTAGTTGTGGGCCTCAGTTTTTTTTTAGGTGACGGGCCTTTTTAAGAGACCGCCACGCAAAATGGGTGCATTTTTACGGGCGGGCATGTTATAAACGCCCCGCTTCTGATAAATCGATTTTACGTGGCGGGCAAAATTGCCCGCCACGTAAAATAAAAAAAATACCGCCACGGTTAATCGGGCCATTAACCGTGGCGGGGAAACTCAACGCCCATCATGGAAAAGATTTTTTTCAGAGTCACGCAAAATCATTTTGTTACTAGTGTATGAATTTATTAAGATTTCCTATACAAGATTAATAAATAAATTCCAACTACAAAAATTAAATGATTTCAAATTTACTGAACAGTGATACTAACGCGTAGAGAATTGAATAACGAACCCAACGCAAGTTGAACGGATCGAATCGGAGTTAAAATGAAGAAGTTATAAGCATTTGAAGTTAATGGCAATTCTGTAATTAGACCAAACTTATTTCTAAGTTAAAATCTATACCTAATAATAAAGAGCAGAAATTTCTGCCAATCTGCCTGCTATAATCTGTCCGCCTAATCCGCCTGTCCCTTCCAGGGCCTGTCCCTTCCACGCGTGTCCGTTGCCTCGACTGAGTCCGATGCAAATAGGAACCTCTCCCGATGGAACACGCCCCTGCCCGCCTCGATGAGTCCCATGCAAATAGGAACCTCGCGATGGAACAGGCAATCTGAAAAAAGAAACTCTGACAAAGACTCGCTTACAATCACGAATACAACACATGCAATCCAATCCAAATTGACCATAAACATAACCAAATTTACTATAAATTCTACGGACCTCCTCAACAATCACCACCAGAACGAATTAGGCTGAGGAAATCAGACGAGGTCGCTTCTCAGGGCCGCCCAGGTTCGCAACGCGGCCTCCAGCGCAACCAGCTAGGTTAACCTCGTCGTAGCCTCTGTGCTCGCCAGCCAAAGGCGCCGAGCCATCACCTCCCGCAGCCCACGTGGCGGGTGAGCCCTGCGTCGCGGCTGCCTAACTTCGGACGAGCCAGCACGGCGTCGCCGCCAGAGCTCGACCTCAGCGAGGCGGAACCGGCTCGGCGGGCTCGAGCGCCGGCAAGGAAGGAGGGAGAGCGAGAGTTGGTGGCGGCACAGGTTCCACTGCCGGAACCTGCGAGCTTTGTCGAGCACCGCCCGCCGCGACGACGAGCCATGCCACGAACCGCTGCGAGTGCGCTCCCACTGCCACCGCCGCTGCGACGGCGAGCCATGCCGCGAACCGCCTGCGAGTGCGCTCCACGGCCACCACCGCTCCGCCCTAACCACGGCCGCCCGTGAAGAGCCACGCGCCGAGCAGCCGGGCGGGGCGCACTCCGCCCGCACCGCTGCAGCCCGAGCATGGGCGCGCCGCAGCCGCCGACAAGAGCGCTCCGCAGCCATCGCCGCTCTGCGTCTGCGAGGATGAGATTCGAAGTCTCGACACGAGGCTGACCCACGAGCACGGGCTCGGGCCGGCCTGTGCCGTGAGTCGGGCCAAAGACATGGCCCATCCGCACGGGAATACCTTTTTCTTTTTTTTTTGTTTTCTTTCCTTTTAAATTAGTTAATAATTCTAAGAATTGTAGAAAATCATAAAAATCACACAAAATATCAAAACAGTTTTGTTACACACTTTTTGACTAGGCTACAACTTTGTCGTGCGTAAAACTATTACAAATTCATGCGAAAACGTCATAAAAAGATATGGCGACAAAATTCAAAATTAAACAAGATTATGTGCCCTTTAAGTTTGAATAAAGGATACTTGATATATTACCCATCACCTGTTGCAACGCACGGGCACTTTTGCTAGTAAATCAAAATCGGGGGATTTCTCATGGGCCAGGGACCTATCCGAAATTAAATAGAAATGCTAAGGACTCTTGATGAATTTTGACAACCGAAGGGGTATCTAACTATTTGATCCGTTAGATTAGTCTTGGATGGTCAGGATCAAATGGGAGGGTGAGAGAGAAGATTCCAGCGGCCAGAACAATGGCCGGGCAGCGGCGCTGCCGTGGCTGACGGTGGCGGCCTCGCCGGCGCGCACACGCTAGGGCGCTACAAGCCACCATTCGGAGAACCAAAGGCACCGGGATGACGAGGATGCGAGCGCGATCTCGTCCATGACTAAGTCGGGGCCAGCGCGCGCGACTCGCGCAGCGACAGCCATGGCCGGCGGCGAGCGAGCTCGCCGGCACGCACAGCTGGGCTCTAGCGGCCATGATTCGGAAAATTAATGGCCGGTTACGATCTAGGAGGACAAAGGGTGCTCACCGCAGGGTTAATTGAAGACGGAGATGGCTCGGTGGTGTGGAACGTCGGAGAATGGCAGGCGGTGGCGACGGCGCACAACGGCGAGCTCGGGGAGGCGCCTCTGCGGCCGTCTATTAGCACTGGGGAATGGCTTGGCGGGTGCGGAAGCTATCTACGAAGCCGAGGGAAGCAACGGTAGGAATCGTGGTGCTCTGTGGAGGGGGTGCGGTCCTTTTTGAGATGCATTGGACGCGGGGAAGCGCGCGGACGGGGGCTTGGTCCACAGCATCCTAGCGATGATGGATCGAGGATCCCAGGTCGCGCGGTGGTGCTGTCTGGAGATAGGAGAAGGCGGCTGACATGTGGGCCCGGGTTGACAGCAGCTGTGGCACAACTTGCTGACGGGGCCCAGCGAGCAGAGAAGAGAAGGAAACGGCATTGCTGCTTGCGGTGCTTGCGGCTCGGGCCGGCTTGGTCGCGTTGGGCTAGGAAGAGGGAAAGGAGGAGGAGCAGCGAGCGGCTGGGCTAGGCTTGGTGCGGTGCTGCTGGGCCTGTGCCCCTTCGTCCGGCCCAAAAGAGAAGGAGTAGCGGGCCAGCGGGAAGGCAGGCCGGCCTGGGAATTCGGGCCAGAATGAGAAAACCGGTCGGGCCAATAGCAGAGAAGAGAGGGAGCAGGACTGGGAATAAGGAGAGGAGGGAGCAGGCCAAACGGGCCAGCAGTCTGGGAAGGAAGGAGGGGGTGATGAAAACATTTTTTCTTTTTTATTTTGCAACCCTTTTGAAACTAAGCTTTTCAAATGAATTTGAATTCCAAATCACATTTCATAAAAACCAGACATTACATAAAAATGCTCCAGCATGAATGCTCAAACATGTGTCGGCCTTATATTTAATTTTAATTTCATAAAATTTATTATTTCTCCTATATTGACAAGGCATAATATGCATAAATAATCCATTTTAAACTATTTTCAAAAATTGAAAATTTTCGGGTGTTACAGCGCTTCACCCCAAAAACTCGTGTTTCAACTAATCCATGGGATGCATGAAAAAAAGTTTTGACTTTTTCACAAAATCCGATTTCTCAATATATTTTGTGTATGCTTAACTCACTATGGTTATTTCCAGTCATAGTTATTTGAACTAAAGAGTGTGTACTACGGTATTTAAGAAGCATTGCACAAACTCATTCTATGATAGGTTTATGATGGTTGTCCAACATGGGAGACTTCTTTCATTATCAAGCCTACTGCTCCACAGGTCTTGTTTATGAGATGGGTTCAACGCTTCAGTAAAGCTCATGAATTTATTAAAAGTTCACAGGTTCAAGTTCCCCACCATTTGTTCATATTATATAAAATAATGTTTGTTAAGCAAAATTTTCATTTGCATTATTATATGTAGATTCTTGAAAACCATCGACTACAAAACTTACTACCGTCATAAATCAAAGGTTCATGGACACTTTCAACAGCAGATAATGGGTGGTCAAGATATCGACATCTTCTGCTGAAGCATTGAAGGTTAGGAAAAATATTTTTTTATATTTCTCGTCCACTTAAAAACTAGATTTTGTTCTTCCTAGTAAAATTATAAGTGATGTGCTATGATATAATGGCATATATTACTATTTTGGCAATTGTCCATTAGAAAATAGTTATGTTACAATCTGCATAGTGTTGCGTTGTAGACTTGCACAGTAAATGACAGAGGGATAAATAAAACATGTCCAGTAGATAAGTACTTACATGCATAACAAACACTATTGCTCTTGATTTATCTTCTCTATAATGCATATACTATATTATTTTTTCCAAGCAAATTTACAAGTGTAGGAAAATATGATTATATCATAAATCATGATTAAATGGAACCCTTCTAGGTGCCCATATGTGGATATTTATGATACCTGATTTTTTTAGAAATTCCTCATTGAAACTTTCTTCCATTAACACTCAACTACATTTCTTTAGGCATTGTTGTTGTTATCAAAGATCTCGCCAGATGTTGTGGGGGAACCCATAAAAGGACAAAGTTTGTATGATGCAGTGGATTGCTTACTTTCTTATGTGGTATGACTATTTTTAGATCATTTGTCATGTTCTTATAGTTTTATGAACTTCTACAAGATGAAAAATCTATCTCAATACTAGCTTGCATGTTTGCAACCACCTTTCACATCATGAACATATTCATATGGTTTTAAACAATTCGATCAAAATTCTTCCATTTTTAAATTGAGGTGCTTTGAAATTCAAATGCTAGCTCATTTTTCCATCTTTGTCAACCTGCATGTGTAGAGGTATAGGTTACCCTTAGGCCCAAATCAGTTAGCAGTTTTGTTTTGTCACATGATTTGTATGAGTTTCAACTACTAACAAGGGAAGTCCTGCCAACCACCCTATAATGAGAAGGGCCATGACTTATAGATACACATCCAATCAAACCAAATGAAATCTATGTCTTTGGAGATAATATTTTTTAACAATTTTATAGCAGTTTTTTTTTTTTCACTTATTTTTATCTATGGTTGTTGATTTTATTTCTATTGTTGAAGAACAATGATGGCACCATCTCAACATATGAGTGCAAGAGAACCACACCTTTATTGGAGGTGAGAAGTTTAAGCTGCAGTATCTTTTTGTTAACTATAGTAACTTCCATGATAAACGATTCCAATGAGGAGAAAAATTTAGCTAGATTATTTTTTTGTCATACACACTGAATGTTATTATTTTGTTGGCAATAGGTTCTCAACCCTTCGGAGAGCTTTATAAATATTGTTGTTGATTATCCGTAAGAAATATATTTTTCTTAAATGCATAAATACAATTGTTTCATGTTTTTCATATAAATGTGGAGCTGATTTGCTTTCTTGAACCAACTTACAGATGTTTTCAATGCACATCATCAGTGCTACAAGCTCTGATTATGTTCAGAGACCTGGATCATGGGTACCGAAAAGAAGAGATAGGAAATTGCATCGAAAGCGCATCCAAGTTTATTGAGAAAGAACAACGGAAAGATGGCTCCTGGTGTCTAGAATTTTACTGCCTTTTATATGCAAATAATTCTTATTTTTATATGGAATCAATAACTATATTACTTATGATATAATAATAGGTTTGGCACTTGGGGCATATGTTTCACATATGGGTCATTCTTTGCGATAAAAGGGTTAGCTGTTTCTGGAAGAACTTACGAAAATAGTGATACCATCAGGAAAGCATGTAACTTTTTGTTGTCAAAGCAACTACATACAGGTGGATGGGGAGAAACTTATCTTTCTTGTGAAACTGAGGTAAGTGTTACGTCTCATTATATGACTTAGAGCATGATTTTCTCAGTTCATGTTATATTTCTATATTTGGTAACTTAATATACAGGTACACATGATATTAATTAACTCATGACAATGCTAAAATCTAGTTTTTATTAGATTCAGTTGTATGTTTTTCATGAATCCTTCTTTACAACAACTAGTATCCTGTTTAATTAGTACATCTATGAAGATAGTAAATTTCACACGCTCGTGCCAATTTAATTTAGCAGTAGTATCCTCTCATTACATGATATTATCAAGTTATTTCGAATAACATTTAGTTGCTTATGGTCATGTCCGTGTTAATTTTTTGTTCGATGGGCCACTTTTTAAAAAACTTAATGGTTTCTATTCACAAAGTTTTTATATGTGATGCGAGCCTGCATATCCGTAGCTCCTCTTTTTGTACTTTTATCCTTTCTTTGTGTAAAAGAGTTAACGTAAAAGGTGTTAGGATGAGATTACAAAAGCCTATTAAGTTGGTACAACCTATCTAGATAATATGACACTAAACCTAGTACCAGAACACTTGGGACAAACTACAGTAGGGGTTTCCCCTGCTATTCTCGCTCAAAATAAAAACACTTGGGACAAACAAGCCGAAGCCAAAATAGTAATGGGTTAGGGTTTTACAAGATTATTGATTTCTTGATGGTAAAACAATCAATGTTCAGTTCATTCTTTACTTATTTTTGTGGAGTTTTTCTAAAAATCCTATATTCGGTTTTGTATAACATATAATTGTGTTATAGATACAACATGATAATAGTTGGAATAAATCAGGGGGCACATAGCGTCCATCCAATCTTTTATATATATAAATAATCCTAGTAACAAACTCTGATGTTTCATGAAAATTTAGGAAATTACATGATTTATGCTGATTTTTGAACCACGTTTAGTTGTCAGACCACATGTCTGAGTGATAGTATTTCATGTAGACAAGCAGTGATGTACTCAAGTACCTATGGTTAGTATATATGCTAAAATTGCAAACAGCCTACTCTTACTTCTTCATATACAATTAAATGTTAATCTATTGTTTGGTACTTAAAATCTGGAAATTAAATAATCTGTTCTTCGATTGTCTTTGGTTTCCATGTAAAATGTTCAGTTATAAAATTAAAGTTGTACAACCTACCAACTTTAAAATTAATATAAATTAGATGAGTCATTAATTGCATCATAACTAACTGTTAAGCAATAATTCAATGTTATGGGATACATTATACCTCGCCATTCTTCTCTTTTCTACTAAACATAGTGATACTCTAAGTACCAATGAATTTTATCATGGTTTAGACTTAAATATTTTGCAGGAATATGTGGATGCTAGTAGACCTCATGCAGTGAACACTGCTTGGGCAATGCTAGCCTTAGTTTATGCTGGGCAGGTATATATTTTGCAACCGATTAGAATTGTCACAGTTACATTATTTAAGAAATTATTATGGTATATGTTAATTGTTTCATATTTCGACCATGGTATGTAGGTGGAACGTGATCCAACACCATTATATAAAGCTACAAAAGTGTTGATCAATATGCAACTAGAATCTGGTGACTTTCCCCAACAAGTAAGTTTTTTTTTCTTATATAAGAGTTAGAACAAAATTTTGATTGACGATTATCAGGTTGTTCCTTTTTCTTTCAGCAAAAAAAAATTATCAATATTGGTTTTTCAAGGTCTCCAAGGGATCGAAACTAGATTATTACCTTTCATGACAAATCTTATTACTGTGACTTTAGGATAGTTTAAACTGGATAGGAAAAGACATATATACACCTCCCTATGAGGAACATAAATCACATTGATGCAACAAAGTTCAACTTTTTCCAACTAATGGATATCGTAAATGATGGCTAACAACAATCATTTATGGATGAATTTTGAATCACAAAATCTTCGTGTTGTTGCTGCAGAGAGAGCATACAACATTTTCATACACCCATCGTAGACAGTTCCAGACAAGAAAACTAGGTGTTGCTTAGCCATGTGACTTCAGAGGTTTAGCCGGCCAATTTCTTCATGAAGGCCTAGACACAAGCATAGAGGTTATTTGCTCGCCAAACATAGTGTTATTGATTCACCAAGAGTTTGAGGGTGGTGTTAGATGTGTATATTTGTATGTATTACGTAGTGCATAGGTTGTTTTGTGCTCTTTGTACATCTCCATATTTTCCATTTGAGGCATGGCAATAGATATGGGCTGCATTTCAGAACAACAAAAACTATGGGGAAATTATAAATATGGTCAGCCTTATAATTTCACTGATATATTCTATAGCATCAAATTTTAAAAAGCACAATAATGCAATAACAGTTAAAGTATGTTGGTAGAGTAGGATTGTTTGTAGAACAATATATAGCATGTTGTTTGTATTTTAGGTTGTGCCTCGGCCACACACCATAGGCCTTATTGCGTTGGGGCTAGATAGTTCTTGTTTTCGCCTGAAATAAATTGAATCTTTCAGCAGTCTAGTTAAATTGAATATGTGGTCCTAGCAAACCTCAACTGCGCAATATACATTAGTTAAACTGATAGTTCGACCCCACTCAAGGTCATGTTTCACTTATTAGCTCTAACTCCAAGAAATCTTAGATCTAGACATAAAGATAACCTGAGAATGTTTAGAAAAAAAATCTGTTTATTGTCCAAACTAAATATAAATATTTAATCCACATTAAATTTAGTATACAGACTACAGATAAACATGAACCTAGCGCTATGCTAAATTTGTCCTTTGTTACTAGTGCATGACCAACTTTTGATTGCAGGAATATGTTGGGTGCTCCAATCGGTCCTTATACTTCAATTACGGGAACTACCGCAACTTGTACCCTATATGGGCTCTTGGGGAATTTCGTCATCGACTCCTTGCAAGAAAGAAGTGAAACCAAAATGCATGAAATCTAGAATATTTTACTTTATTACAAAGAATAAAAAAATGTTTGTAATTAATGTTATATGTTAGAGCAGCTCCAACAGTTCCCATTTGGACTTGGCATTCTTAAATTTTTGCCAAAAGCTCTAAAAAGGGCCTCCAACAGCTTGGCATTTGGAGTTGGCAATTTGGGCAACGTTGGCAAAAGAGGCTGTCCTCGCGCAAATATAATGCGTGCTACGATGCTTGGCAAACGTATTTGTGACGCCCACGAGAGAGGTGGAAGGGTGGAAACATAATTTTGTTTTCGCCTCGGGGTTCTTGATGCAAGTTTGTAAGAGGTGGAACGGTGAAAACATAATCTTATTTCTGTCTCGGGGTTCCCTCCCCTCTTCCTCTCCCATGGATGCCCTCCCTAAATCTCCTCTACTCGCACCAAATCCTTCGGGTTGACTTGCAAATCGGATCGAGGACAACAAGAGGAGCAAGAAGAGGTGCATCGTTAGGTGTAGATCGGTCCTTCCCCATCCCTTCCCGTTGCCCTAGGGTTTGTGGGTGACGAAGTTGAGTTGGATTTCTCCCTTCTCTGCACAAGTTGCGTGTTTAGGGTGGAGTTTGACCTTTGGGTATAAGTGGATTAGAGGGGAAGAAAAGTTGTTGGGATGTCATTCCTCAGATTTTAGTGGTGCAATTCATGTAGCTTTTCTTGGGGAAGTGATTAGGGCTACTCAGAGGCAGAAATAGCAGTTTTGGTGAACTACAAAGTTGATGAGGACATCACTATGATGGACACACACACGTCTTGGTCTTCACAAAGTTGCAGTTCATCCCCAACTCAGCCGCCACGTTCAGTTCGGATTCAGCCGACACCCCTGCACGGTTTTGGTGATATCTACCTCATACGACATTGAAACGAGGCATTCTTTGATGCGTTGGAAAGGAGATGACGACGCCATCATTCTGGTTCTAGTCCTAGCTCCAGAACAATCGTGGATCATGTTGTGTGACCACGACAAGGTGATGCATCACCTGTTTGGACCAACTTGGCCTTGTATCGTGTCGGGCCTTAAGCCCAAGTTATGGCGCTGTAACACCCGTGTTTTTGCATCATTTTAAAATTCACTAAAAATTTGAACTTTTCGAATTACAACTAAAACTTGAATTATTTTCCGCTAAACCGAACCCTGTTTTTGAAAACCCGCATTGAAACCCTCACCATCTAGAAAATAGGAAACCATGTTTGTTGCTTGATGAACCTTATGGTGACCAAGGATGCAAGGTAAGCTCTAGATTTATTTATGGAAGTATTTTGCATGAGAAAAGATTTACGAATTTCTCGGGAGTAAAGTATCGAGTCACGTGTGTACCAAATATATATATATGAATATTTTTTTATGAGCACAACAAATAATTATTCTCGACAATAAGTCACGAGAATACGTGTGTGCTTGTATAAATATTTGTAATATATAATACACATGAAATCACGAGATAGGGGGAAAAATGTGTGAGCACATATATATAAATACACACCTATTTATACAAGTACAATTAAATAAATATTATCATGAATGAAAGTCATGAGGATATGAGTGCTTGTATAAGTGTTTACAATATATATGTACATCCACAAAGTAATAGAGAAGAGAAATGAGGGAAAGAATAAAGAAACAAGGGAGAGGAAGGAAATGGAAAAGGGAATGGAAATAGAAAATGAGACACGGTCTCATTTCCCTCCCTCCCTCCCTTGGGCCCGGCCCAACCGGCCACTCCTTCCTCCCCTTCCCGCGCAAGCCGAAGCAGGCCGGCCGGCCCACGGACGGGGCCCTCGAGGCTGACCAAGCTCGGCCTATCACCGCCTTGGGTGGGCCCGAGCCGCCGCCTCCGTCCCCTTCCTCCGACCGCGCCGCGACGCCGTGGCCCGGCAGAACCCGGCCCCGCTCGGTCCCGCCTCCACTGTGTTTAGGGGAACGACCACCGCAGTACTGAGAACGCAGGTGGCTTGCCCGGGACACCGCGTCGTCTTCTACCCGCCATTTCAGGCGCCCGAGGACGCGTTCCACGCTAACAAAGAAGACGCCGATGGCCACACCCGCCATGCCGACCATCCTCGAGAGGAGCAAGGGCCGGGGGAGCGAGAGGGCGCTGACCTCGCCATAGAGCCATTCCGTCGCCATCCCGCCGCACCGAACATCGCTCAACGCACACAGCGCCATGGCGAACCACTTGCCGCCACGCCCGACCGCCGACAAAGCGCCGCCTCGGGGACGTGACCACACGACGGTGGCTCACCGGAGCATGGAGCACGTGCGTCGGCGAGCCCCACGCAGTGAAGCCCACTGGAGTCCACTGGAACGGCAAAGACGATGTCGGAAAAGATCGGCGGCGCGATAAAAATCTCGCGGCAAGCACCTCGTGGCGCGCCTATAAATAGGCCTCTCCGGCTCACCATCGACCTCGCCACTCCACCCACAAGGTCCGCCGTGACCGGGAACGTGCGGTGCTCCTCTCGCGCCTCCCCTTCCTCCCTCCCCTCACGCTATCCGGTTTTCCCAAAACCGAGAGGAGCGCCGCCGCCCGGCGAAGGCATGACTAGGGTTCGGCGTTTCCGGCGAGTCGGTCGCCTTGGGATGGAATTGGCAGGTCGGTGATACTCGCCGGTACTCGTTATCCCGTTTCCCACTTATTTTCTCTCCCGCTTCCTTGAATAGCCCGACTTAGAGCACCACCGCCGCCGGGAGCCGTCCGTCTCCGCCGCCGTCGTGGGAACCCCTACCCGACCATCCTACTACCCGCCAACGGGCCTGGGGAGGCCGTGGGAGCCTACGCGTCTCGCCACGGCGAGCAAAGGGGCGCGGCCGGCGGATTCGGTGAAGTTCCGGCGGGCGCCGCCGGGGGGAGAGGCGGACGAGGACAATCACGACGCGAATCAAAGCGTCGACCCGGTGACACTGAGGGACACGTCGCCCCGTCTCCCTTCACCAAACGCCGTCACCGCCACGCGGCCGGTCCCACGACGGCGTGGCAGCCACCATGGCGTCCACCGGACCCACGTGGCACCCACGTGTGGGAGACGTTTCTATGTACACCTATTTAATTGCTATGTACCCCGATGAGTGTACACGAGGTTATTATAAGTACACCTTCCCATGTCGAGAAAAATTCCCGAGAAAATTTGTAAATTCATTATTTGATTTATAGAATTTTATCATGTAATTAGTTCCAATATTATTACATGATAAAATTATATTATAATATTATCCTAATGATTTAATTAGGGATTAATATTATAAATTCCATATCTCATGCAATTTAACTCCGTTTCGCGTGAAACGACTTCCATAATTCCTCTAAAATCTAGCTCTATGCATCTAACCCATTGCCACCATAATGCTCTATGCTTGTTTTGGTTGCTCTAGTTCAAGCTAGGTTTATCAAATTACCAGAGGAAGTTTTTCGACGACCGTTTAGGAGTTTTTCCGTTCGAGCAAAGCTAGGATCGTTCGACGCCGTGCCGATTCGTAAGAACCTCCTGTGCAAGTCCTTACCCCCAATCATGACCTTAATAATGTGATGATAATGATGATGATGATGATGATAATTGGACTAGTAAATAGTGGTATGAGCCTGATAACGTAGCTATGGAGCTAAGCCGGATGACGTAATCATCCACGTTATCTACGCTCATACGTTGTAATCAAGAGAAACATGAGAATGCCTAATGAACCCTAACCAACAAAAGAGGTGAGTAGTGGTAGTCTGGTAGAGCCTAAATACCACGTCGGGGAATCGCCGCGAGGGGGTTCTGCGGGAGAGATACTCGCCCCCCTAAGGACCGGTTCATAGACCTTCTACCTAGTGTAGTATTACGTACAGCCACACGCCGAGATGGGGCGGCTTGATTCCACACCCCGTTGGGTTGAGGTATAATTGGAGCCAAGGTGGCCGGCGTAGGCGAACGATCTATCGGGAGCTGACTCGGATGCTATGTGATCTTCCGAGGTCGGGTTGGCGTGGTTGCTATGTGATCCTCCACGTAAAACAATTGGCGCTTTGATATTGTATACAAACTTATGAGTTGGCGGATGCTAAGTGATCTTCCGCGATGCTATGTGCTAATGGGATGCTAAGTGATCTTCCCATTTCCAACCCCCGAGAAGTCGTGGTGAGGATTATACCAAGATACCTAGGAGGCATCCAAGCGGGTACGGAATCTCGTTAGGCCTGTCTAAACCAGGTCATGATGGTGAAGACAACGCCTATCGTGTGGGGAAATTTGTACACCTCTGCAGAGTTACTTAAATCTATTCGAATAGCCACGTCCTTGGAATGGGCAAGTGCTAGGCCGAACATCTATGATTAGATATACACTTTTGATGGCTAACCTGTGGTGTCATGACAGTGACGAGATGAGATAACCCGGGAACTAGCGAGAGCAGTTTTAGAGACTCGCTAGGGCCCAAACCCTTAATAATTACAACCCCCCGGTTGGGACTTGCCGAAAGTACATTTGTACTCACCCCTCTATTTTTACGGATATCGGCACATGTGATGGTAAGATCGGCGACAAGGTAGAGGACAGCGTATCGTAGGAGTTCGAGAGGTGTTTGCTTAGGAGAAGGACGTTGAAGCCCAGATTTCATCCATGCACAAGTCCCGCCTTTTGTGGAGTGCAGGCGGTGTCATAGTTAATCCACCGCTTCTCGGTCGGCCAACTCGATATTGTAACCCGACTTGGTGACCCTTCTTCGCCGCCATTGTAAGCCCCCTTTCCATCCTATATTTCTATAGCTCGGTTTACTAATAATTCTAGTTACCATCATCTGTTACTAATAGACGTGTTTGTGGCGTGATCCTGGCGCAAACACGTGTGATTAATGACCCATTAAAAGTGGGGCGTGATAGAATGGTATCAGAGCCGAGCTTGTCCATAGGATGAAATTTGGGTTAACAAAATTTTAACTCCACATAAGGATAACTACTTTTAAACTTGTTGCAATGGGTACACCTTACCACTATGGTCCGTATGTTGCGGAATCGATGTCAAAATCGAAACTCTGGTAGCAATGGACTAGTAAGGTGATCTCAGTCGGACTGCCTGACTAAAGGAGAGTTTCTACAACTCCCCTCGGAGATATTAAAGTGCCCCGGATACTTGGGCTTTCCTCGATATTAAAATCGAGAGTTTTATGAAGACCAAGTACCGAAGTACTTAACAAACTAGTATGTATCCAAAGCCCCAACAGGAAGGATTCAAATGCTATATAGTTTTGCGAACTGGAAATGCACTAAACATCCGAACACCTAAGTGGGCGCTAATGTGATATGCAAGTATAACTTAAATGGAATCTCCATAAGGCATTAGTCCAAGCAACAAAGAGATGAGTGGCACAATCCTTTTCGCTAGCTGTCATAGATGCCTAGGCTTCAAGGCCTTTAGTAGGTGTGAAGTCGCGCAATAATCATCATGGCAGTCACCCTGTGTGATGCGACCTTGCATCAACTATGTAACTGACCTGTGATGAGAACTATTGACGCGCTTGATTGTTTAGTATAATGTATTGTTCCTTTTTCCATCCTACGGAAAACTTCTCATTTATTACTACTTTACGGTAATGAATGGAAGAAAATTCCAATAGGATCAGTGAACGTACTGAAAAATCCCTCAAGTCACGAGTAATAAGACAAGTTTCGTATAAACTTAGCTCGCCGTGACAAACCTTTTCATGCGTTTCACACCAGGTAAGTTTGTATTGTTTTCCAACACCGTGTTACTAGGATACCCCAAAAAGTCTATCCTGGTCTAAAATGCTTGCTTTCCCCTAATCCTTAGTTAGGTAGACCCTTATCGTACCTTATGCTTTTCCCTCCCAACCCTTTTCTGGACCAAATAGATTAGGAACTAACCTGCAGGAACGTGATGACAACCAGTGGACTCCACGACTGTAGCCGTTGAACCGCATCAGTGTTCTTCCCCACGGCCGTCACACGCCGCCGCCCGGTGTTCTTGCATGCGACGGCCGTGCAACATTGCCGACATCTTTGTCACCTCGATGCCGCAAGCCGCCAATACTGCCTGCACCGTTGACCCCAACCAAGACCCAAGAAGATGTACAAGATGAAGCACAGGAGGCAACCAGTGCCATTAAGTCCAAGATGAAGCTGAAGATACGAAGGTTTACAGGCCCATGAAGATCAGTCAAGCGGGATGAGGGCATAACTACCTCGGAAACGCGAACTAATGCTAAAGGTTAGCATGCGACACCCCGCAAGCAACAACAGAGCCATCGGCCCCACATCATGGGAAATCCCACCAGTCAAGGTCACCGGCCACACACTCTCCAATGCTAGACCACTGTCGCAAGGTCAATGCGAACAGGAGACCCCCTCTCATTCCTTCTCGTACACACCTGAGCCACCACACCAGCCATCCGAGCTTAGCCGTTAACCTTCCACACCCCCAACCACTATAAAAAGGGCATCTCCACCACCGTTAATCCCAACCCACTCCAACCATTTCATTGCTACCCTCCAGACATTTCCCCTCACCACCAGAACCCTTACCCTCCACCCACAAGACCCTCCACCGAGCCCCACCAAGATGGCCGGCAACTGGGTTCACAACCAGTGCATCAACACCCCCGGATTTCCCCAACTCCTCTACACCACAATGCAACACCTTGGCATTTCCGAGCGCCCCGAGTATGAAGGCCGCGAGTACACGGAGTATGGCACCTTGCGCTGCGAGGTCACCGTCTACATCGCCAAAATTTTGGGACTACCCGACATCGCCGACGCATGGGACGTGGACCGAGATCGGTTTCGCTTCCCGACACCTACCAAGCGTCGCCCGTTAAGCCCTTCGACGCCTCGCCACACCTACAGAGAGGCCATCATCCGCACCCCATGAAGTACTTCCGCCCGAGAAGAAGAACGACCCGCCTGGATCACTCGCATGAGGGCCATAGAAGGTCCGAGGTTGGCCCCGTCATCAGGAACCAGACGACCTACCTGCTCCTCCTCGACGAGCACTACGACAAGCAGGCCGCGATGCTGCGGAGCCAGATTTGCCGCGCCGAACAAGGCGAAGACTCATCCGATCTCCCGACGGGACTCGCTAACGCCGGGAGCAAGTCGCCACGGTGGCGTCCGAAACCCGCCGCCGAGATGCTCAAGGCCACCCAGAGCGCCACGCCCAAGAGCCGACGGCAGCCTACCGCGTCACGGGGCGGACGCGAGAGCCTTCGCCATGATGGGGGACGGAGCCCACCATCCAAGAAGGGATCCCCATCCACCCTCCCCGAGAGGCAAAGGATGATATGCGCCCGCCGTGCCGCCAACACCGCCCGGTAACCCCAACCACCCTAGGCGCCGACGGATCCTTCCTCTCGCTCGGCCTCCCAAAGACCAAGAGAAGACGACCCCCACTCCGTGACCGTCGACGGACCTACGGCATCGCCGCCCCAGGTCATCAACGTCGACGAGGTCGACTAGCTGCTCCCTAGGGAGATGTATCTATACCCTATCCAAAAAAAAAAGGAAAGAGATTAAAAGAGTGCTCAAGGGAAAGGCGCCAACAGAGAAATCTACGGGCATTTGAAAAAGAGAAGCCACGGAGCAAACAGATAGAAGTAAAACTCTTCTAAGTGGGGTAGATCCAAAAGGAAGAAGAGAAACATAAAAAACGGGCTAACGCAAGCGGATAACGATGCAGCGAGAAACTTAGGGTTACCCGACGAGAAGTGGTCACCCAAGTTTACGTTGATTATTGCCCAGAAGAATCAGGGCAACCATCCCGACCACCAGGGCCACAAACAACAGAAGACAACTCAAAGACCGCAGAAGAAAGAAATTTTCCCTAACCTTAGAGGAATGAATTCTCTAAGTGGGGTAGTTGATAAAGAAGAATTGAAGAGTCGAAGACCGCGAAGACCAAGGCGCAAGACCAAGAAGAATGGGGTAAACAGCAGTAGTAATCATCGGCTAAAGGCATACCCTCCACCCTATCGTGCCGCCCTAGGAATGGAGTAGCGCGATAATGGTAGGGGCTCTGTAAAGACAGCACTGTAAGCAATGGAAAGTTTTCCCCCTCTCTCTCTATCTCTATCCCTTTAGGCCTTAAATTAGGACCTTCACTCAGTAGGCTAGGAATCTCGGGGACGAGATTCATCTAAGTGGGGTAGATTTGTAACACCCGTGTTTTGCATCATTTTAAAATTCACTAAAAATTTGAACTTTTCGAATTACAACTAAAACTTGAATTATTTTCCGCTAAACCGAACCCCTGTTTTTCGAAAACCCGCATTGAAACCCTCACCATCTAGAAAATAGGAAACCATGTTTGTTGCTTGATGAACCTTATGGTGACCAAGGATGCAAGGTAAGCTCTAGATTTATTTATGGAAGTATTTTGCATGAGAAAAGATTTACGAATTTCTCACGGGAGTAAAGTATCGAGTCACGTGTGTACCAAATATATATATATGAATATTTTTATGAGCACAACAAATAATTATTCTCGACAATAAGTCACGAGAATACGTGTGTGCTTGTATAAATATTTGTAATATATAATACACATGAAATCACGAGAGATCGGGGAAAATGTGTGAGCACATATATATAAATACACACCTATTTATACAAGTACAATTAAATAAATATTATCATGAATGAAAGTCATGAGGATATGAGTGCTTGTATAAGTGTTTACAATATATATGTACATCCACAAAGTAATAGAGAAGAGAAATGAGGGAAAGAATAAAGAAACAAGGGAGAGGAAAGAAATGGGAAAGGGAATGGAAATAGAAAATGAGACGCGGGCTCATTTCCTCCCTCCCCTCCCATCGGCCCGGCCCAACCGCCACTCCTTCCTCCCCCTTCCCGCCAAAGGCTGAAGCAGGCCGCCCCGCCCACGGATCGGGCCTCGAGGTAGCCAAGCCCGGCCTATCTCACTCCCGCGCCAACAGGTGGGCCCGAGCCGCCGGCTCCGTCCCCTTCCTCCGACCGCGCCGCGACGCCGTGCGGCAACCCGACCCCACTCGGTCCCGCCTCCACTTGTGCCTAGGGGAATGCGGCGATCGCAAAGATCTGGAACGCAGCAGGCTTGCCCGAGGACACCGCGTCGTCTTCTACCCGCCAGTTGTGCGCTCGAGGGGCAGTCCAGCGAGCAAAGAAGACGCCGATGGCCACACCCCCACGCCGACCATCCTCGAGGAGCAAGGACCGGGGAGGGAAGCGGGCGCCGACCGCCCGCGCAGCCATTCCGCCGCCATCCCGCCGCACCGAGCATCGGCTCAACGCGCACAGCGCCATGGCGGAACCACTCACGCGCCACGGCCGCCGACAAAGCGCCGCCTGGGGACGTGACCACACGACCACCGCTCACCGGAGCATGGAGCACGCGGCGTCGGCGAGCCCGACGCCAGTGAAGCCCATTTGGGAGTCCGGGAACAAACAAGACGATGTCGGAAAAGATCGGCGTCGCGATAAAAATCTCGCCCGGCAAGCACCTCGTGGCGCGCCTATAAATAGGCCTCTCAGGCTCACCATCGACCTCGCCACTCCACCCACAAGGTCCGCCGTGACAGGGAACGTGCGGTGCTCCTCTCCGCGCCCCCCCTTCCTCCCTCCCCCCTCACGCTATCCGTTTTCCCAAAACCGAGAGGAGCCGCCGCCGCCCGAAGGCATGACTAGGGGTTCGGCGTTTCCGGCAGGTCGGTCGCCTAGGGATGGAATTGGCGGTCGTGATACCGCCGGTACTCGTTATCCGTTTCCCACTTATTTTCTCTCCTCGCTTCCTTGAATAGCCCGACTCGAGCACCACCGCTGCCGGGAGCCGTCGTCTCCGCCGCCGTCGTGGGAACCCCTACCCGACCATCCTACTACCGCCAACGGGCCCGGGTGGAGGCCGTGGGCCCCCTACGCGTCCGCACGGCGAAAGGGCGCGGCCGGCGGATTCGGTGAAGCTCCGGCGGGCGCCGCCGTGGGGAGAGGCGTGGACGAGGACAATCACGACGCCGTCCTCGCCGCTATGACGCCGCCAAAGCGTCGACCGGGACACACAGGACACGTCGCCCCCCCCTCCCCCCGTCTCCCTTCACCAAACGCCGTCACCGCCATCGAAGCCGGTCCCACGACGACGGGCGCCCACGTGGCAACCACCATGGCGATCCACACGGACCCACGTGGCACCCACGTGTGGGAGACGTTTTTCGGTACACCTATTTAATTGCTATGTACCCCGATGAGTGTACACGTGTTATTATAAGTACACCTTCCCATGTCGAGAAAAATTCCCAAAAATTTGTAAATTCATTATTTGATTTATAGAATTTTATCATGTAATTAGTTCCAATATTATTACATGATAAAATTATATTATAATATTACCCTAATGATTTAATTAGGGATTAATATTATAAATTCCATATCTCATGCAATTTAACTCCGTTTTCAAGGTCAAACGACTTCCATAATTCCTCTAAAATCTAGCTCTATGCATCTAACCCATTGCCACCATAATGTTCTATGCTTGTTTTGGTTGCTCTAGTTCAAGCTAGGTTTATCAAAGTACCCGAGGTTGTTTCCCGACGACCGTTTAGGAGTTTTCCGTTCGAGCAAAGCTAGGATCGTTCGACGCCGAATTAATTCGTAAGAACCTCCTAGGCAAGTCCTTACCCCCCAATCATGACCTTAATAATGTGATGATGATGATGATGATAATTGGACTAGTAAATAGTGGTATGAGCCTGTTAACGTAGCTATGGAGCTAAGCCGGATGACATAATCATCCACGTTATCTATGCTCATACGTTGTAATCAAGAGAAACATGAGAATGCCTAATGAACCCTAACCAACAAAAGAGGTGAGTAGTGGTAGTCCGGTAGAGCCTAAATACCACACGGGAATCGATGCGAGGGGTTCCCATGAGAGATACTCGCCTCCCCTAAGGACCGGTTCATAGACCTTCTACCTAGTGTAGTATTACGATGCAGCGCCACACGCCGAGATGGGGCGTCTTGATTCCACACCCCGTTGGGTTGAGGTATAATTGGAGCCAAGGTGGCCGGCGTAGGCGAACGATCTATCGGGAGCCGAACTCGGATGCTATGTGATCTTCCGAGGTCGGGTTGGCGTGGTTGCTATGTGATCCTCCACGTAAAAAACAATTGGCGCTTTGATATTGTATACAAACTTATGAGTTGGCGGATGCTAAGTGATCCTCCGCGATGCTATGTGCTAATGGGATGCTAAGTGATCTTCCCATTTCCAACCCCGAGAAGTCGTGGTGAGGATTATACCAAGATACCTAGGAGGCATCCAAGCTGGTACGAATCTCGTTAGGCCCTGTCTAAACCAGGTCATGATGGTGAAGACAACGCCTATCGTGTGGGGAAATTTGTACACCTCTGCAGCAGAGTTACTTAAATCTATTCGAATAGCCACGCCCTTGGAATGGGCAAGTGCTAGGCGAACATCTATGATTAGATATACACTTTTGATGGCTAACTTTGTGGTGTCATGACGGTGACGAGATGAGATAACCAGGGAACTAGCGAGAGCAGATTTTAGAGACTCTCGCTAGGGCCCAAACCCTTAATAATTACAACCTCCCGGTTTGGGACTTGCTGAGTACGTTTGTACTCACCCCTCTATTTCTGAGATATCGGCACATGTGATGGTAAGATCGACGACAAGGTAGAGGACAGCGTATCGTAGGAGTTCGAGAGGTGTTTGCTTAGGAGAAGGACGTTGAAGCCCAGATTTCATCCATGCACAAGTCTGCCTGTGGAGTACGGGGCAGTGTCATAGTTAATCCACCGCTTCTCGATCGGGCCAACTCGATATTGTAACCCGACTTGGTGACCCTTCGTCGCCACCGTAAGCCCCTTTCCATCCTATATTTCTATAGCTCGGTTTACTATTAATTCTGGTTACCATCATGCGTTACTAATAGACGTGTTTGTGGCGTGATCCCGGCGCAAACACGCGTGTGATTAACGACCCATTAAAAGGTGGGGGCGTGACAGCGCCCGGGTCACTCCAACCCTAGTGCACCCCTTAGTGTCGCGATGGGGGTGGTTCGTTCGCCCATAGGTTCGCTGAACCGGCCCCAAAAATCGACCCAAATGGGCCCCCTTTTCGATCCGTTTCAAAGACGTAGGTTCTTTGGATCGAAAAACCGTTGATCCCCGTGGATCGATTGGTTCGACCCGCTCACGATGGCAACCGCACCCGGCGTAGACGGAGATCGGCAGGATGCGCCGGCAGAGGTGGGGACCGGCTGGAGGCTCGTCGCTGCGCTGGTCTTGGTGGCGAGCAGGCGGCGGGCGGCGGCTCGGGCTCGGCGATCTCCGACGGCGACATCCATCCCCTTCTGTCCTCGTAGGTGAAGGGGATCCTACGAAATTTCGATGGATGGTTGCCGGTGGAGAAGGAGATCCATGTCGACTCGTACGGCGTGGGAAGGAGAAGGCTGGCGCGACCATCAAGGAGCGTGTGCGTCTGCTGGAGTCGGACTGCTGCGCGCCCGGCTGCCATCCGCGGCAGCGACCAGTCGGTCCGCGTGCACCGTCGCTGCTAGTGTCGCGGCAGGTGCTGCCGCGATCGTGCGTGTTCGCCTACTACATGTTCGGCGGCGAGAAGCGGCTGCGGACGACGGCGGCGACGGCGACGCGCCGGGGGCCTCGGGCGGCCCGGCGAGGTGCGCTGAAGCGGGCGGCGAGCCGAAAGCGCCGCACTGGCGAAGATCCATCCGGGGGCGTGGCGCTGAACTGTTCGAGGACCGGCAAGAGCACTGAGCAAAGACACGGAGCACCTGGCCGAGGTCGCCGGGCGGAGGGCGACGTAGCGCAACGGTGGGCCGACGAGATGCCGCCACCGCGGGCGTGTGTGTGCTCCCAACCCGTATTATCCATTGGGGCCCCGGGGATCGGCGGTAATTGAAATGGAACAGCCGGTGCTCCTACACTCATTAGATGGATCGATGGTTCGAGTATGGTTCGCTCCATGGACCAACCATCCCCATCGTGACCTTAGGGTTATAAACTCAATAGCTGCCGCCACATTAGACTCGGGTTTTGTTTAGAGTTTCATTTTCCATCGAGAAACAGACTTTCTTCATTGAAACTGTGACGTCGAGTCCTTTTACAGTGATCCAGGGCCCTTGTTCTTGATCTCCTCCACTGTGTTGATAAGTCCTTTGGAATTGAGTTCTTGGTCCTCATATTTATCTTTGGTTCACATAAATTTGCAATTTCAGATTGCATGTTTCTACTTTCTTGCTTGTGTTCTTCGATTCGCTTGTAGGAAAGCTTGCTTGGCGAGGTCACTCAAGTTGTGTTTCGTTGATAACCATCGGAGTGGTGGTGTAGTGGTTGTAGGATTCGAATCATGTCTGATTTGAAGCCGGATCATCAACGTCGAGATCTCCACCAATCAAATTTATCCCTTTACCTCTTGGAAGATCAACCAGTGCCTCATCAAAAGTTGTAGAGAACCTTCAGATCTATTATCTCATCAAATATCATGATTTCAGATCAAATGGTTTGAGAGATATGATTTTTCTAAGTTAGATGTCTTTCCCTGACAGTTCTAGATAGAGGGGGATATAAGAGGTTTTGGAGAAAGATAGAGGCATGATGGGACTCTAGAAATTATAGGACATTTGTATTACTTTTCATTACCTTTCTAGAATGGGACAATTGATCTTTGTAGGGTTTACATAACTACTGATATGGAATGTTCAGTAAAGATGTTGCGCAATGTCTAACAGATTGTCAGTCTAAACTTCTAACCAAGATAAGATCATCTAAATGATTTTTTTTCGAGGCCCAATGACTTAGAGAGTTGTGGGTAATGGACTTATCTATTTTATATGGAAGTCTTGGAATTTTTGGATGAAGGGAATAGGAGGTAGTACAGTTTTAATAGTTCTCTGTCAGGTCTGAACAGTTTTGTATCCATTCAATGTTTGGCCATCTTAATGGAAGAATCTGAACTTGTGATCTAAACAAAGGTTGTAGAGCTTTTCTTATCCTTTTAGATTGATAACAAACATATTTTTTGGATAAGTATATCCCAAGTTATGGATTTTATAAGTTTACGGTTATGTTTCCTCATCGAGAAAAGTTGAATTAAGTTCAGAGATTGTTGATGCCATCTTAGAGATCTCTTATGGTGAATCTTAATATAGGAACGTTGTATATAATGGAGTTTTATATCATCTGATAAATTGTGATAATTTTTTATGTATGGTTAAAACTAGAAGAAATAAAGAAGCAATAGTGTTGTTGTTATTAACCGAACTGCGTTGGTAATGGCTTGATCTATGGGTTTGGGTATTTTTGTGCGTATGCCTTTGTTTGAATGATAGTGTTGGTACTGAGAGTACTACTTGTGACTAGGTGATTTGCAATTGTAGTGTGCCCAACTCTTTGATCTATCATCGGTGAAGGCAAGTAAACATGGCACTGTGGTCCACATGCTTTGGCTTTGTTGTTTGAATTGCCTCTCTAAATTTTCAGTATCTCACACTAGCCATATAATCTAAAATTTGAAGTTATTTTCTTTAATTTGAATTACATGGTTTTATATCTTGTGGTATTATTGTTGAATTATGAAGTATATGAAGTGGATACATGGCAACTTTGGCATTTGCACTCTTCTCATTGATAGGCATTTGAAGAAACTGTATCCAAATTGGTGCGGTAAGTACCAGTACAGCAACACACATTGATGAGCATTGTGGTTGCAGCCCTCACTGCTCTTGTTGGGTGGTGTGGGTAGAAGTGAAGTCATGCATTTGCATTGCATCAATCGCATTAGCATTGCATTGTATCAATCGCATTTTCACTTTGAAGTATATTTATATTTGTATGAAGCAAAATTGATGTGTCTTTTATTATGCTATTTAAATTTGATGCTTAAATAAAATGTGATTTAAATAACTCAATTAAGTTAAACCTCACACGCTTGTTTCCCCATCTCAGTTACTTGAGCTTTGAGGATGCTTTGATGGGATGCAGTAGCATGCACACATGTTATACACTTCAAACATTTCACATATTTTTTTTTTGTAACATGCTAGTTTGTTGCAGAGTCGTTTGTATGTTCTATTAAACATCGGAGTTTTGTTGGTTAGGTTTGAGGATATCTTTTCTTATGTTATCGTGAGAAGACTTAATTTAATGTTCAACTTAGATGACGTTTGTTGCTTCAGCGTTCGCTGATCTTGTGTTCTTGTTAGTTTTGTAGTGTGGTAATACTCTGAAGAATGTGTTTTGTTGTTGTTTTCTTCTAGGGTGTTACAGAGAAACTATCAAAACGAAAAGTTGTAGATCTCAAAAATTTGTACCATTTTATAGTTGAGAACTTTTTCATTTGAATTCTTCTACCCAAAGAAAAATACGTTTGAGTTTCTAAATTTTAAAATTTGAATTTTTCAACTGTCCTCGGATGGAGAAATGACCAAAAGTAAAGTTTTAGATCTTGAAAAGTTATAAAACTTTGTAGTTGATTACTTTTTTCATTTGAAATCATCAATCTAGAGAAAATTACATTTGAATTTCTAACATTTGAAATTCAAAGTTTTGAAATGACCTTGGATGGAGAAATGACAAAAACTAAAGTTGTAGATCTCGAAAATTTAAAAAACTTTATAGTTGATCACTTTTTCATTTGAGATCACTTATTCAAAGAAAATTACGTTTGAATTTCTCACATTTGAAATTTGATTTTTTCAAATGACATCGGATGGAAAAATGACCAAAACCAAAGTCATAGTTTTCGGTCAAAAAAATAAAATTTTATAGTTGACAACTTTTTCATTTGAATTTGTTGAGGGTTCAATTACTTATTTTAATATCAGATGAAGATAATAAAATAAGTAGAATGAGTATGGCACAAGAGTCTTATGGGTGGAGTGGTCAGAAATTTGTGACCTTGGGGCAGCGCGTGTATGTTGGCCTGTCTAGTGTGTCTCGTCGTAATAAAAAAAACATACTGTTTTTGTTCTAGTTATGCAATTTCTGAACCGATTTGTATGGGCGTTTTGTCTTTCATTGATTTATGGCCTCCCTAAAATCATTGATTTGTAGTTATGAATTACTAGGGCGGCTGGTCCAACCGCCCTCTAGAGGTCAGCGACCGACCATAAAAATCCTAGGTGGCGTAGTGAATGAAGTTTAAAATGGAATCTCTACAAAGATAAAAAGAACGAAAGTAAGACTTCCTAACGATGCGATAATTTTTGGTTTGTCCGCCCGCCCTCCCCTCATGCGACCCCCTCCATGCGATCGTCCACCCGCCTGTCCTCGTCGGCTAAATTTGGAAACAGCGCCCCCTTCGCCCGCAATCCAGTCCATGCTTCAAAATTGGAAGGCACCGGCCCCACCCTAAACCCCTTGGCTAATTTAGCGTGAGCAGCACCGGCCCGACCCCTTCCTTAATTTAGCCTGAGCAGCACCGTCCAGCACTGAAGAACAACTACCGCGCCACGCCGCCTCGCCTCGCCCCGCTGCACCCGCCGCATCATCGTGCAAATCTCGCCTCGACGCCGTCGGTCGTGAGGGCGCCTTGACGTCGCCGCGTCCGTGCATCCGTCGGACCGCGCCGCCGCAAACACCGCAGCGGCCTCCACGGTCGCCCCGCCGCGAACACCATAGTGCGCATCCGTTCTCCGTCTCAGGCCTCGTCCTCGCTTCCGCACCGACCCGCGCCGTCGACGCCCCTGCTCCGCCACCTGGACGCTACAGCGCCGTCAACTCGACGCCACCGGACACGACCTGCCCTACCGTCGAGGCCCGCGTCGTCATCCACGCGTCCGCCCCGATTTGCGTCCTCAGTCCCACACCAACTAGCGCCGATGCCTCGAGCCGCCGGACGCGACAACGCCCTCACGACCGGCCCTGCCGACAAGGCTGCTGGACGCGCAGGTACCGGAAACACGGGTTTGCCGCCCTCCAGTGCTAATCCATCTACAACTTCAGTGCACTTGTCCTCTGAATCGGATACTCTTTGTTCTTAGTCGTGCGTAATTTTTGATACATATTAACGCCCCATAGGAACTCTGCATTCAAATGGTTTGTTCCTATGCAGAGTTCATCGCTCCATTGTCCAACATTTTGTGATGCATTTTCTCTGGATTAGCTTGACTGAGTTCCATCCTTTGATTGAGCTTCATGCAAAACTTGCAGTTCTGTATTCTAATTGTTAATCAAGGGTATCCTTTAATCAATAGAATCATTATGTCAATTTAGTTACTGATGTCAGTTGAAAATAGTTTAGTGATATATTGTTTTATAGTAAGGATATGTTTCTGTGCAATGCTGAGTCAATGTTGCTATGATTCTAAATCTTTTTAGAGATTATAATTCTTTTGGCCAAAATTAATTCTACTTATTTTCTTCTTGGGACATCTTAAAATTGATGTCATAAACATCAGATTTTTTCTCTAAGTCTGTGCATAATTCACTTAAGCCTACATTATTTAGACAGTATGGAATGTTGAAGTTTTTTTCCTCGCTTTTCTTGATAATATCCAGTTAATGAATTCTTTGATTCTTAATAATTGCAGACCACTCTTCAGCAGATCTCTGAGGCTTGTGCAGGTGCGTAATGTTGGACACTATGATATAGCATCTTTCAAGTTCTTGATATATGATCTGTCCTATAAAAGGTCAACAATCAGTGATAGGCTTACCTCTTTTTTAATATTGATGCCCTTTCTCTGATTATTCCTACTTACTGAATGTGTATGTGTTTGACCTTGTAACTGAATGTACAAGTAATGCCTCATCATTTGGTAAACACATATAACCTTCCCAAGAGACATAAATATACTCTGTTCATTTTCTATTCATCGTATAATTTAGCATGCACCATACATATCTTTATTCTCCTCTCTCAAGATTCATCATACGAAAATCATACTATTGGATCTGCCTTCTGAAAACCCAAACAGAGCAGATGTCATGCATGGTTCTTAAGATAGATCCAATAGTTCATATCAGACTTCCTTTATTGACAGTTGCCACTTCGTGTGACTACTTCAGTATCTTGCTCCTCCCATCTCTGGATCAAAATGGATCATGGCTAAGAGAGAATGATGTCTATGCTGAAATCGTTTAGCATGTTGACTATAGTTTTGTAGATCAGAAAAAAAAACTGAATTTCTGGTGCCATAGCTTCACGTGAAGGCAAACATTTTTTTTTTAAGAATAAAAATGCAGTAACATGATCAACTGGATTCCTGTCCTCACTATCAGTAAGCTACTCAGGATTATATTGTTCTTTATAGATTCTACAAATCACCACAGGTGTAAGTTCACAGTTGCAAGGGTACCAATTCCAACTGCTCTCTTACAGTATCTTGCCCTGTAGTTCACAGCTGCAGGGCACATATTACTTGGCTCCATATATATTTCTTTAATGCTTCTGTCTTTATCTTTTCTAATAATCTTTTTTTTTTTTACTTTCTGATTTCTGAATATTGACCTGTATTGTACACCAACTTTGTGTTTAGATGTTGGATTTGCCATCAGTCTTGATCCAAACAATCCAAAGCTAAGGAAACAACATTCTACCGCCAATGATCTACCCAAACAACCCAAATGATCACCCATGGACGGACAAGAGTGGACATATTTTACCAAGTTACGATTCGAATGCAATTGTATATGCTGCTGTTTTTGAATACGTTTTTAATAGTGATTTTGTTCAAATGTTTTTGAATTTGCAGGCACCGCTCCCTCTCCTCTCCTCCCTTTTTTCCCATAAGAAACCGGTAACACTTGGAAGGGTGTTCAGGATGTGGTTTGGTCTTGGTTCACGCTCTCGCCTTGTGCTGCTGTTGCTTCTTCTTGATTTATTGTCATGATGAAGAACCGATCAGCTGAGTTGTTGTCATGTTCGGTGGTTCAAATGGACATGGCGCCTGGGAGATAGCATCACGAGGTATATATGTTTGCACTATATGCCTCATTTTCCATTGTTGTGCAATACATTTAATTTCGTGTACTTTCAGTTTCCAAATTATGCATTCCATCCTCACTTGTTTGATTGTACGACAATCAGAATGCTTGGAGTGCTGGGGAGATAGCATCACGAGGTATGCAGGTTAGAAATATATGCCTCAGATTTATAGTTTCTTTGGCTAATTTGTATTTGCTACATCATCTTACTGCTTCAAGAAAGGGTTGAACATGTTATTCCCATCTAACAACCGATGGAATTTGGTTTGGCTTTTAAGGAATTCAGAAAATCAGGATACCAGGTACTTCTGATTTCTGTTGTTGTTTTTTTCTTATAATTTGAGGGATAGATGTTAGGAGAGGTTTAGCTTGAAGGATTATCTTAACTGTAAGACATCCTGTCCACTAAGTATGTGTGACGAATAAAGAGACACAATAAATTGATACTATTGAGGTCCAAATGGGGACAATATATAGAGTAGAGACTTGATAAAACCCTAAACCAGGAGATTACACTAATGCCCGTTGACTATAATACCTGAACAGTATGATATCTTGAAGCTTGTCTCTGGCTGATTTTTTGAAGTCTTCTCTCAGCAAAGTAATGTCAAAATTTTCTTTTACGTATCACAGGAGAACATCAGAGCCTTGGTCGCTACTGGTGGAAATGTTCATGTTGCATGAGCGACTTGGAAACATGGGCCTGAATATGATGATGAACATAATTGAACTCTGATCATGTGATCTGTATTTGGCATAGCTATCTGGTCAACATGTATCTTATATTCAATTTTAACTACTCTAGGGTAGTAAATATACATAATGTAGAAAGAGATCCTTTCAAGAGTTCTGTCTCCTGTTGGCTAGCATTGTCTGTGACTCTCTGGCCATGTAAGATTTGCATTTCTACTAAGATACTTCTCATCCTTTAAACAAATCACATGTACTAATCCTAATTATTCAAACAAATATATATCGCTGTCTTAAAAGAATGATGGTTGTTCTATAGTCTAATTCTCACTTTTCTTTTAATTTTCTTCAACGTGAGTTTTTTGAATTCCATCACATAGTTTTTGTTACATATTTACTCCACCTTTGCACATATGGGGGATTTATTATTTTCTTTTAGAAACAATAGGTTATTTAGGTGAGGGAGAGAAGGGCGGCCAACACAAAGACAGGGATGTGTTCTTTGTCTGTGCGGTAGAATTAGTGTGATGTCGCGCTCTCCGTGACTTGATTTCACATTATTGTTATCTTATCATGTGATCCGTATGTTTTTGGATATTTGATTATCCCGTAGCAACGCACGGGCGCTTAACTAGTCATATAAGAATTGAATGAATATATGGGTACTCTACTATTTAAATCTCGTGAGCTGTGGCCGATCCACA
Organism: Hyparrhenia diplandra; assembly: GCA_015847255.1. Taxonomy (NCBI): domain Eukaryota; kingdom Viridiplantae; phylum Streptophyta; class Magnoliopsida; order Poales; family Poaceae; genus Hyparrhenia; species Hyparrhenia diplandra. The sequence goes on from JADLZK010003778.1 coordinate 94,568, forward strand.
GCCCTTCGGGCCACATTAAAAATATTACTATTTTCTTATTTTTGTTAGACTCAATGGTTTTTTTAAAATTTGAAAATTATTTTTCAATCGATTTTCAGAGAGGCAGTTGACTTAAGAGATCCCGTCTCTAAAATGGACTTTTAGAGGCGGTCTTAAACCGACTCTGAAAAATCATGTATTTTTACAATTGGTGGTATTGTATCGGTTTTTAAAACCACCTCTGAAAATCGATTTATTTTCTGGACTGGTGTACAGTACTACACTTTACTGTTTCATTCACCAGTTTTTGTTTTTGACAAACTGCATACTTTATATATTAAGCACCCAAAATTACATAAAGGTCCTCAAAGAAGACCCGATTGCAACATAGTCTAAAAAACTAGATAAGCATAACAGAAACGTCGAAGGCATTGACGAAGACGAACACGCCGGTGAGGAGCCGTAGGGGCGCCGAAGGCGCATACACCCGATGGAAGGACCGTGCAAAAAGCTACGGTTGAAGGTGGGTCGACAGAGCCGATGAAAAGAACATTCCAGACGACCAAAAAGAGTATCTTTGGAAGCCGCCGCCGGAATTAGAAGATGATGCTCGACGTCGAAAAACCCTGGTGATGGCGATGTCGATTGGTCAGCGCCAGATGACGAGATGCTTTGGAGGAGCCTGTTACTGTGTAGTAACCCTGGCTGCAAGGTGGATGGGGTAGCAGGGACGAACAGCGGTGGCGTCGGCTTGGAGAGAAGCGAGACCTGGCAGGTGGAGGTGCACGCGTGTTCGTCAGGGGAGTGAGGAAGGAAACGTGGAACTCAGCATGGAGCACACGTTGTTGCAGGCCCCACGGCTACGGGTCCCACCATGTGCTGCTGAGATTCCACGAAAAAATCCCCCAAACGATTCCGGCGGCGGCGGCGAGCACCGAGCGCGATTCGCCGGGGCACTCCTCCCACGCCGTCGGGTCGATGTTGGTTCTGCCGAGTCTCACCGCCACGAGGATGCAGAGGAATAGTGGCAGCCCTGGTCGGATGGCACTCACCGAGTCCCTAAACCTGGACTGTCGTCGGCGTTGGGCGGCGGGGCGGTCACAGGGCACCATGGCCCAAGCCGCTTGCCGCAGCAGCAGCTCCTGCATCTCTGCTCGGGCCATGAGGTCAGCGCATGCTTGTTCGCCGACGGAGAGGAGTTGAACGTCGGCGTGGCGCAGGAGCGCGGCGGCGAGGCGTGGGCGGCCGCTGCTGCGGAGGAGTGCGCAGGCGAGTCACGAGACTACACCGCCGTCGTCGTAGATGTATTCCTCCTCCCTCCTCACCGGCTCCGTCGTCGTCGTAACTCCTCGCCGGCGCTGGATCCGAGGGCCGCTGCCTCGCCGACGCCGCAGAACCGCCGCTCCGCGCCGCGGGGCGCGGGGATAAGCTGCTGCTCCTCGGGCCGACTGACGGCGGCGCAGACGCGTGCATCTTCCGCCTCCTGGACCCGCCCCCGCAGCATGACCGCCGCGAATCCCGTCGGGGCTCGCAACGACCTTCTTCTCCGGCTCCTAGCACTTGGTCCCGGCGGCAGCCTTCTTGGGCTTGAATGTTGCAGCCGTCTTCTCGGCGGTCATGGACGCGGCGCCTCCTCCATGGATGGGAACTTTCTCCAGCACCCCAAACTGCTGCTCCCATGGCTTATTCGGTGGCTACTAAAGAAGAGGAAAAAAGGAACAACCGGCCCTCCTGCCCTGGCCGCCGGCGAGGACGCCGGGGAGGGCAGGGGGCCGGCGACGGGTGGCGGTGGCGGTGAAGTGTGGCCGGCGACGGGAGGGAAGAGGTGAAGGAGAGAGTACTACTTTGAGCGGTGGTGTTCTCGGCGGAGAGGTTCAACACAAAGCTAATCCGTTTCATTCACCAGTTTGATATATTATATAGCAATCACACGAACATTCATTGGCATCATCTAGTGTGCGGCACATTCCTTGGGGAGCCCGGTGTCCTTGAGCCGGTTCTGATCCTCGCAGTAGTCATAGAGCAGATGCTCCGCTCGCACCTTCTGCAGGGCCGCTGACGCCGGTGCCTCATCGCTGCACAATGCAACGCCGGTGGACGACGACGGCGCGCACGGCGTCACGCGCAGGTTGCGGTAGTAAGCGTAGAACGGCGCGTGCGCCCAGTCCGTCTTGACGCGGCCGCCCTGCGTCGCCCAGTCGTCGGCGTTCCACAGGCTCCCGTCCAGCCGCATGCGCCGCTGCGTCGGGAACGTCCCGCCGCGCCATGGCTCGTGCTTGTACACGCGGATCGGCGTGCCGTCGATGAGGAATCTGCACAAGCAATGCACGATGAACGCGACGTACGGCGTTCGACAATTGGCAAGTTGCTTACGTACGTACATGATGTTGTTGGGTGTCCATTGACGGAGTAAGTGTGGAAGTCTTTGGTGGGGTCGAACCAGAGCCGGAACTGCTGCTCGCGGTCGCCGACGCTGTCCACGAAGATGTTGGTGTGCAGCGTGTATGGCTCGCCGGTGACGTTGCCGAGGAACTCCATGTCCACCTCGTCATGGTACCCCGGCCGCACGTCATCCGTCGTCAGCTGCAACAATGGCGAAGAACATGGTGACTGTCGTCGGCAGAAATGGTGACTGCAACGCGCCACGGTGGCGGCCGGGCCGGCCGGGGAACTCACGTAGACGGTGGTGACGGTGCCGGCCGAGTTGTTGGCGACGAGCTTGACGTCGATGTCGTAGCGGGCGTAGAGGTAGGCGCCCTTGGATCGGAACCCGGAGCCGTGGGTCTTGTCGAGGCACAGCGCCAGCGTGTTGCCGTCATCCAAGAAGAAGCTGTGGTCCGGGCCCCACATGAATTCGATGTCGTCCTTGAGCAACGCCACGGCCGCCGGAGCCGCCGCCGTCGTCATTAGAAGCAGCGCCACCACCACCGCCATGCTTGCATGAGAACCACACGACGGCAAAAGTGGCGCCATGGCTACGTACCTACCTAATTGACTCTGCAATGCAATCCATCCAAGGCCGAAGAACCAATAGATCTGGGGATCCGTATTTATTATAAGAATAGGGCATGTTCTTGGGAATGTTTGAGAGGCTGACTTGTTTGTTAGCTGGCTTTACCTGAGGTTAGCTAGCTTCATGGAAGACCTGCCTCCGTGCTATTCCGATGTAAACGCGGCTTAATCGGCTTAGGTATTGCGCAAGCACACTCTGTTTTGTGTGTCCAGGAATAGAAGATGTGCACGTTACATGTGGTTGGTAAGCTGCACGTGCAGCTAAACTTTGGCAACGTCACTACCGGTAAAAAAAGATAAAAATGGCTCCAAATATCTTTCTAATTAATTTCGACGATGACTACAAATATTTTATAAAAAAAAATTGGACACTAAATGAGTCTACGCGATACAGGACTGTTTGGATGGAGCACTGCTACCAAGATTTGACAGTACCATTTGTTCATATTCAGACACACACCTACACCGCATACACGCACACCATCTCGTGTATAATTAGACATACAACTATATTCCTCGTGGCTACATGCCTTGAGAGGGTACATTAAAATATTAACATGGGGAAAAGCCCGGTGAGTTAACGCAATTGATCTAGGGATCGAACCAGCGTTCGGCCGTTCGGCCTAGAAAGCGCAAAATAGTCTGGGGCCTGCCAGTTAGGACGCCACCGTGGCCTGTCCACGTAGGCGGCCGCGGAAATCATTGACCAGACGTCACCATTCGCGGGCCACGACACCAACTCAATGGCCCAACATCGTATCCTCTTATCCACTTGTCCTCTCCACAAGTTGATTAAAAATACCGCAGCGCTCCACCACGCCACCTCCACACCGGTCGTCAGCATATGGGAGCCCATATTCCTCCCTCTTTGTGGGGCCTCTTGCCTTCATGACCCATCGTAGTTTTCTCCACCAGAGTAGATAACTCTGCGCCACCGGCGAGCTCTACGGTGAACTCCACACACAATGACGATCCTCCATTCCCAAACAGTAAGGAGATGTAGCACTGATAAATTGCAATTGTTTTGTATCAATTTTGCAAAAAGTATATCGCATGGTTGCACATATTATAATGGAAATACACCTATGTTTCAAATTATGTTCCAAATGTTTCAACAGTATCAAATGTATGTTGCAAGTATTTTCATCTCGATGTTTCATATATATGCATGTTGTAAGTGTATTTTAAAGTAGTTTTAGGTGTTTTGTATGTCTTTTACAAGTGTTTCATCTATATGTTATATATGTTTCCAATATTTTCAAGTGTTTTTTAGGTGTATTTGCAAGTGTTTTAGAAGGATGTTTGTGTCTTCTTTGTATGTTGCGGTTGTTATATCTGAATGTTTCAAAAGAAGATACGGGTTGCAATGGAATGCGTGTGGGAAGCGGCTGCTGGCGCGCCGGTGCAGGCAATGTCCGGGGTGACATGGGTGACATCCGAGGTGGCGCGGGCCGGTTGTTGGGGCGCTCACCCCAAGCCCAACGCAGGTGCTTGCTCATTCGCTAAGCGGGTACCATATGACACTACCACCCTGGATCGGACGTCCAGACGCTAGTAAGTTTGGACACGATAGTATGGTACAAACACAAAGACTTTATACACACACACACGCAACTCCAACACTACAAAAACAACTTTAGGTGACAAGAACTCCAAACTTTTAACAATAACTAACAACTAACGAAAATACTAAAATAAATAACCAATCTAGGTCTTCTTCTTATTAATATAACCTGCAGCGCCTTCTGCTGGGTTTGTTTAAAAAAAAAACTCCAAGCTTTTAGCTCAAACCATAAAAAATTGTACTAGAGTTCTTAGCCGCAATTAAACTCTCTCATCCCATTATCAAAAAGTATCCCCAGATCTGCTCAACCCTCCCACACCACCTCTCTTGCACAACGGCGGTGAACTCTTCGAAGGATCATCTTCTGACCATAGCGGCCGCGACACAACTCCAGACGAGTCTGTGGCTCCATTGGGAATCGCTCCCGCTCGGGTGTAGTTATAGATTTCCATGCAAGACGAGGCACGACGCCACGACATGAAGCCCGCAATTTTGGCCCGGCATGAGCACGCACGGCACGGTATTGCGTGGCCCGGGCCGCCTAGCACGGAGCACCAGGACGTGCTTGGGCCGACCCCCAGGCACGTGGCCCGGCCCGGCCCGACACGTTAATATGACACCCTAATTTTTGGCTTTTGGAAATTAGAATTTTTAAATTGATTTTATTCATGCTATGCTTCAATTTAGGCCAAATTAATTCTTTATAAAATACCCTAAAATGAAATATAAGGTAGAAACCTTGAATTGTTGCATTCATGCTGCTGCACTTTTTATTTTATTGCTTTTGATTGTTTAGCCTTTGTTTGATTTTTATTTGTAGTTCAAATTCATTCAAATGCTAAAATAGAAAAATAAAAAAAGGGAAATTTTCCCTTGGCTTGGGCCACCAGCAGCAGCAGCCCAGCCCGCAGCAGCTTGCAGCAGCGCAGCTGCAGCTTGAGCAGCCCAGCAGGCCGCGTTGGGCGGCCCGGCAAGCGCAGCAGGCCGCCCGCCGCTCGCCGCAGCACGACGCGCCGCTGCGTGAGCCGCCGCTTCAAGACGCTACGCGCAAGCGCTGCCGAAAGCTACGGCCGCACCGGGACCCGCCGTCCGTGGGCCCCACCGCTCTGATGTCGCCCCCGAGCTTGGGACGGACACCGAAGTCCGACCGCACGCGCGCCGCCTCTCCGTGGGCCCGCAAGACGCGAACCTAGGTTCGCCCGCGCCTATAAAACACACGAGCCGCGGCCGCTTGGCGCTCCCGGGCCGCCCCTACTTCACGCCGCCAGCCGCCTTTGACGTCGAGCTCGCGAAACCCTAGATCGGAGTTCGCGCCCGCCGCCGCTCCGCCAAGGTGCCGCCGGCCCATGGTGGACCGGTGGACTCCGGTCCACAAGACAGTCCACGGCCGGCCCACCCGGCCCGCCAATCCCGCGCCCAGCGTGGGTCACGACGCCGGCCGCCGACGCCACCGCCGCAGAAACTTACCATCTAGCCCCTGCACTTTTGGTTTATTCACGGATCTACCCCCGCCGCCGGATAAACCTGAACTTTATTTATTTTAATTCGAAATGCAGTTCCAATTAATTACAGTTTAGCCATCAAGACTTTGAATAGCCATAACTTTTCGCTTTAACTCCGATTTTAGTGATCCACTTATCTACGGAATCGCCTCGACGAGTAGATTACTTTTATGAGATTGTTTGCTGCTAATTCATGTACTGGTGTATTGTCTAATTATGAATTGTTTGCTTGCATGAATTGCTCCTCGTATGTGATGCTTGATGCGTATAGAAGAGGAGACGTTCGCGGAAGGACGAGGCAAGCGTAACGACCGGATAGCTTTGAGCAAAGACGACTCGACCAAGGCAAGTGCAGGCACCGTTTGACCATTTTGTTCCTACTCATTAAATGCAATCTTTACTATTCATGCATGTGTCTTAATTTGGTACACCCTAAGGACCTACTAGCTACCATTATCCGATTCACCTATTGGGGTTTATGGGTAGATAGGCTGCTTTGCTTAGTATGCTCCGCTCATCTACTCACCTTCTTTAACGATATTAAAAATGTTGCTTTAATATGCTCATGGAGATGTTTTCATGGTTGCGACCATGGTTGGAGATGTTGGATGCGGGATGCATCGTGGTTGTGGGTTCAAGGGTTGTACGGATTGCTGTAGTGCGTCTGGTTTGCCAGAGGCATCCGTCTTCTCTCCCTAAGGACCGGTTCGTGGACGGCCACCGGGACAACAAAGTGCAACCGGGACCAATGGGCTCGCTTGACTAAATATCAGGTCCCTTTGCCGTAGAGTGGATCTTTCCATCGGGATGGCGTTCGGGTTTCGCAGTTTGTAGTATGGAGTGCAGGTAGATCCGTGGTCTTTTATCGGGACGCCTCCATACGCTCGAAGTTTCGCTTGACGAGTGAAAACTCTATGACAATACCCGCGGAAAGGTCTCGTAGTGGTTCCCCGCCCGCTCTCCTTGGTAGAGTTTTGGGCCTTGCAAACCCGGGCATATGGGAATCATGACCTGAAGTGAAAGTGCACACCTCTCAAGCAGAGTTTGAACAAACTAGTATACTAGCCGTGCTCACGGTTAAGAGCCGCCCGCCCTCACATGATTAGAAGCTACTCTTTTTTGGAAATAATGATGGAGTTGGCGAGGTTGGAACCTCGTGTTGGTCGGGATGGAGTTCCCGAAGTTGCTTGGGGTGATCTCAAGCGTTTAAGATTATTGTTAACTACTCTTGAAAACAACCTAATGACTACTTACACCTTAATTAAGGGTTTGGGCTTCTCAACCAATGATTAGTACCGTGATTGTTCTTTAAAATGAACCAAGATTAAAAGAGCTACCCGCAGCATAATCGCGGTCGCCTTTCCTTTTGTATAAGCCTTGCATGTCATTACTTTCCGCCTGTACTTGCCGAAGTTCGACATGGACTCACCCTTGCAATAATCATAATAAAGGTTGCTCGAAAGTGATGATGACTACCCCGAGAACATGCCCGGGTGTTAGCTACGTGGTACCGCCGTCAACCTTCCCGTGGGCGTTGTGGTTTTCGCTACGCGTCGCCGCCGCCGCTGTGTCGCCGCCGCCTTTGCTTAGAAACAATTAAAGTTATTTGATTTATTCCGCTATACTCGAGATTCGATGTAATAAAGTACGTTATTACCTTTATGTTATCTTTTCGTTATTGTAACACCGTCGTGGACCAATGAAGTCGTTATATGTGTGTAAATTGATCCCGGGCGCACATATAATATACACCGGGTTTACTCCTTCAAATCCGGGTGTGACAGGAAGTGGTACGAGCTGTGTTGACCGTAGGACCACGCAGCCCTAGTTAGAATGGCCGTTTTAGGTCTTTTATTGGGTTAATATTCATTCATTCATTATCCAAAGATGTTTATCATTTATTACACCTTGATGCACTTATTATCTATCATCTTTCATCACTTTATTGTCATTATCACCATGTTTACCTTGCTTCATTAGTTTCATTATTGCTTTTGTTCATTGCCATAAATACCACATATGTGCATACTAATCTCATACTATCAATTGTCCGCATTTACACCATTCGGATATCCATCTACCAAGATTCATGCATTGTCTTTTATCCTCTTGATCATGTTTACTTGTTTATTATCATCTTTGATCATGAGTTCCTAATCATCTTCTCGTGATGTCATTTACTTTCTTTTAGACAATGGTGCGACGCTTTGTTGACGCCGTAAGAGTATCAAGGGTTACCTTCCGACGCCCGATTGAGTTTCCGATTGATCGGTGACGCCGACGACCGTGTTCCATCCTCGACGGCACCTTGACGATGGTGCCCACTTCGTCGCGGTCCTCCTTTGACGCCGAAAGGTGTGGAGGTCGCCCTGCAGCAGCCCGAGGTATGACATCCTCCGGGTGGCTCCCCACCGGGCCGGAGGGGAGGAGGAGGAGATCCTTCCGATAGTGAAGACAAAGGATGGAGATTCGCATGAATCGATGAAGAAGCCGGGTGCCGGGAATGGTGGACCAGAAATGGTGGACCACCGGATGCTCCCGAAGAAGGGGATCGCCAGCATCCAGGGTCCAGCGGATGGACCATCACGGCGACCACCGGGGATGGGGAGAGTGCTTCGCCCATTATGAGCTCGGGCGCTGCCGAACCATCGCGATGGCTATGGCGTCACGCAGTGGAGTACCGCTGCCAGCGGTGGACTCATCCGCACACCCGCAGTTACGGAAGATGAGTGCCTACGTTGGGAGGTTCTAGCGGTGCGCTCCGCGCCGCCGGGTGGATTCGTGGCACGCCGCTCCAGCCAGGAGAGACCGTAGGGCCGCCATCGCTGACGCCGCCGCGATGGCCTTCACCGCCATATCGCGCTTCTTTGATGACATCGGGGGACGGCGAGCGCTATTCGCCACGCGGCCGGGAGAGATGGCTTCCCGCATTGCTGCAGTTCAGGAGGAGGATGGCCCAAGGATGTTCCAACGGTGCGTTTAGGCGACCGTCGGCCGACACGGAGCTCACCGGTGCCCCGTGGAGATCAGAGGTCGAGGGATCGCCAGATGGAAGACCGCGGGAGGATTGTCGAGCTCTAGGAGCAGATCATCGCCAGCGTAACCAGGCGCCTCGCCCCCGCTTTCTCACCACCCCGCGAGTATCCGGAGTATGGAGCTGAAGCAGACGTACCAATATTGAATAGGAGCCGCCATCCCTTAGTCGCTTTAGCTATCTATCTATCGCTAGTTCGTTAGTTTACGCCCTTAGCTTGCGAGTCCGTGGTGAGTCTAGTGATTAGTTCGGTTTGAGGGTGTTATGGTTGCTTGTGTGTTAAACTTGGATTATTATTGTGTTATTGGATGATTCGGTTCTTTGTGATGATTGTGGTAAGACTGTGGGAGATGTCCACGCCTTATCAAGACAAGTTTAATATTTAAGGTTAATGAATAGTTAGTTCGGTCTATTGGGTCTCTTTATATGTGCTTTATCATGTCTTGACTTTTATCATATCTCGCTTTACCATATCATATCATCCGTCATATCACCGCTCGTAGTTGTTATACATGTCGATAAATGTCAATGGTTCATCGATTGAGTCATGTCGATGATATATATTACTTTACGAAGATTCACATGTTTCTCTTCAGAGCGTATATTGATTATGTATGATCTTTATGTCCTTATACTACGCTATTTGTATAATCGATGGCACCGATCACAAGGAATGGAAGTGCTAGTGGTGCAAAACAACAACAACAACACCAACAAAGAACACCAACACCGACACCAACAACAACAATCCACCCCGACCCGGATGGAGCAACTCATGGCCATGCAGACTAAATTTCGCCCGCAGGCATTACTGACCATGTTGCGAGAACCAAAACCGTAACGTAACCAAAACCTGAACTTAACCAAAGACGAGGGGGTTCCATGGTGCCAACCCTCCTCCACCACCGCCCCGTGACAAGCGCGGGGAATTCTTGAAGGGGCGCCCACCCAAGTTCTCTCATGCCTCTCGACCCTATGGAGGCAATGGACCGGCTCAAGGAGGTGGAAAAGCAACCGGGTTATCGCTCGCTGCACCGACCGAGAAGGTGCTCTACGGCTCGTCGCCTAGTTGGGTCGCCTCAAGCTTGGTGGGAGGCTCCTGTGTTTCGCTCATCGAATCCCGAGACCATCACTTGGGATGAGTTCCAGAGAGCGCTCAAGAAGGACTATGTGCCCGCAGGATTAATGAAGTCAAGAAGAAAGAGTTCAATGAGTTGAAACAAGGCTCTATGTCCGCTCAGGAGTACCCGCGACAAGTTCATCAATTGTCGCTTATGCACCCGAAGTTGGTCGGGAAGATAGGGACAAGCAAAGCACTGTTCTTGGAAGGTCTCAATGATGCTTTGTCCTATGTGATGTCCAACGTCACATATCCTAACTTCCAGGAGATGGTCGATAGGGCTATTGTGCTGGAGAGCAAACGCAAGAAAATGGATGAGAAGAAGAAGTTCAAGAGGAAGAGGGACCACCGCAGGACCATGGCAACAATGGCCGCCCCCACTACAATGGCAATCGAACTACAAGACAAGTTGTTATCGGTCGGGTAACGAGGGCTCTTCTCAGCGTCAAGGTGGCTACAACCAGATGCAGCGCTTCAACAACCAGGCTCAACCCCAGGCTCCTAATAACCGGATGAAAGGCAATGCCCGCTTCAAGTGTGGTGGTGTGGGACACTTTGCAAACTCATGCCCCAAAGAAGAAGCCGATGCGAGAATGGGCCTCCACCCTGAGGGACGTAATGGTAATCCCAACCGAATGGGAAGGGACAAAGAAGATGGGAAGGTGAACCACGTGAAGGTGGAATCTGCCGAGGGGGCTAACGATGTGGTGCTTGGCACGCGTTTCCCATCAACTCTCATCCCGCTACGCTTCTTTTTGATCTTGGTGCATCACATTCATTCATCAAGAAGTGAGTTTGTGCTCAAATATAGAATACCCACCGAACTCATGCCTAGATCTATGAAAGTTAAATCGCCTGGGGAGTAATGTATTCCAATGTTTGGTGCCGCCTACCGTCTTAATTTAAGGGGGTAGAGTTTCCCTGTTAGACCCATTGTGCTTGAATCGGAAGGTCTAGATCTTATTTTGGGGATGAGTTGGTCGTCTAAGTGGAAGGCGTAGATTAAATGCTCGAGAGAAGACGGTGTCTCTTGTTGCACCTAATGGGGAGAAGGTAGATGTGATTGTTGCTATGTCATCCGCACCTCGGTAAGTACAATGAATCAATTGAGTGCTGACGTAGATGATATCAAGATAGTCAATGAGTTTCCCGATGTATTTCCAGCTGATTTGCCAGGTATGCCACCCGACCGTGACATCCGGTTTTGTTATTGATCTATTACCCGGCACCGCACCTATTTCTAAAAGACCATATAGAATGGTTGTGAATGAATTAGATGAACTTAAGAAACAACTTAGAGAGTTGCAATCTAAAGGGTTTATTAGACCTAGTTCATCACCTTGGGGGCCCCCCTGTTATTTTTGTTGAGAAAAGGATGGGACTCAGAGAATGTGTGTAGATTACATGGATCTTTGAATGAGGTGACCATTAAGAACAAGTATCCACTTCCTAGAATAGAGGATTTGTTTGATCAGTTGAAGGGAGCTTGTGTTTTCTCTAAGATAGACTTGAGATCAGGTTACCATCAGTTAAAGATTAGACCTAGTGATATTCCCAAGACTGCATTCACCACCAGATATGGGCTTTATGAGTACAGTCATGTCTTTTTTGGGTTAACTAATGCTCCAACTTACTTTATGTATTTGATGAATAAAGTTTTTATGGAGTACCTAGATAAGTTTGTCGTAGTCTTTATTGACGACATTCGATCTATTCTAAGAATGAGAAAGAACATGAGGAGCATCTGAGGTTAGTGTTGCAGAAACTGAGGGAACATCAGCTCTATGCTAAGCTTAGTAAGTGTGAGTTCTGGCTGAACGAGGTCTCTTTCTTGGGTCATGTTATATCCAAGGGGGAGTTCTTTGTCACCAAGAATGTGTGTCGATGTCTTTGAAGTGGAGTCCACCTCGCAGCCGCTTAGTGAGATCGGGGAGTTTTCCGGTATGGCAAAAAGTTACTACGTAAGATTCATTGAGGATTCTCCGCTATTGCTAAGCCCATGACCGCTCTCGCTAGAGAAAGGGAAGCCATTCAAGTGGATCGATAAATGTCAAGCAAGCTTTGAAGAATTGAAGAAGAGATTGACAATAAAGACTGTTTTGGCTTTTGCCTCGATGTGACAAAGGATTTCTCTATTTATTGTGATGCTTCCAAGCAAGGATTGGGTTGTGTGTTGATGCGGGAGGGAAAGGTTATTGCTTATGCTTCTAGACAGCTTGAAGAAACATGAAGTCAACTATCCAACTCATGATTTAGAATTGGCAACGTTGTGCATGCATTGAAGATATGGAGACATTATATCTTGGGTCACAAATGTGATGTTTATATCGACCACAAGAGTCCAAGTACATCTTTACTCGTAACGAGTTGAACCTAAAGGCGTAGAAGGTGGTTAGAACTTATCAAGGACTATGAGTTGGAGATTCACTATCATCCCGGTAAGGCCAATGTCGTGGTCTGATGCATTGAGTCGTAAGAGCCAAGTGAATTTGTTAGAGGTCATGGAGTTGCCGCCAAAGTTACTTGCGATTTTGAGAAGCTCAACTTGGGTTATGTGACTAATGTTGAGGGAACGTCTATGGATGTTGAACCGACTCTTGAACAGGAAATCAGAAAGGGGCAACGTGATCGATGCAAAGATTCGGGAGATCATTGAGTTGTTGAAGAAAGACAAGGCTCCGTGGTTCGATCTAGACAAAGATGGAACATTGTGGTTCAAGCAGAGGATTTGTGTGCGGAGATTGAGTATCGGGGATTCCATATCGAAGGAGTGTCATGAGTCGACTTACTCTATCCATCCCGGAGGCACTAAGATGTATCAAGATCCGAAGGAACACTATTGGTGGTATGGCATGAAGAGAGATATTGGGAGTATGTAGCTTTGTGTGATACTTGCCGAGAGAGTGAAAGTCGAATATCAAAGGCCAGCTGGTTTGTTGCAACCACTCAAAGTACCCGAGTGGAAGTTTGATGAAATCGGTATGGACTTCATTGTTGGGTTACCTCGGACAATGTAAGGGACATGATTATGTTTGGGTAATCGTGGATCGATTGACTAAGGTTGCTCACTTCATACCTGTCAAGACCACATTCCGAGGTGATCGGTTAGGCCGAGAAATATATGGAACGGGTTGTTTGTCTACATGGGGTTCCAAAGAAGATAGTCTCGAGATAGAGGTACTCAGTTCACGTCTCGGTTCTCGGGAGAAGTTACATGAAGCTATGGGCACAGATTTGAGTTTTAGCACGCCTTATCATCCTCAATCGGATGGTCGGACCGAGAGGGTGAACCGGATATTGGAAGATATGTTGAGGGCATGTGCGATCCAATACAAATGACAATTTGGGATAATAGTTTAACTTATGCTGAGTTCTCGTACAACAACAGCTATCGGGTCAAGTCTTAAGATGTCTCCCTTTGAAGCTTTGTATGGCGAAAAAGTGTAGAACTCCTTTGTTCGGGATCAAACGGAGAGAGACAAGTCTTTGGTCCTGAAGCAATAAAGATAGCAGAGGAACAAGTCCGAAGTTGTCGCGAGAACTTGAAGGCGCTCATCCCAGCAAAAGAGTTATGCAGATGCCAAAAAGGAAGCCGTTAGAATTCAATGTTGGTGACTATGTCTATCTTAAGGTCTCACCTATGAGAGGACTTAAGAGGTTTAATGTTAAAGGAAAGTTAGCACCAAGGTACATTGGTCCTTTTGTGATTGTTGAGAGAAGAGGTGAAGTGGCTTATAGACTCCAGTTGCCAGAGAGTTTGTCTGGTGTTCATGATGTCTTCCATGTGTCACAATTCAAGAGGTGCTTAAGGGTGCCTGAGGAACAGTTATCTATGGAGAAGGTAAAATTGAAGAGTGATCTCACCTATAAAGAGAAGCCAATCAAGATCTTGGATACAGCAGAGGGTAACTAGAAGCAAAGTGGTTCGGTCTTGCAAAGTACGATGGGAACATCATACACAGAGCAGGAAGCAACTTGGGAAAAAGAGGATGAGTTAAAGGAAGATTACCCTGAGTTGTTCTCTAAACCATCCAGATCTCGGGACGAGATTCCTTTAAGGGGGGTAGGTTTATGACACCCTAATTTTTGGCTTTTTGGAAATTAGAATTTTTAAATTGATTTTATTCATGCTATGCTTCAATTTAGGCCAAATTAATTCTTTATAAAATACCCTAAAATGAAATATAAGGTAGAAACCTTGAATTGTTGCATTCATGCTGCTGCACTTTTTTTTTTATTGTATTGCTCTTGATTGTTTAGCCTTTGTTTGATTTTATTTGTAGTTCAAATTCATTCAAATGCTAAAATAGAAAATAAAAAAAGGGAAATTTTCCCTTGGCTTGGGCCACCAGCAGCAGCAGCCCAGCCCGCAGCAGCTTGCAGCAGCGCAGCTGCAGCTTGAGCAGCCCAGCAGGCCGCGCGTTGGGCGGCCCAGCAAGCGCAGCAGGCCGCCCGCCGCCCGCTTCGCCGCCGCAGCACGCGCGCCCAGCGCGTGAGCCGCCGCTTCAAGACGCGCTGCGCTGCCAGCCAGCAGGCCCGACAGCTGGGACCCGCCGTCCGTGGGGCCCCACCGCTCTGAGTGTCGCCCCTCGAGCTTGGGGCGGACACCGAAGTCCGACCGCAGCGCAGCCGCTCTCGCGTGGCCAAGACGCGAACCTAGGTTCGCCCCTTTATAAAACACGAGCCGCGGCCCGCCGCGCTCCCGCTGCCCTACTTCACGCCGCGCGCCGCCGCATCGAGCTTCGCGAAACCTAGATCGGAGTTAGCGCGCCGCCGCGCCCGGCCAAGGTGCGCCCGGTCCATGGTGGACGGTGGACTCGGTCCCACCGACAGTCCACGGCCGTCCCACGGACCCGGCCAATCCCGCAGCGCGGCGTGGCCGCGGCCGACGCCCACGACGCCACCGCCGCAAACTTACCATCTAGCCCCTGCACTTTTGGTTTATTCACGGATCTACCCTGCTGCCGGATAAACCTGAACTTTATTTATTTTAATTCGAAATGCAGTTCCAGTTAATTACGGTTTAGCCATCGGTACTTTGAATAGCCATAACTTTTTCGTTTTAACTCCGATTTTAGTGATCCACTTATCTACGGAATCGTCTCGACGAGTAGATTACTTTTATGAGATTGTTTGCTGCTAATTCATGTACTGGTGTATTGTCTAATTATGAATTGTTTGCTTGCATGAATTGCTCCCGTATGTGATGCTTGATGCGTATAGAAGAGGAGACGTTCGTGAAGGACGAGCGTAACGACCGGATAGCTTTGAGCAGTACGACTCCGACCAAGGCAAGTGCAGGCACCGTTTGACCATTTTGTTCCTACTCATTAAATGCAACTGTTACTATTCATGCATGTGTCTTAATTTGGTACACCCTAAGGACCTACTAGCTACCATTATCCAGATTCACCTATTGGGGGTTTATGGGTAGATAGGTGCTTTGTTTAGTATGCTCCGCTCATCTACTCACCTTCTTTAACGATATTAAAAATGTTGCTTTAATATGCTCATGGAGATGTTTTTCATGGTTGCGACCATGGTTGGAGATGTTGGATGCGGGATGCATCGTGGGTTGTGGGTTCAAGGGTTGTGCGGATTGTCAGTAGTGCGTCGGTTTTGCCGGGAGGCATCCGTCTTCTCTCCCTAAGGACCGGTTCGTGGGACGGCCACCTGGGACAACAGTGCAACTTCGGGACCAATGGGCTCGGCTTGACTAAATATCGGGTCCCTTGCCGTCAGAGTGGATCTTTCCTTTGGGATGGCGTTCGGGTTTCTTGAGGTTTGTAGTATGGGTGCGGGTAGATCCGTGGTCTTTTATCGGGGACGCCTCCATACGCCCGAGTTTTTCGCTTGACGAGTGAAAACTCTATGACAATACCCGTGAAAGGTCTCGTAGTGGTTCCCCGCCTCGCTCTCCTTGGTAGAGTTTTGGGCCTTGCAAACCAGGGCATATGGGAATCACGACCTGAAGTGAAAGTGCACACCTCTGCTTGGCGAGTTTGAACAAACTAGTATACTAGCCGTGCTCACGGTTAAGAGCGGCCCGGCGCCCTCACATGATTAGAAGCTACTCTTTTGGAAATAATGATGGAGTTGGCGAGGTTGGAACCTCGTGTTGGTCGGGATGGAGTTTCGAGTTGCTTGGGGTGATCTCAAGCGTTTAAGATTATTGTTAACTACTCTTGAAAACAACCTAATGACTACTTACACCTTAATTAAGGGTTTGGGCTTCTCAACCAATGATTAGTAACAGATTGTTCTTTAAAATGAACCAAGATTAAAAGAGCTACCTGCAGCATACATCGCGGTCGACCTTTCCTTTTGTATAAGCCTTGCATGTCATTACTTTCCGTCCGTACTTGCCGAGTTCGACATGGACTCACCCTTGCAATAATCATAATAAAGGTTGCTCGAGTGATGATGACTACCCGGAGAACATGCCGGGTGTTAGCTACACGTGGTACCGCCGTCAACCTTCCCTGTGGCGTTGTGGTTTTCGCTACGTGTCGTCGTCGTCGTTGTGTCGTCGTCGTCTTTGCTTAGAAACAATTAAAGTTATTTGATTTATTCCGCTATACTTCCGAGATTCGATGTAATAAAAAGTACGTTATTACCTTTATGTTATCTTTCGTTATTGTAACACCGTCGTGGACCAATGAAGTCGTTATATGTGTGTAAATTGATCCCGGCGCACATATAATATACACCTGGTTTACTCCTTCAAATCCGGGTGTGACAGTTAAGAAAGGGGAGGCCCGGTGGCAAATATACTGGTGATAATATTGTACATATTTGGTATGTTAGTCCCGATATTTTCATATTTGGTATAATATTGTATATATCTTGGTGAGGCCCGGTGAATCTTAAATTGCGGTACGTGTCATTAAATGGCTGGCGCTTTTCATATGTTCGATGGAATCGTGTAAAAATTATCATGTTTGAGTGTTTTCAAAAATCGGCCCGTGGGCCACCACTATACCCGAGCATTTTTCGGGCCGGGTCGGGTTCGGGCCGGGCGAAAAAATCCCGATTATTTCGGGCGAAAAATCCTGCCCATGACGTCCCCACCGGGCAAGTCAGGCCTAGCTTTTTTCGGGCCGGGCTCGGGCCGGGTTCGAACATGGGCGGGCTACCCGCGTATTTTACACTACAAAGTAGCTAAAAATGTATTTCGGGCCTAGTTCGGGCCAAGAAAAATTTTTATGGCTTCAAAATCTCGCCCAGGCCCCCGTCCAAGAAGGTTCATGGGCGGGCTAAAACCCGTCGGGCTCGGGCGGGCCCGCTGGGCCGGGTCGGGCCGGGCTAGTTTTGCTCGGTATAGCCACCACGGCACGATTTTTCGGTCGTGCCCACCGGGTCCGCCCGGCACGATTTTTGGCCCGTGGGATGGGCCCGGGCTCGAGGTCGGGCATGGAGCCGGTGCAGCCCGCCCCCACAAGGCACGGCGGCGGCACGCCCATCGGAAATTTATAGGTGTAGGGAGCAAGATTCAGTGCGGCTCCTTTGACATCGATTCCTCGTCATTGACCATGGTGGATCTTGCCACCATGCCGGCCCTCTACGACCTAAAGATAACTAGCTAAAATCAGCTAAGATAGCGAGCTGCAAGCAACTGAATTTTTAGCTGAAATCTGCACGGTCTTCTTGAGCATATCCCCTTTGAGTTCGTTGGGATTCTTTAACACAGTTGATGTTTTAGCCACTTGTGACTACTCATGGCATTGTTCTGTCCATCAATATTAGCCCAATAAAAGGCACAAGTCATTTAGAACCATGCCCTTTCCCTAAATCCCTATTGTCAGGTCCTTTACAGACAAGTATAGTTTGCAACATTCACTATGCTAACCATCTTTAATACACGTACCCTGGCATCTCAATATGTCCACATTGAATTCCACTATCCATTAATTTGAATTATTCTTCACATTCCTTGATGTGTTAGCAATCATGTTTCTGCTTTTATTGCATCATAAATCAATCATGTGAGGGGTTCAAGTTAACCATATATATGATCTTTCCTTCACTTGCAAAGCCCTTGATCACATATTTGTTCATATGTTGCAGTCTTGATCAATGTCAATATATTTTCGAACTTCCACTTATTTTCCACAAACAAATTATGACAGAGACCACTCTATAGTCATTTCTTCATTCTTCCTTCTTTTTTTGCGAAACATTTCTTCATTCTTCCAACACACCATTTCTTTGTTTACAAATTATTTGAGCCCATTAGTACTTTATAATTGGATCATATAGTTCATCCACATTATCTTCATTGACTAATCTCCTACTCCCTCCGTTCCAAACTATATTTCTTTTAACTTTTTTTAACCCTAAGTTTGACCACTGTTTTATTTTTAAAAAAAAAATTATGCCAACATAGTCAAATTTAAGTGATTCTTAAGGCCCTTTTGTTAATAAAGCATGACATAAGAAAAGAAGTAATATTTTTACACAAATTTTTGAATAAGGCAGTAGTCAAACTTGGGGTTGAAAAAGCCAAGCAAAATTATATTTGGAACGGAGGGAGTACTCATACACAACTTGACACAATTAAAGTAGGAAATGCTAAAGAAACAAATAAACTCACAAGTGTAACAATTATATAACAAAATTATATAAAAATGACAAATAAAACCGATTGACAACCGAAACCTACCATGGAAAACACCATGGCATACGTATATTATTTAAATCAAGATTAACCAAGTTCAAGAGGAACGTCATTTTAGTTGTCCTAAGTCAAGCTTCTCTAACTTTCTCCATGTTTCTAGAATTAACATATGTAATGTCAAATTCATCCGATAAATTCACCGTGAAATATATATTGTGTATTTATTTGGTATTATTTGATGTATGTAACAATTATATAATTGATCACTGAATGAATGAATAAATAAATTTAGGATGTGGTCGTCTGAATCAACACTAAGACTTAGTTCAATTTACAAACACCGACACATTGTGAAGCTATCTAGGCCCCGGTGCATTCTACGGGGAGCCCCTTGTCCTTGAACCGCTTTGGATCCTCGCAGTAGTTGTAGACCATGTTCTCCTCCTGCACCTTGCGCAGCGCGGCCACATCCAGCCGCTGGTCGAACCACGTGGATTGTGGAGGCTCGTCGCCGCACCACGCCACGCCGGGCTGCGGAACGCACGGCGTGACGCGGAAGTTGCGGTAGTAGGCGTAGAAGGGCGCCTGCGTCCAGTCCGTCTTGACACGCCCGCCCTGTGTCGCCCACTCGTCGGCGTTCCACAGGCTCCCCTGCACACGCATGCGCTGCCACGTCGGGAACGGCACGCCGCGCACCCGATCGTTCTTGTACACGCGGATTGGCGTGCCGTCGACGAGGAATCTGCAAGCAGAGTTTGAGCTTGTTGTATTGGTGATGAAGAGGATCGATAGAGAAGACGATGTTGCTGTTTACTTACATGACGTATTTGGGGTTCCATTCGATGGAGTAGGTGTGGAAATCTTCAGAAGGGTCGAACCAGAGGTGGAACTGCTGCTCGCGGCTACCGACGCCGTTCACGTAGACGTTTGTGTGCAGCGTGTACGGCTCGCCGGTGGCGTTGCCCAGGAACTCCATGTCCACCTCGTCGTGGTACTCCCACGGCACGTCGTCGGGCGTCAGCTGCAGTGCCATTCCGTGAGACCAAGAGAGAAAACATACAACAACAGGCATGGTGAGCGCGGTCACCGCGCTGGGACGACAGAGACTTGTCGTCGTGGCAGCGAACTTACATAGAATGTGGCAACAGTGCCAGCAGAGTCGTTGGACACGAGCTTGATCTCCATGTCGAAGCGGGCATAGAGATAGGCATCCTTGGAGCTGAATCCGGAGCCGCTGGTGTGGTCGAGGCCGAGCGCGAGCGTGTCGATGTCGCCATCCATGTAGAAGAAGGTGTCCTGGCCCCAGGAGATTTCGATTTCATCATACAGCAGTGCCACCACTGATGTGGTATATGCCATTGCCATTGCAAGGAACGCCAACACAACCTTCCAAGAAGATGACAGTGCCATGGCTATTGACTACCTAGCTATTTGACTCTGCAACAAGTTTCTGCTGGTTGTGATGGATCGATCTGAGTTGCGTATATATAATGAGCACATTGATCGAGATGGTGATGCATCACATGGTTGAAGTGAATGAAGCTGGCAGGGAGCAAGGCACGTTCCTCGGAATTTTTCAGAGGCATGTGGCATGTTAGGATCCATAATATGGAATGTCAGGCTGGCTTGCTCAGGTTCGTTTCATGGAAACTTAGCTTGTTCAATCCATGCCCCATGTCTTCCCAGTTGACCTCTTTAACGATCATCATGATGCTCCGATGTAAACGCGTCTTTAATCAGCATATTAAGGAATGGTTGTATATGCATGTTGATGACCTGCACGTGGAGCAAATGACTGTGAATACACCCAAAAACACCTGCACTCTGCTGTGTCCCTTGTATTATAATGCTGCAGAGTCGTTCCCACAGACTTTTAAATTGATGCGAACTCACCTATTCTTGTGGCCTGCACTTGTGAACTGAACACCACCTTCACACAGATGTGCGCCGGCAAGAGGACTCGCAACTACTTCACCTCGACGCCCAAGTATGATTCTCGCAGCCAAGTCTCACCTCCTCAAGCGGTGGTGCGGCGCTCCCCTCCTTAATCTTATCACATGTCACCCAGTACACGAGGCGTCCCCTCTCTCTCATCTCTGGCCATAGTGGCATGGAGTTCCTGGAAAGCACATGAATGAGAGGCAACGTATTACTCATGTATCCCTGAGACAAAAGCGACAGGAGGCAATTGACAAGCGTAGCAATGAGACATGAGCAAAAGCAGGTTAGGAGTGGAATGCTTACATGGTTTATGTTAGCGACATGAAACCAAACACAAGCCGTAATCGCTTTCATGGTTGCCTGGCATCATCTATTACCATTGGCGTTTGCCTCCCCATTCCACAACCAAACAACACCTTAGTTGTTTTCAAATGCAAAAGTATTAATCGACCTCTTCAGTTGCGTCTTTTCACTGTTTCTCTCCAGTCACACTTCGACTCATTTTTGCTAGTGTTCCTTGCACCTGCTTAGTTGGCATATTCGGCTTACGGTGTCCTCAGTGGTGCTATCAATTTCAATAGCTGATACAGGACCAAACCAATGTGCCATCATATGTCAATGTCAGTTAATAGTAAATTACTCACTCTATTGGATACTGTGATTGGTGGGCACAGTAAAAGCAGCAACATGCACCTATCTATGTTTGCTTTACCCGGCTCCGCGCTAGCGCCAAAGAAGTCGCTACATTTTCTCCCTGCGGCGTCAGTCCAGTCGCTACCGTTTCACATTTTGCTCATTTTCTCCCCGCCACGTCAGTCCAAGCCTCCCACCGAGCCTACTCAGGCACTGAGGTGGACTCCTAAACATAGGAGAGTAAAAGAGAGCTATTCTCCTGAGTGTGTGTGTGTGTGTGACAGAGAGAGGAGTTTCCAAGGATGCTTCCTAAACATCTGATCTGACACCTCAACAATTGCATGATTCAAGCAAGTCGATCGGTCACTTAATAACTTGCTCCGGGTCTTCAGTACCTCAATGCATCAATCAGAGTGTTTCTCGTGTTTTAACCCCTCTTCGGCTCTCCCCATCCTCTGCAGCTCTGCCTTTGACTTTTTCTGAGGTATGAAGACTCATTCAGTTCTAACGTCTCCAGGCTTGTTGTAAGTGCCTGCAGTTTCTAAGGCATCGTCCCTTTCTTTTCCGTGTATATGTAGTGCCTGGCTGTCACAACTGAAAGGCGCTGGCCATGGGCTCAATGTTGTTTTGTCTATCATCCAAATGCCTTGAGAAGCTTGCTGGACTGCTGGAGGAGGTTATGATGGCGTTATCTGTGCGTAAAGGGATCAGGAAGCTCCATGACTGTCTCAAGTACTTTGATTCCATTCATGAGGATGTGGATTCCCAGGCAATGGAACACAGAGTGACTGGGATATGGTGGAGTGATGTGAAAGATGTCATGTATGATGTTGATGACATCTTAGATCTTTTAAGGGCTCACTTTCATAAAAAAAGCAACGATGTTGTGATTTACACGTGCTGCTCTCTAGGTTTGCACAACTTCAGTTCGACCACATGATCGCCAGAAGGATCAAGGGTGTAAATGAAAGGCTTGTAGAAATCCAAAAGAACAGAGACATGTTCCATTTTCGGGCTCGGGGATGTATACTATTCCTCATCAGGCCCCTAAGATGAATGAAGTCACTGATAGGCATGTGGCTGCTTCAGTTGATGAAATTGATGTTGTAGGAGCAGAAATCAAGGAAGCTACTGATGATATGGTCGAGATGATTGTGGGTTGTGACCATGAGAGGAGGATATCAGTGTACGGGATCCTTGGGATGGGAGGAATTGGCAAGACAACTTTAGCTCAGAAGATATACAATGATCGCAGGATAAGGGAGAGATTTCACCAGGTCCTCATCTGGCTGTCCATTTCACAGAGCACCGCCGAGAATGATTTACTCAAGGAGGCCATCGAGAATGCAGGAGGGCAGTGCAGCAATCAGCACAAGAGCAAGGATCAACTCGTTCAAATTCTGCTACATTCCATCAGTGGGAGGAGTGTCTTTCTTGTGCTGGATAACGTCACCAGTCCTAATGTGTGGATCGATCTTCTCCGCTCTCCGATGGAGAGGTGTTTGGATGCTCATGTACTTGTTACCACAAGGAGCCGTGATGTGCTGTCACGGATGAATGCAGTGCATGTCAAGGAAATGCACAGGCTAAAGGATCCTGATGGCCTGGAGTTGCTAATGAAGAGATCTTTCCGAACCAGAGATGAAGCAAATGTATTCAGTGATATTGGCGCAAAAATTGTCAAGAAATGTGATGGCCTTCCTCTTGCCATCAAGGTTATTGGAGGCGTCCTATCATCTAGGTCGAGCAAGGAAGAATGGGAGAGAATACTGGAGAGAAGATGGTCTATTGATGGGCTTCCAGAAGACCTAGAAGGTCCTTTGTACTTAAGCTACAGTGATTTGCCCCCACAACTCAAACAGTGCTTCCTCTGGTGTGCCTTGTTGCCTCAGAATTTCAAAATTCACCGAGACATCATCTACTGGTGGATTGCTGAAGGTTTTGTCAAGGAAGAGGGCAGCGGACCAATACAGAACGTCGCCGAAGATTACTACCACGAGCTGATCAAGAGGAATCTTCTACAGGCAAGGCCAGAGCACATCGACAAGGGTGTATCAAGAATGCATGACCTTCTAAGGTCACTTGGCCAATATCTGACAAGGAATGAAGCCGTATTCATGAATAATGATCGTAGTCCTTGCCCGTCTAGTATTCGCCGATTAGGTATCGGGAATGCTGTTGAGCAAATACCTGCTATACAAGAGAAGAAATGCCTACGGTGCCTCCTTGTTCTGCATCACAACGCGTGCAGATCAGTGAAGAGGGACATCTTTAGAAAGCTGGCGCATCTTCGCATCTTAGTTCTACGTGGAGCAGGCCTCGAGAGCATACCTGCATCGGTGGGTTACTTGGTGCTGCTGAGGCTGCTGGATCTCGCCTACAATGACATTAAGGAGCTTCCAGGGTCCATCGGAAACCTTACCTGCCTTGGTTACTTTTCAGTGTTTGGATGCACAAAGTTGGCAGCTTTGCCACCGAGTCTGATGAGGCTGACCACGATAAGCTTCCTTGAGTTAGGAAATACAGGACTGCTGTATGTTCCAAAAGGGATCGAGAACTTCAGGCAGATGGACAATCTTAGATCAGTTTTCCAAAATGGCGCTGACGGTTTCAGATTAGATGAATTGAGGGCGCTCTCCATGATACGACGCCTCCGGATGATCCGGCTGGAGACAGCTACAACACCAACTGCGCAGGTACTGTGCGACAAGGGTTACCTGAAAGAACTAACCCTGAGCTGCACTATGGGCAAAGAAGCCAATCATCGATCTCACTACCTGGACAGTGAGGTGAAGAGGATTGAGGAGATCTACAAGAGTCTTTGCCCACCACCAAGCCTAAGCTACATCTTTATTGAGGGGTTCCCCGGTCACATGCTTCCAGCTTGGCTGTCTTCAGAACCGCAGAATAAACTGCCAAACCTGGCTCATATGCACTTTGACGACTGCATATCCTGCCCAAAGCTTCCCCCAGCAGGCCAGCTACCGTTTCTGCAGGTCCTTCACGTCAGAGGAGCAGACGCGGTGGTGAGCATCGGTGGCGAGCTCCTCGGAAACGGCGTCCGATTTGGAACGCACACCACTGCTTTTCCAAAGCTCGAGCTGCTTGAGATCCTCGATATGTACAGCTGGCAGAATTGGTCACTAAGCATGGATACCTTGTTCGACAACACACAACAGCAATCCCTAATGCCATGCCTTACACGCCTGCGGTTGATAAATTGCCCCAAGTTGAGAGCTCTCCCTGAACATCTTCACAGAATTGTTAATTTACAAAGGATCCAAATAGAAGGCGCTAACAGTCTGCAGGAGATCGCCAATCATCCTGGGGTTGTTTGGCTCATGGTTAAGAACAACAGGTCCTTGAGGAAGATATCCAACCTTCCTAAGCTGCGCCTCTTTCTTGCGCAGGATTGCCAAGAATTGCAGCAGGCAGAGAACCTTAGCTCGCTGAAGGCCTTGTACATCATCGATTGCCCTATGGAGCAGATACTCTGGAAGTGTTTCCCCGCAGAACAACAGAGCAAGATTGTCCGTGTTGTCACCACTGGGGCCCATGGTCAGGATATTTATCCTCTTGAATCAGTATATCAGTAATCTATAGTGAGCACGAGATCTCTTAGAGAAATGTTACTGTATTCCTGTGTCTCTTTCCTTTTTATTTCTGTTCATCAATGCCTGTTTGTAGAAATGTTACTGTATTCCTGTGTCTCTTTCCTTTTTATTTCTGTTCATCAACGCCTGTTTGTGAAAATTGGTCAGGATAACTATTCTCTTGAATCAGTATATTTCATTGATCTAGTCAGCACATCATCTCTTAGAGAAATATTACCGTATTCTTGTGCCTGTTTTTTTAGTTTGGAACTTGTCCCAATTTGTTTCAAAAAATAGTTCATCAACATGTGCTGCCACACTGGCCAGTAAGTTCGAGGAGGTCAGCACGGGCAGAATCTTAATAAGTATTAGAAGTTTGTGTTTAATAACTACAACTAATCAAACTACTCATATTTGTGCATGTACTCCCTCTATATGTTCATTTTCTACCACAATATCCATATAAATACGGGCCATTTGCAAGACTGTATAATATCTATGCAGTTGTGATGACTCATGAACTACTTTAATATATTTACCATCCATAAAACATTGTTTTCTCTCTCTCTTTTTGCATGACACCTACATGTCTTCCATATGCATTTAGTTGAAACCATAACTTAAGTTACAATGGCTGTTATTAAAGCTGATGTCATGTGACATTCATGGTTCTATATGTTCACTTTATATCAATAATGCTATTAATTCCATACATTTTTCATCCACATGTAAGTTGAAATTGTTGTGCTTGTGGTATCTTTTGTTGAAGCTCCTTTATTGTATTTTTTCAAAAAACGATAATAAGGATTACAGGCTGCACTCTAAATTTTTATGATAACATAAATGCTCTCACAATGTGTAAAGATCTATGGATGGCTAGAGGGAGGGTGAACAGCCTTATTTAAATTCTTAAAAAACAGAAGTAGGTAAGCACATTAGACCAAAGATACACATCGATGCATAGCAGGGTGTCTGACAGGGCTGTGTGGGCAATCGATCGCAACAACAGGTGATGGTAGGCTGGTATGCAGGAGTTGGTTTGCCAATTTGTCTCTTCTACTTCATCACCTCCTTACCCACTGGGTAATCTATGCCTTTTGGGCATTGTCCACTAGTTTCGGGCATGGATAAATTGGGGTGGAAGATTTTTGGGAATGGATATTCAGGGATGGATAAATTGGGGTGGGTGATATTTGTTTCAAAAAGGGAGGGGGATTTAGGTATGGGTAATGACAGCTGAACTTTGTATTTACATATAAGATGCTGAGGACCGAATATAAGCATACAAGGATTTGTGAAATTGAGATGAACAAATTAAAGAGTACAATCATCGCTAACTACTCCCTCCATTCCAAATTATAAGATGTTTTGTCTTTTCTAGATTCATAGTTTTTGTTACGCATCTAGATATATGTTTTGTCTAGAAATGCTAAAACATCTTATAATTTGGAATGGAGGGAGTAATTAAAAGCATAGCTACTTTTTGCAAGAGAAAAAAGGAGAAACTAATTGCAGAGCCTAATTTGGCCTATATTTCATATTAGTTGTAAAATACCATGACACATAATACCGTAGCAGGCAGTAGCATGTGCACAATCAAAATTTGTCGGATCGATTATCTATTCGAGTGGCACAAGGTTTAGGTGACTACGGGCCTATGGCTCATCCAGAGTTTGATCAGAGATTGTTGTACCTGTACCGCACTGGTGTATACTGGGTTCAGAGCCTCTGAGGCTGCCGAAGTGCGTGGGGCGCCGGCAGTGCAGATCCTACGACGGTGTTGATCCACCACCATACCAGCGTGTATGGCTGTCGACAGTGCCATACCCAGCAATTTGAGTCCACCATATGCCTAACAAAAAAAATCTCTTATCTAATACGGTGTATACTTCAATACAAAAATTTGATAAACAGTTCGGTAAAAGCGAACATAGTCATATTATCTAAAAAGAGATTTAAATTCAACAAGCAAATTCAAAACTTGCGACACTATAAATTGTTCAAAGATAACATAAGGTCTTACATAACTAGAATATTATATACAATACTAGTTTAGCACTTTTTCTTTAGGCTTTTTCATGTTCATGAAAGGTGTGAAATATATCATCCTCGCAACAGAGAAAAATATCACGCTCGCTAAAAAATAATTTAAATAATTGGTCGCCTATTCTGTTTCTCTCATTTATTTTTAGTTAGACACATTACAGAGAATACTCTTTCAACTCAGTACTATGTGCTCTGCTCATAAATTCAGCAGCAATTCACAAATTACAGTCACCAATTTCAAGCTTATTTGTCTCTGTACTCCCATATCTCTACTCAGTAGAAACTCACCAGGGATGCTCAGATGTGGAGAACAAGGACAGCGGCGGCGCGGTGTCGCCAGGCTGGAGTCCGGTAGATCCACAAAGTTTGCTGACAGAGGCGACATAGACGCGCAGCCGCGCAGGCCAGGTCCCGCATGACGCCATCGCGGAGGCTAGGTAGGCTGGTGCACACTCTGCGCCTCCACTGCTCCGGTGCCCGTGCCCTGGTCCCTGGCAGCTTGCCGACGCCGCGACGCCCCCATCTCCACGAGCCGCAACTAGCGTCCGGCGAGAACGACGAGCAGAGGCGCTGCCGAACAGCCGCCACGGCCCACGAGAGAAAGCCCACGGAAGGAGTCGCCTTAAATTTGTTCTGGGCTGGACTGGCGTGGCGGTGGACTGGCTGCCCAGCCATTGGGCCTGGAAGTGGCAAACCGACACAAAGGGTGTTCAACCTTTTATTTTCTTTTGCTACTAATTGTTGAAACCTCTAAATTTTAAATTTGACCTCAGTTCAAACTTCAACTTTTCTTGAGTGAAGATGGATCGGAACATTTCCAACGAGCAATAAATGACTAGAAGGGGGTGGACATCAAATGTGATTGCAACATTTTTTTGTTGATATATATTTTGGGAAAAAAAACTTCGCCAGTGGAATAATTACTCTATTGAATTGAACGCTTCTTTACAAGATTCACCCAATTTATTTTGTGAATTGGACAATCTTTTTAATATACACTATAAATTTTTCTTATGTGGTGAGCATTTCGGCGCAGGGCATATTTCGCGTGATGGCTCGTTCCACCTGGATTTGTTCAAGGAGATCAAATATACAGTACTTTCTCCGTTTCAAATTATTAGTCTGTTTCTTTTTTGTTTAATTTATTTTAATTTGTTAAACATATTATTATATTAAGATGCAAAGCAAAATGGATATATTTAAGGAGTCAAAACGACTTATAATTTAGAATAGAGATATCACAAGATCAGGTTGAATGAATCCAGAGGTCCATTCCGCCTGAACCCGAACATGCCGGCTGATAGGATTATTCAGGGAACGGACACACGGCGTTGGTGAAGTCGTAATCTTATCCTAGGGTGTGTTTAGTTGGTGAACTATTTTGGGTTGGGCTTCTTGAAGACTTTTTTGTTTGTATTTGATAATTATTGTCCTATCATGGGGCTAACTAGGCTCAAAACATTTGTCTCGTACTTTTTTAGTCAAACTGTGCAATTTATTTTTGTGTTTACCTAGATTTAATGCCCCGTGCAAAAGATTCGACGTGACGGGTGTAGCACTTTTTGGGATAGGAAGTGAACACAGCCCTAGTCCTGCACGCTACGTACATATACATAATGAGTTAGTCCCGGTATTAGACGGGCATGATCCAATGAAAAGCAAAAATATAAATGAGAAGGAATAATAAATCTTCAAGTCAAACAATGCCATCTTGATCAGCCATTAATAATTCCTTAAACATTTTTTGAACGCACACCTCTCTAAGAATATGTCAATAAAATAAGCAAGAGATTGTTATCAAGGGGAAGACCAAGACAGACCTATTGTATGCAGGGTCACCTTCAGTTTCTGTATTTATATTCATTGAATTTTTATTGAAAGCAGCTGAACTTTAGCTTCATTTGCCGACTTGACCTGTTGGCCGTTGGTAATAATCAACTAGTCCTAGTCATCCAGCTGTTTTTTGTAATCTATATAAGCTTACACTACCCTCTGAAGCCTCCTCTCCTAACTGAATTCAATAATCTTCCTGTTGACTATATTATTCAGATGCTAAATAGCTGCTGCTTCTTGTGTTGATCGGTTCAGGCTCCAAGAGCTGATTAGTGATTTGCCATCTGGAATAGCTAAGATATTAAAACCAACGGACAACACCTGATGATTTCAGTACAGTAAAGCTCCTGGCTGGATCGAAACCGACCAAACTTGAGTGGTTGACTCGTTCAGTCTTGCCATTTCATTCTCTCTCTAAATTTCTTTCTTGAACACAGAAGACACTGTCTAGAATAGTTCAACATCTTTTGGCTGGCTAAGCTTGGACGGTCCGCAGAAAAAACGCATGCAGCCATGATGTAGAAACGACCGAGAATTGAAATGGGAGGAGAGACC
This sequence comes from Hyparrhenia diplandra, assembly GCA_015847255.1. Lineage (NCBI taxonomy): Eukaryota > Viridiplantae > Streptophyta > Magnoliopsida > Poales > Poaceae > Hyparrhenia > Hyparrhenia diplandra. Next base: position 123,997 of record JADLZK010003778.1, read on the forward strand.
GATTGACCGGTTCAGCAGCCATGATGTACTATACAGGTTGTATGCAGCACAGCTAGCGGCATTTTGTACGCACGCGGTGACGGACCGTTTGAACGCCGAGAGGCCAAAGCATCAAGACAACCAACGAACGGGGAACGGTTCATTTCAACGGACCCCTTCAAAGTTGAAGGCTTTTTCACCGAATGTCTGGATGTGAAAGCTGAAAACGTCAAGATACGTCAACGGGCTAAACTATTGGAAGCTGAAAACGTCAAGCTGAAGATTTGGAGGGTTCACAGTGTATATATGAGACGAATAATTAACGCTACAAGTCGGGCATATTGGCTTGTTCCAATTATTACTACTATAAAACTTATACTTAACTCTGCTGACCTTATCACTGCTGGGGGTGTTTTATAACGCAAGGTGATAAATTCTTGATTGTCGCCGATTCTTAATAGAGAGTGTCACCGTTGGTTATAAGTTTATCCGACAATGATAACTACTGCTGGATATGATTAATATCAGGTAGTTGTACTTGTATTGTCGGATCTCAGCCATTACCGACAATCCATTCACATCAAACAAATATTACTATTAACTAGTGTGTTCAGTCTCATTTTATGTCTGTCTACACCTCTAATTTGTTGAAACCCTATTTTGCTCTTCATCCTCCTTCACCCAATCACTCTCCTCTTTTATCCACAATGTTCTCCCGGACTACTTCCTCCTATCTCATCTGCTAGAAGCCGCATCCTGCTTGAGGTTAGGTGTTTTAGGGCTCAACGGTGTGGGTCTGGAGGTGTGAAGCCTAGCAAGCTATGGGCCAATAGCATATACCATTGTAAAAAAACTCTTGTTTGGGACTGCTTCCCTCTATTTTTTATAGACTCGCTCCTAACTTTGCTAACGCAACAAAAGCAACTTCACCCGCTCTACTCAAAGAAAATAGAGTTTGTGAAGCATCTAAAAAGATACTCTAGAGACTAAATTTTTTTTTTTAGAGTTGCTTATGGTGGACGTGGTGGGTTAACTACAAAGCAACCTTTCTGTCAAAAAAAAAAAAAAAAAAACTACAAACCAACCTTTCGTGTAGCGCATAAATAAACTGAATGTCTTGTTGGAATATAAGGTTCTTGGAACATAGAATCGTGAAATATGTTACGAATAAAATATGTAGATATTTTGAATATATATATTTGGATTACAAATTAAGAAACTACAAGAATGAAAATTTAGATGGAACCTAAGAAAACATAGTTCTAAACATGTCATTCCATAAAGAATCTATAAGATTTAAAAGAAATAGAATCTATCCTTTGTTCCAAAATTCTTCACAGGAAAAATTACTTCATGATTCCTTTCTTCCAAAAAAAACCCATCGATCTGTTTTTTTTCCAAAGGAAGACTGAAAAAAAATGAACCAATACCAGTCGGCACCTATGGAGCACGAAGAACCAATTGAAGTGTATATTAATCAACTCGAATATAATTACATAGTAATTGAGTCGATGGATTCCTGACTTGGATCGCACACTGTATTTTGTAATAAATAAAGGCAAGCTGGGCTGCAAGATTAGAGTTGACTTCTCTTTTTTTTTTTGTTTATTGTATTGTATTGTATTGTATTACTACTGATAAGTTGCTACTTGTGCATATGGAGGAGTATTAGGCAAAGCATGAACGCACGATGATGACGTCACGCATGGCAAAGTAGCGATTAAACCCGTCAGCTTTGTTTGTTTAACGAAGACATCTCTCTGACCCCAAGTTTTACAGAGGCCCTAATAATTTTCCGGGAGATTTGGCCTCAGGATTCTGTTAAAAAAAAAGCAAGATATTAGCTTTTCTTTTTGGAGCTGTAGGCATCATTGTACAAAGGTCCAACTCTACTACCTTTAGCTTTAGCACTTTTCTAATTGAGGACCTTTATTACCATTTGTCGAAGAAATTGTTTTGTTTCCAATCGCTTTAGTTGACGCTTGACCCTGCTGGCCATATAGGTATATCAACTGGTTTTCTAAGCAGGCTGGTCTGGAAAGCGGCAAGACTAACTGAATTCGTAGTCGATAGCCTCTTGTTGATTATATTCTGAAACTGTTGCTACAATGTACTTTCAGTTTGAGGGTCGGTTTAGAACACAGATTTTGTACAAAAAATTTCATATAAATCAGTCCATTCTCAAAGAAAAATACAGAAACAAAGGGCGAAAAGATCCTGTATTTGAAGATTAGTTTGTTATAACCAAGATATTTTTTGCAATACTCCCTCCGTTAAAAAGAAATGCAATTTTCATTTTCGAGGAGTCCACTGATTTGAACATTAACCAAAGTTCTACAAAAAAATTACTAACATTTACTGTATAGAATAAGTATCAATAGATTAGTGATGGAATATGTTTTCATAATAAACCTTGCTTGAGATATAAATATTAATACTAATCACTATAAACTTGGTAAAATTTTAGCAACTTTGACATGCACGATTCTCATAATTGCATTCTTTATGGATTATGAGAGCATTTTCCAGGGACCATTCGCGAAACCTAGAGATGTGGTTAACTAAATAAATAACAAAAAGACATAAGATATTGCGCTTCAAATTGAGTTTTTTTTATCAAATACCTTGTGAGATTGTCAACGAACTAAACTAATTACAATAATATCGTTGAACAATGGCATCTCTGGAAGCTGCTAGGAAGAGATACAAAGCTAAGGGATCAAAGACAATGCTGAGAGGACAGAAAATCAAAATTAAAATACTCTGCTCTAATGGACACATTATAATAAGCAGCTAGGGGAACTAATCATGCCACTCAAATTGTTCATAAAGTATGTCATTTTTAATGCAGTGGTGGTAGCAAGGTTCCCAATCAAGGGTTGACTGTCCCACGTGAAAAGTCATAGCGCGTATTAGCCATAAAATGGTCGTATGTCTTTTGTATGAAAATTAAGGGGTCCCACTCTCAATACATCAAAGCGTATCCTTTATATGAAGCTATTATTCCCAGTCCATGGTATCATATTACACACTCTAAAGCTAAAAGCTGTGATGTTTTATTGTAAATAAAACTGCGTTCCCAGGATAAAATTTCGTGTTCAAGATACATCGCCACCAAGAAAGTAATATTTATTTATCTCTCTCCATATATTAGTTTATTGACATGGCAGCAAATTAAAAGTCCTATGTGATAGACTATTTAAGGTGCATGATATTGCCCCATCCTTTCATGAACTCTTTCATGTTTGTGCATATATACATTTTATATAATTTGTGGTGCTATCAAAAATGATTTTGTATATACACGTTTGTCATTAATAGTCTAAATATTTGGAAAAAAAAAATGCTGAATAAACATTTCCAAATATCATGTAAATTTCTTTAGCAAACTTTTTTCTGACAGGGTAGTGGGAACGAGGCTGATGCTTAAAGCCCTGTTCACTTGCAGTTTGGCTTATCAGGCATGGTAATGTTTTCACTTACAACAAAACTGCATCAGCCGGATTATTATTAGTAGAAACCATCAGCTTGCCTACAAACTACCTTCATTTATGACTTTTGGAAAATAGAAAATGTTTTCCAATGATTAGAATTCATGAAACCTAAGTCTCATGAACTTTCCCTACCATTACGCAATACACTCACTTAGGTGGCCAAAATGTAAAATCCTTTTATGAACATTAGTTTAGGATTCTTATATTGTATAGTTTAGTCCTATATAATCTCAAATGAAAAAAAAATAAATCCTTTAACTATTAAATGTCCACCTTTATTAATTAAATAGTTTGTCACTTAAAAATATTTTTATTGGAACCATGAGGATTACTCAGATTGGAAGCAAACAAAATAAACGTGATGATGTTAGTGGTTTTGTCAATGAGTAGGTGGATCTCATTGTATATCTAGGTCCAACTCTACTAACCTCTACTACGGCTCTAGCTATGCATGTTCAGTCGTTTGACCTTTAGCTGACGGAACATGCATGTTTTTCTAGTACTTTTCTTTTATTTGTTTTTATAGTCAGTCGGCAACTGGGATTTGTAGTGAGCAGGTGCAGGCAGGCTAGTTTGACAAGCTACTTCTGAATGTGAAGGCTACCACTAGCTGAATTCAATAATCCTCCTCTTGGTAATTCAGACGCTTTTCTCGCTTTGTGTTTAATTTATCGGTTCAGGTCCGAGGCTGATTTGGCATTTGGAGTGGTTACGAAATCAGTGAACAAACGGACAACACCTACTGATTATATATATATATATATGTAGTAGTATAGCTCTTGGGTGCATCCAGAGCATTTGAGTTGGCTGACCGTTTCAGTCACAGTGCTTTTGTGACAGCATGGGTTTGGCAAAAGGCCAAAGACAATGGACCGAAGCATACGAGTCTTCGGGCTTCGGCTTTATGCTGCAGTACCGTGAGAGCTATAGAGCTAGTAGATGAGCCATAAATCATAGCCTTTCTTTTGGCTCCAAATTTATTTTGGTAATAGAGAAAAAGAATAATGCTTCCACTCCAGTATATAGATGCAGGAAGAGTCAGAGCTACTAAAAAAACCCTGCCAAACATGTGGTAAATGAGAATAAGAAAAGAAGCATGGTCATCCATTCGATATTCTTCAGACGACTACTATAGTTTTGATGATCAATCACTCCATCAGCCACTCTGTTCTTAGCCAAACTAACTTTACCACCAAACTAAGGTAGTGTTTAGTTCTAGGTACTTTTTTTTTGTGGGAAACCAAACATAGGAGGCTTTTTCCTAAAGGTCTCTAGTCTAGAAGTACATCATTAAGGGACTTTTTCTAAAAGTCTTAGGCCTAAAAAAGTCATAGAACTAATTAAACAAACAAGGCCTAACTTTACCGACTTGCATGTGGCTAGCAAAGAAAACTGGCCATTGTTTGGTTCTTGAGATAACCACACACTCTGTTAGTTTATTTGTATGTTGATTTACGCCACACGTATGGTGGCCTTTTTCTCGACAAACTCTTCAGTGGCGCCACAACTTGTATGGCTAGCAAGTAGCAACTATCATGTACCAAACAACCTCTATGTGTGATTAGTTGAGTGCTTTTATCCAATTATGATACATATCACACCCAGAATTCCATATTTCTCCCAGTAAGGTGGGCTTCTCCTAGTGTTTTATCATTCAAAATTTAGTATAAACTTTTCCTACTAAATGCCTCCTAGTAATATTCCCATGTGCCATAACCAGTTGTAGTGTTTTTGTCATATGCCTGACACCGGCCGTACCCCTGGAGGAGCTAGCGGGCTGATTCAGGCCCAAGGAGCATGCAATGCTGTTGCCACAGCGCAGTGTGGCCCGCATGGTCTGCTGGCTTGCCTTGATGCGCCATGGGAGGGAGCCCTGTTTTAAAGGCGCCGCCTAGTCGTCCCAGCGGCGAAATTGCCGGGCGTCGGGGATTGCCTAGTTGGTTGCCTTGTGGCGTGCGCCGCCGTGTTTTAGGCGTGCGCCTCGTGTTAGGCATCCAAGTCGCCGCCAAGGAGGCCGCGGCGGTCGCCTTTGCGTGCAAGAAGCTAGTGTGGAATCATGCGACAAATCCCGCCTTGAGGGAAAAAGAAATTGTGTGGCACATCCAGTCTTACGTGTGTGGGAAAGAAATCGCGAAGCACATCCCGCCTACTATGCGGGAAAGAAATCGCACACCAAAAAGAAATCGTGTGCGGGAGCGTAGGAAATTGCACACATGGTGGAAAGAAATCGTGCGTCGAGGAAGAAAAGGGATAAGAAGGGGAGAGCGCGACAGGAAATCCACTACACCCGCCTTCACGGTCCCCGCTCTTGACGGGTGGGGGAAGAGGGGATTGGAGGAATCCGTTTGTCCCCTGCTTTTCACGATGCCCTACACCCGCTGCTTGCATGTATGTCTCTCCTCTTCCTCTTCCTCTTCCTCTTCCTATCCTCTCTCCTCTCTTCAAGGTTGAAGGTTGCTTTCTTTGTTCCCCAACGGCTCTGTTTCAACCCCTACTGGCTCTTTGCTCTATTTTTGGCCCCTAGTTGTTTTGGTTCATAGATGTAGGGTGTAGTGGACTACTTGCTTCCTTTCCATGTTTTGTTCTTTACTAATGTCTGGTTTCCTTCTAGTTTTTGGTTAACTTAACTTATATATTAATATGTTTATATGGTATTGCCTTATTTGCCTAGGCGTCAGGAAGGGGGTCGCTTCGCCTCCGCCGCCGCCTTTAAAAACGAGAGGGAGGGAGACCCTAAGGCCGCTGTCGCCGCCTCAAATTATCTTTTAGAATCCTAGTTGAGTTAGGAAATAAGAGGGTAAGATTAGGAAGGTTGAGTTATTAAAGGACAATTGCCCCGATAATGATCTCCTAATTTACTTAGGAGTCAAGTCTCTCGAGACTATAAATACGAGGATGTAATCAATTCGACTCAAGTAAAAAAAAAAGAAGAGCAAAAGCTCCTTTGCTTGGGTCATCTTGCCCTCTAGCTCTCTCGCTCCCAAACCCTAGCCACCCCTATGCCCTCCCCCACACCACATGCACGCCGCCACCACCGCCCCCTCACCGCACCTTTGATAGTTTTATTACTAACTAAAAACACTAGGAGATGACCATCATTTTGGTAGTGTATGCAGTATTTCTATATAAATCAACTAGTTAAGTATTTCTAACTAGCAAAAAAACCGTCAAATTCAGAAGGGTGGTTGTTGACTAGAAGTGATTAAAAACTAATAATCATCAATTAAAATATGATGAAATGATGATCAATACTTGAACCATGTGTGCTTAGAGTATCCAAAAGCTGCAAAGGACAGGACTCTGCAATCTTACAATAGTATGTGGCGAGGGAGGAGACAGGCAATTTTGTGCATCTATGGTAGAATACTTTTTCAGCACTTTAGAGAGCCGGCTCCAACTTTTATCTTTAGTGATCGAGAAAGTAGAATTTAATGAGAGAAATATTAGTTGAGGAAGGTATTGGAAGATATTTTTTCATTAAAATCCCTACTTGTATTGATAAAAAAGATATAAAGAGACTCCAAGCCTCTTCGGATTTACAAAGACGCTCGAATTGACACCCCAGTTGAGATTCTTGTTGAAGAAACAAAAAGAAGACAAGAATCTGGTTCAGTCGCTGAGATCCAGCTAGCTGGCCTGACGAACAGAGTGCTGATGGCGACGACCAGGACCAGCAACCGGCTACTAGTACGCAGGCGACCGAGGCAGTCGTCGTCGCATGCACGAGGGTCGAGGAAGGAAAAGCCACAAAACTGACTGGTTCAGCAACGGTATCGATCGACCCTGTGCGACTCTGCACCTCTCTCTATCTCCACTGCTGAACCTGAGGTGCTCGAATATATTTATTATATATATGTATATATATTTATTTTATTTATAATTTATATATGATGCACGGCCCGTTCAAATGGAAAGCGCCCAGCGTGGCCGGCCAGCCGGCCGAACAGCGAATACGAACGCTCTTCTAGATCCATTGACCCCTCTCTGCTGTTTCCCTCTCTCCTGGATTAAATAGATCTAGTATCAACTTCAATCATCCTCCACACGCCAAGCGCAAGAAATCATGTGGGGCAGATTTTCAACGACTAAACTAGGAGTACGATAGCGTGTGGAACCGAGCTGAGAGAGATCACCCTAAACCTTTGACTTTTGATTAACGAGCTGGAGAAAGAGAGAGAGAGAGAGTACCCAAAACTTTGACTTTTGATTAACTAGTGCTTCTTCCTACGTCCACAATTATAATCATGATTCTTATGACGTTTTTCATTTGAACACTAATGTAATTAAGGAAAGATATCCAACTTTACTTTTCTAGAGAGTACCAATATCCATGGCACGAAATAAAGATATAATTTAAATATATTTTATAGCGTATCTAATAAAATTATGTTCTTTTTTATAAACTCATTAAGACATTATTTTGGTATGACTCTGTATAGCTCTTAAAATTTAATTATTTTATTTAGGACAGAGAAAGCATATGCTTTACTATCATGCATGGTTCTAGGGGACCTCCCCACCATTTTCCAAACTGTTGACTTTTTGATCCCAAAACTTAAAGTTGACATTCAAAGTCTGGGTTGTACTACCGACTACCAAATCTAGAGAAGAGGCCCATAAAGAAAGCGTTGCGCATCCATCGTTATTTCCAAAGTGCAGCAACTCCGGAACATGGATCGCACCGCTTGATAGAGAGAGAAAAACAAAATTCACACCCACATCTTACGCCATGTGTTTTGCATTTGGACCCTGTTATTTGTCACAATTTCTAACTAAGCCCGCACTCTTTTAGGGCTTGTTTAGTGACGTCCTTTTGAGACCAGTGGATCTTATGTTAATTAAAGTACCGATCAAGGACGAAACTATTCCTGCGCTTGGTTTCGAAAGAAACAAACGGGCCCTAAGGGTGTGAAATGGTTAATTGCAGAGAAGAGAGTGGGAGAGCATGAAGTTGGAGTTGGGTCCTGGTGTCACTAGATCAGAATCCGATGCTCAACTCGAGAAAGCAAAACATAAATCTTGACGGATCCGCATAGTCGTCTTCCCCCTCTAGCGAATCATCAAAGTAACTTCGCCATCGATATCGAATCATAGCAGCCACCCACAAGTTATTCAACAAGAAACAAATGGATTTTGTTTATGGACAGAAAAATTGCACTTGCATGTAGTAGTCTGATACTACAATACTCCAAGGTGGTTCCTGAGAAAAGGCCAAGGTTGATGATGATATCTGAGTCAGAACATAGAATATGGTTGGGGAAAGCAGAAAAATAAAAAGGAGAAGCAAGGCATTGACTTTGCACAGAGAGCAGGTCGCTCGTCGCCTAGCATTTGTTTGTTGGTCCTCCCACCATTTCCATTTCCACCTATAAAACCCCACCCCCCACCACCACCTGTTCCCACCTCACAATCCCACCCAAGAAACCACCACCACCAGCACCACCGCCGGCGTCGTGCGTGGATCTGACCTCCAAGCAACGAGCGAGCTCCAAGGCCGGAAGGAGGTTTCGCAGAGGAAAGCAGACCAAGCCATGGCGGTGGACCTGATGTCGTCGTCGTCGTGTGGCAGCGGGGCGTACGAGCAGCTGGCGTTCCAGGAGGCCGCCGCGGCGGGGCTCCGCAGCCTGGAGCTGATGGCTTCGTCGCTGTCGTCATCGTGCGCCCAGCGGGCGGACTCGCCGCCGCTCGGGCAGATCGCGGACCAGGCCGTCTCCCGCTTCCGCCGCGTCATCAACCTGCTGGACCGCACGGGCCACGCACGCTTCCGCCGCGCGCCCGCCGTCGCCGCCGCCGCCGCGGTGGAGCCCATGGAGACGGAGACGGAGACGACGACGCTCCAGGCGTCGCAGGCGGTGGTGGAGCAGCCGCCGCTTAAGAAGGCCGCCGCGCTGACGCTGGACTTCACCAAGCCAGTGCCGGTCGCCGCGCCAGTCACGGCGGCGGCGGCCAAGGCGGCGGCAGCGCCGGCCCTGTCCGGGACGTCGACCTCGTTCCTGTCGTCCGTGACCGCGGGCGGCGAAGGGAGCGTGTCCAAAGGGTGCAGCCTCGCCGCCGTGTCCTCCGGCAAGCCTCCCTCCCCAAGCGCAAGCTCCCATGCCTCTCCTCCGCCGCCGCTCCCCAGCTTCAGGCACACCACCACCAGCACCACCAGCACGGCGCCGAGTCCTCCGGCGGCGTGCGTTGCCACTGCTCGAAGAAGAAGCGGAGCCGGCAAGGCCTCTCCCGCCGCACGGTTCGCGTTCCCGCCACCGCCACCGCGGCGGCCGCAGCAGCGTCCCACTCCCACGTGCCGGCGTCGTCGGACATCCCCTCCGACGACTACTCGTGGCGCAAGTACGGGCAGAAGCCCATCAAGGGTTCCCCGTACCCGCGCGGCTACTACCGGTGCAGCAGCGCCAAGGGCTGTCCCGCGCGGAAGCACGTGGAGCGCGCCGCCGATGACCCCGCCATGCTCGTCGTCACCTACGAGGGCGACCACCGTCACGACAACAACGCCGGCGCCGCCGTCCGCTCCACCCGCGTGGCACCGGCCTGAAGAAGAAGAAGATCGCCGTAGCTGGCAGCAGGAGTAGTGAATCAGTAGTAGTACTAGTAGTCCGCCTTCTTGTTTGATTTGTTCTTTGGATTAACTAGTGGTGGTAGTAGATCTCCTCAAGCTTTGCTGCTTCTGTAAAGAAATTAAAGAGCTCCTAATTCACCATGAATTTTCTCCAAGCTTGTTTTTACAGATTTATACATATTAGATACAAAAACATACTACGCGTGAAATGAGAAATTAGTGAGAAATTTGAGGGGGTGGGTGATTTGGATTTGAAGTGGTCGCAGCATCAGCATGGAGAAGTCAAAGAAAGGGAGGGACAGGTGGATGGGCACCGACGGCATGAATACGCGATTTAAGTATCGTGTCGGGCGGGGTGCGTGCGTGGGGCCCACCGTCATCAGCAGCAAAGCAAGCCGGTCAAAAGCAGGCGATGAGCGGTCGCTTTCGCTTTCAGTGACGGACTTTATTGCACCGGAGTGCACCGGGTTGGGGTCCGTTGTGGTGTCCAAGAGTTGACCAAGCTTGGCTTTCTCCAGCCCCAGCGCCAGCCAGTAGAGCGCGTGGAAACCGAGGGCGACGTATGGGCCCACCTGTCAGAAGGGAGTATGGGCCGTTGAACAAACTTTGTTCGCCCATTTGTGGCGCGGTGCTCTCCCGTCCGGCTTTCCCACCCGTTGACTTTTATCCTCGTGTTGTAGCCGAAGGTGCCAGGTACAAGCGGTGGTGCTTCTCGATGCACACGAAATTTTGCTATTGTCACAGCAAAATATCCATGATTTAGAGCATTTCCAACGGTTTGGCATTTGACCTTGTCATTCTATACTTATGCCAAAATCTATAAATTGTGCTTTCTCCAATGATTTGTCATTTGGGTTGGCAAATTAGTGAGACTTGCCATTTGAGGGGCAAAACCGCGCGATATTTGTTAAGTGAATCTCAACTTGGCAAAACTCTCCTCTCCTACGTGCGTTGTATGCTTCTCTCCGTGCATGCCGCATCAGCGACCACTAATTTGTGTTTTGCCAAGTTAAAAATGTCAAACCGTTGAAGATGAGGTTTTAACTTGACAAACATCTAGCGGACTTGGCAAATTGTAACTTTTGCGCGGTGCAATTTGTCAAACCATTGGAGTTGTATGGGTCGCCATACTTTGCCGGCCACACACTACTACGGGATTGATTTTGCAAGGTGTTCGGATTTTATTTTCCGTGGCGGGCATTTGAGAAACCGCCACGGAAAAATAGGTGGCCTGGCAGCCTCGTCGGAAAAAAAACCGCCACGGTAAATAGATTAACCGGTAGCGGTTTTTTAATTTGCCCGCCACGGAAAATAAGGCCCAACATATCATCCCAAGAGCCCATTTTCACGGCCACAAGTATATATACAAAGCACTTCTTTGTTCTAGGGTTTCGAGTCACTTATTTCCTTCCTCCTTCACTTTTTCCTTCAGTCATGCGGAAACACCTTTTCTCACACGCGCGGGGCATCTCCTGGCGGAGGCGGCCCGCCTCCTCCTCCCCTCCAAGATCTGCGCGGCGGGAGGGGGCGGGCGACGCGCGGCCAGCGCAGCGTGGCCACTGGGCGGATCCCGGCGGCGCCAGCTCCCCGGCGGAGTGCGGGCGGCCGGGCGGATCCCGGCGGCGCGTGGATCCCGGCGGCGCCATGGAGAGAGCGGTCGGCCGGACGGCGGCGGCGCGTGGATCCCGGCGGCGCGGCGGCGCTCGGGGCGGCGGCCGTGCGGAGCGTGGATCCCGGCGGGGCGTGCGCGTGGATCGATCCGGCGCGTGGATCCGGGGCCCTCCTCTCCGGCGGGCGGGATCCGGTGGGCGCGCGTGGAGGAGGCGTCGGCGCGCTTCCTTCTCCTCCCGGCGGCGCCGACCTCCTCCCCTCCATGGCGGCTGCGGGCACATCCGAAACCCTAACGGGCCGGCGGCCCGGACCGGGCCCGTTAGGGTTTCAGATCGGGTTTTTCTTTTTATTTTTTTTTTATTTATTTACCGTGGCGGGCATTTGGGGTCAAAAAAACCGCCCACGGTTAATCCTCTATTTTCCGTGATTTTCCGTGGCGGTTTTAAAACCGCCACGGAAAAAGAAAGACGCCACGGAAGTTCATTTACGTAGTAGTGGCGGCTTAGGCGACCCACGAATGGAGGGTCATCGTTTGGTTCGGCGTTCAAGTCTCGCCACCACAACTTTTGCAAAGAAAAAGACGCCTAAGATTATGCGGTCTTTTTCATCGCCACATATGTATCGCCGCCACACTTCGATGTCGGTGTATGGCTGGCATCCAAACACGCCCTTATTATTTGGAATTGCTTTTTTTCTCAATCACACAAGAGACTTGCACGTCTTTGTATTAACAAAGGAGGCTCGTTACATCATCGGCGCCTTATAAACAAGCATTGAAGCATTGCACCGCAAGTCGCTCCACAGTGCTTAGCCTATAAAATCTAGCTACAACCATAACACATCTGCGGAAGGGGCCGACACACTCCCAACAGCAAAAGCATCTCGCATAGGAGGAGCCCCAACGCCCTCTTTGCAGCAAAGCATCCACATGAGAGGAGGCTTAAGCAACAATGAACATCGACCAACTAGCAACACCACCACTAAAAACTAGCAAAAACTAAATAGGACAAACAAAGTATTGAAGTCGAACGCCACAATGCAAAACCACCTAAAGCACGGCCATGACCAGCAAAGATCCGAACACGAGCATAGCTAGAATGCCTCACGATGCCTTCAAGAAGGACACGACCCCAAAGACACCGACATCGCAAGCTCACAAGGGAAAGTTTTCACCGCAAATCCAACATGGGTGGGAGAAAGGGTACCCAAGGGACGCCTCCAGGAGGAAGCGATGTCCGCAGACATCGTTGTCCAGGCTTTCGCCATGACCCCACACCTCCCACACCACCACTACCTACCAATTGCCATAGCAAAAGAGCCCGGTCATGAAGGATGGCGCCCGGTGGACGCACGCGGACGTCCCCGTGGACACCCGGCCACTACACGAACCACGAGCATCCTCGGCGTGTGGCCGCATGATGACCCATTCAGAGATGGATCACAGAGAGTCGGGGGACCTACAAGAGGACACGATGTCGCCCCGAGGAAGGACGATGAGCAACCCATCGGGGATGCCCACTACTAGAACCGACAAGCCGCCTAGCAACAAGTCGAATGGGGCGAGGCAAGGGAGAAGGAAGACGACCGGGAGGAAAAAGGGGACCGTGGGAAGTGGAGGTAGAAGCTCCAGCCACCCGGCAGCCCAACCTTCGTCCCCCGGCCTCACTTTCGGACACCATCCATGTGGCACCGGCCGCCAGATCACTGAATCCAGCCACGGATCCATGGATCCGTCAGCCGACAACCCGGGGCCGCCACCCCATGTGAATCTGGCTGCCGCCACAGCTCATTCCTCCGGATCTAGTGGTAGCCACCCCGCACCGGCAAACCCTACGTAGATCCGACCACCAAGCGCGCGATCCAGGACACCAAGCACATGATTGCGGCGATCTAGTTGCCGAACTCCGAGGAGCGGCAAGGCTTGTTGCTCCTAGAGCAAGATTAAGGAGGGGAGGATGGAGGGGAATGGGAGAGGAGAAGGACGAGGAAGCCCTCGGCGACGGTGCTAGGGTTTGGTTGTCGTGGGGGTCGGTGGCTTAGGAGCCGCCCGTCCCGGATGACGCCTTAAGCCTCATTTGTTGTCAAAAAAAAAGAGATAGCGAGAGAGGTGGGTAACATTTGGAGTTTCCATGGGGACGTTTTTTTTTCCATGCTTGTAATCTCCATATGAGTATGCCCATTTCATCTGATCTGATCCATCATATCACATGGTAAAGCATGACAATGAGCAGCAGGATTAAATTCGTTCGTACCATTGCATATTGCGCTTTTGCTTATTAATTCTTCCTTATTTGTCATTGTCAGCCACAAATGTGTAACCCACGCACGTTTGTAATGACAACTACGGCATTGACCAATATTCCTTTGCAGAATACACTGTTAATCTCTCTAGCTAGTGCACCCTTTATGTATACACCATGATTAATCACCACTTGTTTGAGTTGTGTGAAAGAAAGCACCCGTTATGATGATGCGTCCTTGCGTGTAATCCATGCATTTTCATTTGAAGCTAACAGGAGCTTTTTCCAGCACTTTATCTGCCAATGATGGGGAACAAAGTCGAACAAGTTGCGCAATTTTGGCATGTACAGTATAGATAGATGCAAAGTCCAACTCTACGACTCTAGCTTCGTCAAACAGTGTATGATATGATTGATTTTGGTTTGGTTTTGGATCAGATCGGATCGATCAGCAAGAATATATGATACTACTAATTAATTATATTCTACTACTAGTAGTAGTTAGTAGTGCAAAGGAAAATGCTTGGAACAGTTGTATTGTTCCTCCCTTTATTGCATCTGATGAGGCCAGCCAGATGCAAGTGGACTTGCATTTGTTCTTTCCTCGTGCTGCTGGCTGACTTTTGCTTTGTATGCGCTTTGAATATTGATACTCCAAATGGAAGCAAAGCATCTGATACTAGTAGTTGACCAATTGCATGCGTTGGACTTTTTTTTTTTGGGTGGGTCGTCCCAACGATCCTTCCTTGTTCCCAAATTATCACTCTCTTCTACTACTGGCGGTAGGTATTATTGTTGTTATTTCGACGTCATCAATCAATATATGACTTTTCCCCCCCTTGGATTCTTAACGTTGACTGTTGACTAGGCATGTCACCGTACCACACACACGTGTGCGATGCGACCGCTCCAAAGCAAGTCAAGTACTGTGCCCGGGGTCAGCGGTTTCAGTTCCGTTACCTATACGAGGGACTACTTGATCTGTGCCCTCCTATTTAGCGATCGAGAGCGAGTGGTTGCAACGATCGAGCTAGGAGTAGGGATACGTACAAGGCTTGGCCTCCATTCATATCTGACCATACTACGTATGTCAACCTTGTGTAAATTGGCACCACTAGTCCACTTGCATGGTATGGCGTGCCAAACCCAACTATTAGAGTGTCAACAACATGTATGGTTCTGAGTTCGACTCCTTGTTGGAGCGAATATTTTCGTATTATGGTTCTGAGTTCGACTCCTTGTTGGAGCGAATATTTTCGTATTTGACAACTTTGTTCTTCCGGTAGTACAGTAGGTGGTTTTCTCATTGATAATGAAACAATAGGAGAGAACTCTTTATTTTCAGATATGAACACGAAAAGCATGGTTTTATTAGAGCAACTATAGTGTGTAGTTTCTTAGTAAAGTACACCACTGGCCTTGTTACAAGATGCTCTACTATTTCAACAAGCCCCAATATATATACTACGTACCTCTATTGAAAAGAAAATGTAATTCTCGCTTCTGAGAAAGCAAGATTAAGGAGGGGAGGATGGAGGGGAATGGGAGGGGAGGATGGAGGGGAATGGGAGAGGAGAAGGACGAGGAAGCCTCAGCGGCGGCGGTGCTAGGGTTTGGTTGTCGTGGGGGGTCGGTGGCTTAGGAGCCGCCCGTCCTGGATGACGCCTTAAGCCTCATTTGTTGTCAAAAAAAAAAAAAAAAGAGATAGCGAGAGAGGTGGATAATATTTGGAATTTCCATGGGTACGTTTTTTTTTCCATGCTTGCAATCTCGATATGAGTCTGCCCATTTCATCTGATCTGATCGATCATATCACATGGGATCCTATAAAGCATGACAATGAGCAGCAGGATTAAATTCGTTCCTACCATTGCATATTGCGCTTTTGCTTATTAATTCTTCCTTATTTGTCATTGTCAGCCACAAATGTGTAGCCCACGCACGTCTGTAATGACAACTAGGGCATTGACCAATATTCGTTTGCAGAATACACTGTTAATCTATCTCTAGCTAGTGCACCCTTTATATATACACCATGATTAATCACCACTTGTTTGAGTTGTGTGAATGACAAGGGAAAGAAAGCACCCATTATGAATTATGATGATGCGTCCTGGCGTGTAATCCATGCATTTTCATTTGAAGCTAACAGGAGTTTGCCAATGACGGGGAACAAAGTCGAACAAGTTGCGCAATTTTGGCATGTACAGTAGATAGATGCAAAGTCCAACCTGGCCGCGGGCGTGCAACCCACTCTAGCTTCGTCAAACAGTGTATGATATGATTGATTTTGGTTTGGTTTTGGATCAGATCGGATCGATCAGCAAGAATATATTATACTACTAATTAATTATATTCTACTACTACTAGTAGTTAGTAGTGCAAAGGAAAATGCTTGGAATAGTTGTATTGTTAATTCCTTTATTGCATCTGAGGCCAGCCAGATGCAAGTGGTTTGTTTCCTCGTGCTGCTGGCTGGTGGTGGGCTGACTTTTTGCTTTTCGTGCGCTTTGAATATTGAGACTCCAAATGGAAGCAAAGCATCTGATACTAGTAGTTGACCAATTGCATGCGTTGGACTTTTTGGGTGGGTCGTCCCAACGATCCTTCCTTGTTCCCAAATTATCACCTCTCTTGTTATTTCGACGTCATCAGACATCAATATATGACTTTTGGATTCTTAGCATTGACTGTTGACTAGGCAGGCATGCATGTCACCGTACCAAACACACGTGTGCGACCGCTCCAAAGAAAGTCAAGTACTGTGCCCGGGGTCAGCGGTTTCAGTTCCGTTACCTATAGGAGGGACTACTTCATCTGTGCCCTCCTATTTAGCGATCGAGAACGAGTGGTTGCAACGATCGAGCTAGGAGGGGATACGTACAAGGCTTGGCCTCCATTCATATCTGACCGTACGTAGTATGTCAACCTTGTGTAAATTGGCACCACTAGTCCACTTGCATGGTATGACGTGCCAAACCCAACTAGTAGTACATCTTTGAGAGCGAATATTCTAGTATTTATAGGAGTGTCAGCAACATCTATGGTTCTGAGTTGGACTCGAATATTTTCGTATTTGACAACTTTGTTCTTTCAGTAGTACAGTAGGTGGTTTTCTCATTGATAATGAAACAATAGGAGAGAACTCTTTATTTTTAGATATCAACACGAAAAGCATGGTTTTATTAGAGCAACTATAGT
The DNA here is from genome assembly GCA_015847255.1 of Hyparrhenia diplandra. NCBI lineage: Eukaryota > Viridiplantae > Streptophyta > Magnoliopsida > Poales > Poaceae > Hyparrhenia > Hyparrhenia diplandra. The sequence goes on from JADLZK010003778.1 coordinate 141,081, forward strand.
GTGTAGTTTCTTAGTAAAGTACACCACTGGCCTTGTTACAAGATGCTCTACTGTTTCAACAAGCCCCAATATATATACTATACGTACCTCTGTTGAAAAGAAAATGTAATTCTCGTTTCTAGGAAATCAAATAATCTTAAATTTAACCAAATATCACATTAGCACATGCCATCCTAAGAAAATTTTAAGGCGTTTTGACTTTTTTGGTACATTCATTTTGCTATGTACCTATATATAATGTATGTTTAGATACATAGCAAATCCTATGTAGCAGAACAGTCATAATTATTTATAATTTAGAACGAAGGTATTAGTATCTCAAAGACAAACTTTGCATATGTAATTATATTTTTAAAAGAGGAGGACTTAGAAGACCATTTTTAAAGGTGGGGATCTTCCTTAACTCATCCCCTGCGAGAATATGTGGGATGCCCAATATTACGTACTCCCTCCGGGCTGGTATTAGAAGTCGTTTAGGACATGATTGTGCATACCAAGAAGTCATTAATTAGGGGTAAGTTTTCCCGTTCTACCCTTATTAAATATGGTCCCGGGTGCACTATAAACAAGAACCTTGGTTGGCTTAGTTGGCTAGCTCAGCTAGTTTCGACGCTTGAGGTCCCAGGTTCGATTTCCTGTTGGCGCACAATTTTTTGATGCTCGTGTTGCATGGCGCGCGCTGCCGCTCGCTCGCATGCACGTGGCACTGCGCACTGCGCGGTTCAACTGAACGAGCGGCGTGAAGTAAATGAAGTTTCGCGGCAAACGAGACGGCAGGGGCAAGGTCGAACGACCTCTAATACCAGCCCGGAGGGGGGAGTACATTACCACATCTTGTTCCCAGACTAAATGTTTGACCCATATAATTACGCCCGGCCTAGGGTTCTCTCTCTCAGCTATTTGATCACATCTGCTCATTCCCCCCTCTCCCCACTCAATTCCTAAGGGGGTGTGTTTAGATTTTTAGTCGGGAAATATAAAAGTTAGGGTACCCTGACTTCTCAATTTTAGTCACCCCTGTTTGGAAGTAAAGTGACTAAAAATGACTAAAACAGGGGTGACAATCCAAACAGGCCCTAAGATACATGCTTCGATTAACTAATTTTTTTAGAGACACCCACTTAAAATTGTCATCTCTTCTAAACATCATTTTACAAATGAGGGTCATCCTAAACTACCACGTTCGGATGTACACTCCATAAATGATTAATTGAGGCGGACGTTTCCATGGAGGCTTTCTGCTATTCAGTGAGCCAGTCTCAATCTCACAATAGGACCAGCTAGCAGTTTCTTTTGAATAAACTAAACTGACACGGTGACCGTGCCTATAGATGTACATTTGGCCCGCGGTCCGCAGCCCGGTACGGCCTGCGATGAGCGGGCCCGTGCTCCCGGCCCGAGGCACCGCACCGGGCCCGGGGCGTCGCCATAGCCCGTGGCCGCGTGTCCGGCGCGCGCCCGGTGTCAAACCGCCTCCTTAGCCCGCTAAAGGCCCAAAACATCACAACCCTAACTTCACCCCCGTCGTCCGGCCGTCTCGATGTCTCACGCGACGAAGCTCCCTCGCCCCCACCGCGACCAAGCCTCGCGCCGCCGTCCTCACGCGACCAAGCCCAGCCGCCGCCGCGCGACCCGCGTCGCGCCCGCCGTGACCCGCCTGGCGATCCCGTGCCCGGCGCCCCAGGCGTGGCTCCTCCACGCATGACGCACCAGCCGCGGCCTCCTTTCCCTCCGCGACGACGGTCACGGCCGGGGCATTTGCCGCCGCCGCACGCCCGGGCGCGGCTCCTCCACGCACACCAGCGCGGCCTCCCTCTTCCCTCGCCGGCTCCGCCTCAAGCTTGCCGGCTGCGGCCTCTTCTTTCCCGGCCTCGAGCTCGCGGGCTGCGGACTCCTCTTCACGGGGTGGCGGCGACAACAACTTCCCTTCCCGTTCCCTTGCTTACGAGCCAACGTGGCAAGCGGGCGGGTAAAATGGCTCACGGACCGACCATGGGCCGATGTGGCACGACCCGCACGGCGACGATCGAGCCACGGGCCATGCCGGTCCGGGCGCGAGGGCCGACGCGCAGCCGTCCGGTAGGAAAGCGCGCCGCCGGGCGACGACGGGTCCGAGATGGAACGGGCACGACCATGGAGAGCGGCCCACAGGAGCACAGGGCCCACGAATCATGAGACGGGGAAAGGAGGCGCGACAAGAACGACCTCCGGCGCGGCGCAGTCGGTGGGCCCCAGGGGGTGCGGACGATGGCCGCGAGGGAGAGAGGCAGCAGGCCGGTGGACGCGAACGCATGCGGTGGACGCGAACGCACTATCCGTTGTACTCCCTCCGTCCCAAATTGACTGTCGCCGTTGGTTTTCGTGTCACAACTTTGACTAAGTTTGTAGAAAATATGTGCAACATTTAAATATTTAAATAAATTTGTTAAAAACTAGACTTAAAAATCTTTCCGGTGATACTAATTACTTAGCATAAATATTTTATATATTCAAATATATAATTCCGTTGTACAGATATTTTGGGACGGAGGGAGTACATCTATAGCCGTGCCATGAGAGGCAGGCCTCCCTCCTGCCTTTAATTTAATTTGGGATCGTCCTCTCGAGCTAGTAGTACGAGTAATTCATACGATGTGGACGAGTACATAAATACTCCGTGCAGTGCATCATCTATTCAGTGGTCGTCAGTCGCTGACTTGTGGTGACTGGCGAGTGAGAGTGATGGAGAGACAGGTTTTGCACTGGTCACCACCTACGCGTGCAGCTGCAAGCCTGCAACTGCAAACGCAACGCCTGCCACCATCTCCATCCGCATCCGCCGCCGGAGGACTTGAATTGACCGAGCAGCAGGTCAGCTGCTGTTGTACTACTACCACGCTGTTTACTGGTGGAAGCCAGCCGATCTTTGCAGCTCCTCCTACCCGGCAGTAATGGCGGGAGAGGGAGGTACTCGTACTCCTAGTAGTTGGGCGTTGAAGACGACGCTGTGCATGGTACCTTGTTCATTAAGAGCAAGAGCAGATAAAAATGACGCGCGGCAACTGGGTCATCCAACACATCGACTTTGCTCGTCATGTTTGGATGTTGAGCTACTATGCCAGGAATCGCTATCTGCGACACTTGTTAACTGCTATCTGCGACACGTTTTTTTCGCTGGCGTCACTCTTTTTGCGTCGAGAGATAAGGGCATATCTCGTGACGCTGCGTGTTACGCTGCGTCGCGATAACACCTTATGACGTGACGCCGTATTGGCTACACGTCACTGATAAGTGTTATCTGCGCGCAGCGTAAGTGTTATTGGCTACACGCGTCAGCGATAAGTGTTATCTGCGGCGACGCGTATTGGCTACACGCGTCACTGATAAGATGTTATACGTGGCGCATGTAGCCAATATGTGTCTGAGATAACAATTCAGGAAAAACAAAAAAAAAAGAAAACCCCACTACTAGGGTCCTGTATACATCATCCATATTCCTTACGTCAGGCTGCAGTTCTATCTCACATTACACATGTTTCATTTATTCAATCAAATCATTTACAAACTTCAAAAGAAATCTACTAGGGTTCTATATACATCAGCCATGTTTCATCCATTCCAGCATTCAAATTCTTTACTACAAACTTTATAGTTTATATACAACTTATGAAGCATTCAAATTGTATACAAACTTTAGATAAACTTATGCTAAGTTACATCAGTGGAAATGCTCTCCAAGTGCTTTCTCCAAGGCCTCATTCAACAGCCTGCACCAAATAAGCATACATTTCAAAAAACAAACTGAGGCCTACACCAGTATACTTAGTGCGTAATCAGTGCACTGTTATACTTAGGATTAAATGGAATAACTGATCTCTATTCAGTTCTATAGTCACTACTATACTTAGGATTAAATGTATATAGATATAGCACCACAACCTCAATGCTTTCCCACAATTCAAACAGTTTGGATCACATATATAATAAATCAAAAGGTTCAAGTAAAAATACCTTCAAGTTGTGACAGGGCTTTGAGTGCTGCAGTGACTTCTTGTCATCCTTCATCTATTAGAAAATAAATATAATACTAATCAGCAAAATACAGCCATTCAGTTCAGATTGGGTTGTTCAACAAAAAAATAAAGAACCCAAAATCATCACATCACATATCACAAACAACCTACAGTTCAAAGAGTTAAGAGGATGCCTTCTAGAATAATTTATCACATTTCTGCAAAAGTCAAGGCTGTAGATCTTAGAATTTAGTACGAACACATGCTCAATGATACAGGACCAGGATTTATAGGAAAAGTACACAAACAGTAACTGTGAGGCAATAACGAAATGCATATATGCAGAAATCCTGGAAATTGGTTGGCCTTGTAACCTGGATTTATAGAATATATGGAAGTGGTCAGCAAGGTTACGCTCGAACAAAAAAAAAATACAATCACAAGGTGGCAATATCTCATGATATATCAGTTTGATGGAAGTTCTTGATTACAAAGTAATTTCTTCACTCCACAAATTAAATCTCTGACATGCATAGCTCACTAGGACATAAGATAATATTTGGGGAGACAGATGACATACCAAGCTAACATTAGAATCCTAGCATCGGTGTGGGGAAGAGTGTTTCAATGCCTTCTGGGCTGTTGCAGCAGGAGAAAAAAAAATGATCAGTAACATAGCATTAGTATAATGACATGCCTCTCTGAACGCTGCTGTGAAAAATAAATTTCATTCACCACCAATCTCTACATGAGACAACGAAAATCATAGAGCATGTTCCTGGAGTACAGAACAGTAGACCACAAGCTTACACAAGTCCATATTTTAAATAAATAGCAGGTCCAGCCAAAAGACAATACTCTGGCTTTTTTCTCTGTACAATGAGCAATAGTCTAACCACCCAAACTAACAGCTCAATGAACAGAAAGCCTGAATGTTGATGCACTAGATGTGTACCTACTAAGAACACTACATAAGAATGTGTTAGAATGTCGATGCACTAAGAGATGTGTACCTACTAAGAACACTACATAAGAAAGCAATAATGCTGCCAGTGGGCTTAGTGCGGAGGTGCAGAGATGTGTAGCTTCTGGCTTTTGCTGCCATGGAGATAATTGATATATGGATACCAGAAACAATATTTACTAAATTTAGCCCTTGGCAACACCCAGGCTGCTACAATGGCAAGAAGAAAATACATGGATACCTGCAGCTTCTTGGCATCAACGACAAGCAGAACTTCTGTAGGATTAACAGTCTTCTTCACTTCTTTCAGTTCATCCATCATTGATTTATCAATCTGAATAGCAGAAAGGTCATCAGCAAGTGTCAATGATGCTAGTTTGTATGACATACGAACTATGTTTTGTATAAATCAGGTTCAGAATTCAATTCCATATAAGTTGGCACAAGCAATACAAATAAGTCGAAAACCAGAGCACAAGCAAACTTACTTCCAAGTTACAGTTGGTGATGACCTGTGCAGAAACGAAAAGCAATACAAATACCCAGAATGTACAAAAGTTAACAGGACCATCATTTTAAACTCTGTCAAGAAACAAGGAGACACTTTCTCCTCCACCCAAGAGTTCACTGACCTGCAATTTCACAATAGTGGTCAATGAAAGTAGCCTTCTTAATCAGCCACCAAATAAATCTAGATCCATAAATAGAATTTCATCCCCAGATTAAACAACATGCTAGGTTTACCAAAAAAATATCAAAATATAGATTGTGAGTGCTAGGTGTGCATCCACGGTGCTAAATACTATAAACATACTTATTTAAAGTTACTGATTTAGCAGTTTTCATGGTCCAAAATCTGAAACCTATCTGTATCAGGGCCTTAAACATGCTTAATAAGAGGAAGTTCCAAAGAGTGGATCCAATTAGAAAATCGATGTTAATGTGAGGCACCAATCAGCCATACTATATCAAGCCCCACGTAAGGAGCAACCAAGCAAATCAATATTCTATTCGACAGACTAAGCTGATCCATAAAACAACTAAGCTGATCCATCTAATTCTCCACAGGACCTCAGGACGGCACTTGTCCTTGTGCATCTTCAACGAACGAATGGAATGCCTGAATTGCAAAAATCTAGAACCAGATTTCGACCCTGTATGGCTGTATGCTTAGGATACCCGAGGTGGCGAACTGGGAGTCTGGGACTGACCTCTTCTCGGTTTCCTCGTTGGCAGGTGTTTCCGGGTCGCCGCATCGCAGCAAGGGAACCACGCCGCCGGCGGCCTTCTTCCCTTCCAGGCTGACCTTCTCTGCCTCAGCTACGCCGTCTCTGACCGGATTTGGACCTGGCTGCACCGTGCCTTAGCGAGCGCCTGTGGAACCGGCGGTCCAAGCTGCCTGCTCGCGCCGATGCGGGAGGTGGGCGGGGCGGAGCCTGGAGGGCGAGGGCCCCAGCTGTGCTGAGCCAGGGCGACGGATCGGGGAGGAGACCGCCTGGGGCACCCGCGGTGCGCCGCCGCGCGGGTGTGAGCCAAGGGGAGGGTGCAGTTGGAGGGAAGGGTGATGGGAGAGGACGCCTGGTGGCGAGTCACCTTCATCGCTGCCTGGTGGCGAGCGCCTAGTCCACGGCGGTGGCGGCTAACCCTAGCAGGAGAGAAGAGGAAAGGATAGAATAGAGGGAGACGACGACGGGAGGGGTGTGTGTGTGTGTGTTTTTTTTTTTTTTTTTTTTTTTTTTTGACAAACATACCTTTATTATAGTTAAGGAAACGTAGAAATACCGGTACAAATACGCATACGGCTACAAAGGACAAACTGTCCCACCGAACTTTACTGAAAAGAGCCACAAGAAAAGTGAAAATTACAACCAGTCCCTAGACTCTTTCCCCTTCCATCTCCGACGCGGAATCCTCATACGCGCGCCACGACGGACGAAGACCCCTCGCACCAAGGCTTCATGGAGCCCTTGATAGTCGTCCGCACGGAGACCGGATCGATTCCGCCGTTGAAAGCTTCGGCCGGGACACGCCCCGAACTCGCCGATCCCGAATCGACGCCGCCATCGGCCGACGCCAAAGGGGAAGTCGAGGTCGATCCGCTTCGCCGCAATCCACAAAGACCCACGGCCTCCTCGCACCGGCCGAAAGGCGCCACGAGCTTCGCCGGCTCCATCGCGACCGACGGCAGCGGCGATCGACGCGCTGACTCCAACACGCACACTCCACGCAGGAGTACCACCTCCACGCACTCGCCATCGCCGCCGGGAGTGAAGCGTCGATGGGGCGAGGAAGAGTCCGGGAGGACTTATTCCGCCATGACGCCGCCGCCGCCGCCTCGCCGGCGTCATCAGGAAACCCTAAACTAGAAACCCTAGTACCTAATCTACACCGCCGGCCGGGAGAGCCGCCTGTTCCCGCACACCTCCGAGGGCTAGAAGCCCGCCGGAGACGAAGGGGAACGGCGACCTCGGCCGGGGCGAAGCACGACCGCCCTCCTTTCGCCTCTCTCAAGTGTTCCTTTGGAGAGCCTTCGAGAGAGGAGAAGAAGAGTCAATTAGGGAGTGTGGGTGTTGGTCGGGCACGGACGCGAGACTCCTGTCAACTGGGTTTCATAAAAATTTCGGGTCCAGGCAGTTCTCATGTGACGCGTCCAGCGTACACGCGTCACAGAGTCAAATATCAAGCACGAAGGTGACGCGGGTTCTCATGACGCGGCCGCAGATCTCCATATTTTTTGCCAGGAAAAAACTATGAGTGACTCGTGTTGGTATGACGCGTCGCAAATCTAATATTGGTGATGCGTTTTTAGGTCCAAGTCACAGATTATAGTGTCGCTAATAAACTTTTCTGGCATAGAGCTATGTTGACTGAGAGGAAAGGTCTCTTCACTCTTGTTTCGGTTGCATGCAGAATACTTCAACAGTCAGGCAACAAAATAGTACACCGCTTATTTCCTGGGATCGATGGGCACCACTGTGATAATCATCCAATCCCATATTTGAAGGCTTCACCTTCGACTAGGAATCAGCGGCTAACAGATACTACATCATTACCCTTGTTTTTTTTAGACCACGCCGTTGCGCGCGTTTTTCATTGCGAGAATAAAGTTCAAACAAAGGTACAAGAGGCGACGGTAAGCAAACACTTACCGGGGCCAAACCACACACAAACGAAAAGCAAGAAACATGAGGGATGGGGGACCCTCCACCTAACAACCCCAATAGCCGAGCCTAATACAACATATGACTCAACACACGGTAGCCAACAGTGATCGGAGCCATAGGCGATAGCGGCAAAGCATCCGCTCGAACTCGGATGGCAAAGCATCCGTCCTACCCAAACCTTCGACGAAAAAGCATTCGTCCAGGCGGGCTCGGCAAAGCAAAGCATGCGGCAATGACAACCTCGGTGGCAAAGCATCCACCAGGAAACATCACGACGACAAGCATCCGCGAGAAAAACAGGATCGATTCCTCCGAGTCACCGAGAGCCCTCGGGACCACGGGCGAGGAAATCACGTAGACCGACATCTCCTCCGAGTCACTAGGGACACAAAGTCCTTAGGACCACGGACGAGGAGCATCTCCAAGTCACCCCTCGGGTGCTCCTCCGAGTCTTTGGGGCGGGACCACGGCCGAGGAGCACCAACATCATCCTCTACAACGGCGGCAAGCCTCCGCGCAAGCAAACAACGACTACAACTACGGCTACGACAACCACAACCGGACATACCAAGTGAAGAGCACGATGAGGCGCAATCGGGCACAAAGACGGCGAATATGGGCCAACGGCAGATCCGTCGCCATACCTCGGTACTCGGCGAAGCCTTCGGGGAAGGGAATTGACGCCCACGGACGCCAAACAACGCTAGATAACCCCGGGCAAGACTTTCGTCCTCGGCCCGCCCCCGACGTGCGAAACTTCGACGACGCCTTCAACAAGGTTGGTGACGCAACAACGCCACCGTCGTCGACCCGAGGAACCGAGTAGGGTCTTCACCCCCGTTTTACGTAGTCGCAGAGCAGGCCACCCATGGGCAAGACCGAGACGCTGGCATGGCGTGGCACACAGGGGGCAGCCGCGCCACAGCCACCGCAAACGCCAGTCATGGAGAGCAGCAAGGCGCCGCCGGAGGGAAATCACCTCCGGGCGAACCATGGAAGGCCGGGCCGAGGCCCCAAAGGCCCCCAATCGAACCGCCCGCCGACCACGGCGTAACCGCCCGCAGGGCAGGACCGTCGCGCCTTCCGGGGCACCCACCATGGCCACCGGCAGTCCACCACGGACATCCGCAACCAAACCGGGGGCTGGCAGCACCGCCGGCGGTGGAAGCTTGAAGGGCCGGAACCCTAGAGGGGGGCCCCATCGACCCTCGAAGACGGAGGGGCCGCCGCGGTGAGGCACAAGTGGATCCGGGAGAGGAGGGCCGATCCGCTACATGGGCGCTGGATCCGCGCGCCGGCCCGCCAACCCGCCGAATCGCCGGGGAAGAGGGGTGCGGTGGAGGGGGAAGTGAAGGGGAGGTGGGAGCGAGGCTGCGCTGGAACCCACATTTGCGGGCCGCGGCCGCCGCCGCCCCTTGTGGGGCGGGCGACGGCGCCGGGAGGTGGTGGAGTGGCGGCGCCCGCCGGGCGGTGGTGGGGAGCCCCAGCCGCCGTTGGGGCGTTCGGGGTCGGGGTCGCCGTTGGGGGTCTCATTACCCTTTGTCGGGTTCACAACTTCGACACCATCGGGATGAAAATCGAGTTCCTTTTGCCGAGTAATCTAAATTTACATGATCTCGATGATTATTTCTTCAATCCTACAAAGCCTCCGCATAAAAGTCCATCTTCTTACCGGTATAAGTACTATCCGAAAAGCAAGATTTTTCAAAGCCGTGCATTCGTCCCGAAACAGTTTTATCACGCAAAAATATGATCGAATGAAAATCCCACTCGCTTTGTTCTAGTTTTATGGTGCGGAGTCATGGAAAGAAAACTCGGGGATGCCTTCTCCATGGGCGAGATAGCAGAGTATTTCCATTGTTTTGACATGCTTCCGGATACAAGTATTTCAAGGAAGGGGCGAGTTTTTTTCACGGTAACGGAAACGTTTCTCTTGTTCTTCTTTGTAAGACTTTGTCAATCCCGGTACTTGAACGGGTAAAGCTTCCCCAAAGCTTTCATTGCTTTTCAACATCCACTACTTCGATCCTTCTATATATGGCCTCCAGATTATCGATACCTTTAGGTACTTTGTCACACCATCGATGTGTATGAGCATTGCTTGTGTCTGCGTGATCGATGACACAAGTCTTGATTTTTCTACTAGCACGAGGATCCACTGACCTCTTGAGTTGGGTGATCTCACTAGGGAGGCTTGTGATCTAAGTCTTCCTCACATTTAGCACTTGTACAAATGGTAGCATACCAATACTTGACTTGCAAAGATTCGGGTACCTCAAATGGCACAGGTCTCCCAAGGCACCTCATGTCTTGGTGAGTACTTGGAAAGTTTGAAACTTGAGAATTCTAGAACTCACAGTGTCTTCATTTGGGAGGAGCGAACAAGTGAAGTAAGCGATTACGAGGGTTTGTTTAACACCGAGTGATCGATGGGTGAAAGTTTCACACGCATGTATCTAGCTTTCTGTCACTCGACCATCGATTGCTTGGACAATGGAACCTTTGTTTTTATCAACGCAATTGAGAATTTCTCCTCACCAATGGATGAATCCATATGCGAAAAAATGACCTACCTACGGACAATTCGGACACCATCGAGGAGAGCCGCAACAAATACCGATCCCGCACACACGCTGCGGACTCGAAGATTGGTGGCTAAGAACGCCGTTCTTGTTCTCTGTCCGACTATTGCCGGTTTTCGGTTTAGTCTATTTGTATTCTGTTACACCGGTTGTTAGCGGCCACTAGCGGCATGTTAGTAGATGAGTTGGCCATCTATGTCGGTTGCCTTGTGATGTATAAAAGGCGAACCTGCGTAACAAAACAAGGCAGAAATGAATGGAATATCGAACCCCCTGAAAGCTGTTTCATTCTGTTTCCTCCCGAATTGCCTTTTTTTTTGAGGGATGCACCACACTATTTAAACATTAGTAGGGTTGGTACAAACTCCATCGGGAGGAAATAAAAACCAAACATGCCTTCCTTCCGACTCATAGATCGAACTTCTTGCAAGCCTATGGGCGTCAACATTCGATGCCCCGCCTTCATGCACCACTTACGCTCTCTGGCTTCGCCATGACCGCCTTGGCTCCCGGTCACGGGCCGTAGCGACCATCCCGGTCTGTCAAACTCTTCACGGCTGGCAACGCAATCGGTTGCAATGCGAAGCCTCCTTCTTTGAGAGGTCATTTGCAAGGGCGGACCTTCTCGCGCGCCATCATCTCCGCCGTCTCGAGTGCGATATGCCCTTCATCACCAAAAGCGGATGCCCCCCGCAGCGCACTAGCTTCATCCCTTGCTACGCCGCCATTGTTGCCACATCTCGAGTTCTTCGAGAGTGCAGCATCGACATTAACCTTCCGGACACCCTCTCTCGGCGGTATCCATGCGGGCTTCGCGCTAGGCGCGCCGACTTCTGCACTCCACCTTTCTTCACCGTGGCGGGCACCATCTCCAAATCTGATATAAACATCTCGATAAAAGCTGTAGGTGGACGGCGGGCTCTAGAAGATATCTTCATGAATTGCCTTTCTTCGCGCATGCCAAATTGCCCACAAAGAAACAACTAGTCTCACCAGGTTGTCATGGGAGAGACTCATCGTGGCTTCATGGAGCCACCCACGCGCGTTCTCTGGCGTGCTTGGGCGATGAACTCCACAAGATCGTCGCCTTTGAAGAGCCCAAACACATCTTGACATATTGCATTCCAACAATGAATGCCTCCATGAATCGATGGCCACGGATCGGCGGTTGCTTGTCCGCGCCATGTTTTCGTGGTGACGGACATCTCCCGGTTTGGTATAGATTGCTTTGCCGGCCTCCACAAAAACATACGTACCTTATTTGGTACCTTAAGCGACCACGACTCCTTCCATTCTTTTTGGTCCTTGGCGATGTCCGAGTGCCCCGGGTTGTGCTCAATCGGTCCGACCTCCGATCACGATTGGAAATCAACATCCGATAGGCCGTCCGACGGAGAACACACCGGTCTTTTTCATAGTGCGGGCCCGAAGTCCTCGGACGCCGGTGTGGCGAGGGGAATGCTCTTAATCAATTCCCGTCCATCGGTATAAAATGTGCTTCCGGCGCTGTATGTTCCACGAGCGTCATAGGGTCAATTAGCTCACTAACCATGATTTGGTGGATCAGCCCGCCCACCGCGGATTGGTCGTAAAAAGGCCATCTCGCGGTAGCCCGTTCATCTGCCACACCTTCGTATTTTCTCCGTCCCAATCCGACGGATCGGTCCCTTGCTTGAGTGCCTCCTTGCCATCCATCACCGCACGCCGGATTCTAGGCGGGGATGGACCCACTCGCTTCCAAGAACTCGTGTTGGGAAATAGGCAGCCTTGATAACCCTTGCACTAAAGAGTCGGGATCTGTAATATTCGCCGGGCCTATCGTGCCCGAGTAACGCCCAGGTTGAAAATTTCTATTTCCTGAAACCCAAACCGCCCATGCATTTAGGCCTGGTCATCTCCTCCCATGCCACCCAACATGTGCGCCTTTTACCCTCCTTGCTTCCCCACCATAAGCTTTGGAGTAAACCATCAATGTCTTGACATAGTCCTCGTGGCGGGGTCTAAAGCATGACATTGAGAACGTTGGCACGACTTGTGCCACCGCCTTAATCAAAACCTCCTTACCGCTTCTTGCCGATAGAGTTTGTTCTAGCCGACCTTGAACCCGCTTCCACACCACCATCCTTTAGATACTTGAAAGCACCATTTGTTGATGCACCAACATCCGACGGCATGCCCAAGTATCGTTATTTGAGAGCTTCATTGTGGACTGAAGGGAGTCCATGATCTCCATACGTGAGCTACCGCTCACACCTTTGGCAAAGTGTATAGAGGATTTGTCCATATTAATCCGTGACCGGAGGCTTGGCAATAAATATTTAGTACTTCCTTCACCTCATCCGCACTCTCCTGTTTGCACGAAAGAACAATGGCGGTCATCCGCAAATAAAAGGTGATCGACCATCGGGATTTGAGGCAGCCACTGTAATTCCTTTAAGGTTCGATGGCCCGAATTCTTGATTTCAAGAGGCACGAAAAGGCCCTCTGCGCTAATAAGAACAAATAGGGTGAGATAGGATCCTACTGGCGGATCCCTCTAGTAGGTGTAAAACACTCTGCCGCACACCATTGAATAAGACGAGAAAGAAACCGGGGTTACCAATCTCATAATTGTATCAACCCACAGGACGGTGGAAGCCCAACCGGATCATAATAGCTTGCAAGTATCCCCATTCTACCATGTCGTAGGCCTTCCTCATATCCAGCTTAAGGCGCAAAAGCGGCTCCCCGAGCTCTTTTCTTCTTCATAAAATGCATACACTCATAATTTGTGATAATATTGTATGCGTGATCATACGCCACGGCACAAAAGGGTGATTGTTCCTCAGATACAATTTCAGGTAGTACTTCCTTCACCTATTGGCCATCACCTTGGATGCAATTTTATAAACAACATTGCACAAACTTATCGGCTTTGAATTGGCCAAGGTCTTCGCGCTATCTATCGTCTTCGGTATAAGCACAATACATGTGCTATTAATAAGCGAAGGATCATCTTCTCCTCGCAACACCGTAAGACCACGATTTGCCGTTACCTCATCCCCGCATATGTCCCAATGGCGTTGGAAAAATCTTATTTGGCATGCCATACTGACCCCGGTGCTTTGGTCGGAAACATTTGGAAGAGAGCCCTTTTGACTTCCTCCTTATCAAAAGGCACTAAGAGGCCCTCATTCATCTCATTTGTTACCTTAATTGGGAACCGTGCTCAAGACACACTCCATATCATTCGTGCCCTACGAGGCGTACAGCGTCTTGTAGAACTCGTCACCATGATTCCCATCTCCATCTCATCTTCTACGATCGGCCATCCCGCTTTTTAGCTTGAAATCTTATTTTTCCTTCCTTCGTTATTTCGCCCTTCGATGAAAGAAACAATTATTTTTGTCACCTTCGGAGAGCCACATAATTCTAGAATATTTGCTTCCACATAATTTCTTCTACGTGATTGAGCTCCAAAATTCTCTCCACCACCTTTTTCTCTTCATATGATGGACCACCAACACGCATGGGGTCCGATCTAAAGGCGATCGAGGTCCACGGTTAGTGATTGCGGCTCCTTAGAACATGGCCAAATGTCTGGGAGTCCCATGCGATGAGGCGCCCGACCAGCGATGTAAGCTTGTCATGCGGCTACGTGAGGGTGTGCGCCACCCCCGCGCTCTTCCATGTTTCAGCTAACATGGTTGAAAAATCCTCATGCGACTCCCACATCATCTCATAACGAAACATCTTGTTCCTCCGATTTCTTTGACCCCGCTCAGTCTCCTGCTCCCATCGTAGTAAGATGGGGTCATGATCCGATCTTCGCTTTTGTTAGAGAAACCGTGCAAGCGGGAATCGAGGAAAACACCGATCATTGTCGCCCGACACCCGATCCAAAGCGCCCGGCAATAGGAACCTCGACACTCGTTTCTCATAAGTCCACTTGCGTCCTTCAAAACCGAGGTCATGGAATCCACACACATCAGCCATCTCCCGGAATCCTGCAATTTGCGCCTGACTTCTTTCTTGCACGCCCAAGTGCTCATCTCTGTCGCGAGGACCTCATTGAAATCGCCGATACAAACCCATGGCAGGTGTGAAGATGCCTTGATGAATTTTAACATATTCCATGTTTTATGGCGCTCAGGAACTTGAGCCTCCCCATAAACACATGTCAGCCTCCATCGCTCCTTCCCAGGCTTCGGTCCACAATCGCATCAATATGGTGCTTGTGAGTGCGGTAAAATTTCCACTCTGTTTTATTATTCCAAAAATTCAAGGCCACCACTGCGGCGGAACTACTAACGACAAAGGAATTATCAAAACCAAGAGTACTCTTTAAAGACTCTACCCGAGCTTTATGAATTTGAGTTTCGAGCACACAAAGCACGGTCGGGGCAAATTTCTTCACGATCTCGCGAAGCTCCTTGGTGTCGCGGCATTGCCCAAAGCCACGGCAGTTCGGCTTAGGCAACTCATTGCTCTGGCGGGACTCCGACGAGGAGCCCGCCACTTCCTTCGAGTTCTTCAAGGCCGCTTCCTTCACGAGCTTCTTTTTGTCTCTCGGTGAGACATATCTTTGGTGGGGCGGAGGGACCTCGCCCATTCAGCCGCCCCATCTTCTTTCTCCAAATTGAGTCGCTTCGTGCACCATCTCCGCCCTCGGGAACATTTGTGGGCTTCTTATTTGGGCTAGTCGCGAGTCCGCGGCTTCGTCCACCTCCGCCCTTAGCCCGCCTCCATCGACGAACGCTTGCGGGGAGCCCGAGTTGTTCCGGTCTCCACGGGTTTCATCCGCTTTGCCCTCGAGCGTCTCCCACGAGCACGGCACCGTCCGGCACGAGCACCCCAGCGTCCCCTTCCTATAAGCGTGTTTGGCACGCTTCGTCCTTACGCTTTCGGTCTTGCCAAAAGGCGAAATCCGCACCCTTGGAGTACCCGGCGCCCGCGTGGACTCGGTGCTAGCATCCGGCTACCCGAGCGCAGTTCATCCTCCTTGAACTCCCGATACCGCACTCAAGGTAGCCATGTCCCATCGACCCACAATGGCCTTGATACCTAGGTATCTTTTCATATTTGATTTGCGAAGCATACTCTCCTTTCCTTAGGTGTCGGGGTGACAAAAGCGGACCAATGGATTATGGGCTTCAGATTGACTCGCACCCTGTGAAAATCACCACTTTCGAGGTTGGAACGACCCTCAACTCCACCCGTCACTTCCTCCCCAACTCTCCTCCCGGCAACGAGGAATAGCCTCCATTACGTAGAGATGGGGAATCTTATGAATATGAACCCGG
Organism: Hyparrhenia diplandra; assembly: GCA_015847255.1. Classification (NCBI taxonomy): domain Eukaryota; kingdom Viridiplantae; phylum Streptophyta; class Magnoliopsida; order Poales; family Poaceae; genus Hyparrhenia; species Hyparrhenia diplandra. The sequence continues at coordinate 157,065 of JADLZK010003778.1, forward strand.
GCGGCACCTTATGGGGAGGCGTGGCGACAGCCGCCGTCGATCCATCGAATTCTTCGGCATCAAAGCACGGTAAGCGGAAAAGCCCACGGCCCACCCTCCATGATCCTCTTCCAATCCCTAGACGGGAGACACGCACGATGAACGAGGTTCCCACCACAAGGGCGGAGCGTGAACTCTGCGCTAGGTTCCATGCCGATTGCATAGTGCCGTCGGCGGCGTTTCATTGTAGGTCTTCGTCGTCAGAAGCTTCGCCGCCGCCATCCACTTGATGGACGGAAGACTCCGTTCTCCTCCTTCCCGGGATCACACCTTCCCGCTCCGTCTCGGCGAGTTGGAGTTTACGGAGAAATTCCGCCATGCCAACATCCCTACTAGCGGACCCGGATCGCGAAGATTCCTCCGCCATGTCCACTCCGATCTCTTCCCTTGCAGATCGGATCGGGAAGCACCACCAAGGCCGGGTAGTTGAATCAGATCAACCCCTTGATCGGCCGAAGCGAGGATCCCGGACCACAATCGCGGGGAGAAAAGGTAGTGTCGGGGAAGAAACCTTCGGCGTCGGGGTGTCGCCGCCCGAAGTCGCAGGACCCTAGTTGCCTAGGTCTTCCTCGAATTGCCTAAACTCCCTTTGTTAGATGCTGATTTCTCCCTCGATTCCCTCACAAGGCCTACTGACCACCCATCGGTCCCGAAACAGTTCCTACCTTGATGTCACGAGGCCTTCAACCACCCATCGTTCAACTTCGATAGCATTGTTCTTGTCAACTTCTCATTAATTGACTTGATACCAAATTAGGCTGTTACTAGTTCACCAACCCGTGTCATGGGTTTGAATCTTATGAGGAGACACTACCTAATAAGAATTACTTCATTTCTCTTCACTAATATTGTAATATAATAACTATAATGTGTACTCTATAGTGTATATTCAATTATGATAAGCTATCAAGTATTGATTTAAATGTTTGTCTCATCCATATTCATATATTTTTTCTTTACATAGCACCTCTGTATCTCAATAGATATTTTGTTGAAACATTTGTTTAAACTATGATAGTTTTAGCCGCCATCTCTATTATGAATTCATAAACCTAAATTTTTGTTTCTTTTCCTCAAAATGTTGCTTATTAGTTCCTCATATACAATAGCTATTATTTACAATGTTGAATATAGTCAATCGATTTGATGGCAAAATTTTTTTTTTTTGATTTTTAAACGAATTTTAGGATGACCTTTTTATTTTTGTTGTTTTTGTGAGTAACAATTTGTATGATCTTTTCAGAACCATGTGTATTGAGTTAGAACAATAACATATGGAATTTATTTTATGTCACATAGTACAAATATAAGGGAACATTTCTACATAGCGTTTTTTATAAATACCTTTTACACACTTGATAAATTATTAAAATAAATATTTGTGCGAATGTGTTAATGGACATTAAATTATTTTCTTGAAAATTAATTTTTAATATTTATATGTCAATTTGAGAATTTTTATATTAGTATTTGGGGTTAGAGAGTATTTAAGTGTGATAATTTATAGGATGGTGACATGGGTAATTTAGATACAAATTAAGTGTGAGAAGGTGAAAATAAGTTAGAGAGTATTTAAGTGTGATAATTTATATATATATTTTTACTTCATAATTGTGTGTATATATATTTTAAATGCAAACATATGAGTTCCTTTTGTAGTATCTTTCCTAATGCCACGTGTGGATAATTTATACCAAATTATTACACAATTGTTTTCAATTATCTACTATGTTGACAGAGGTTATAGTTGGTATGCAAAGTTAGGGAGTTGTTATGAATTATCTTTTATAATGGAGGACGTGCATAATTCGATGTAAATTGAGTTGATTAATTTTAAGTTATTTTGCATAACGGCATAGTAGGGGTAGTTTAGAGCAAATTAGAGAGTTACTTAAAGTATTCTTCATAATGGTAGGTGTGAATATTTTTTAAAACAAATAGATCCCATGTTTGTTATTAACGATGATGTGGACTCTGAATAAAAGGCTTATATGGTTCAAATTATTGTGAGAAATGTTGCTTTTCTAATTCGTCATTTTGTCAATCCAAATATTTTATATGGTGATATACTACTTTTTTGTAAATTTCACTTGGACTACATTTGTTCCTATATTAATAAAATACTTTAGTGACATGTTTATGGATTGTACATGGATTGCATTAAATAACATATTGGTAATGCAATTTAAATATGATTTCCTAAAATTAATGCACTCTACTACATGCTAATAAACTGTAGGAATATATGGAGATTAGCTTTCTTCGCTCTTTCCTTCGATGAAACTTTTTTTAAAAAAAGTCTTTTCTTATAGGTCATCTCATATTATCATCAATTTCCTCCAATCTACTAATTAATTAATACAAACATGAGATGATTTGAGTATAAACATTGGGGGATATACTTAAATTTATTGTGTATGACCAAACTTGGAGGAGTAGAGATTGGCATGGATGTGTGGCAGTGTGAGTGAGCAAGAGTAGCATACCAGTAGCTCAACAATGATATGCCAACAATGTAGACAAAGATACACCATGTCCAGCACCCACTCGTCCAAAACATAGTCCGGCTTGCCATGTCTTCTATTTCGGTCACTGCTTTAAATATGAAACCTGTTGTACATCAAGACGAGATAGAAGATTGATTAGGCAATTGAAAGAACAACTAATACTCCATAGAACTCACCTATGCTAACGATCAAAGAGGTGCCCAAGAATAGCAAGGCGTGTCTGCCTGGCGTACAATAGTGTAGGATTGGAAGGTTTGTCCTGATTGACATTGACTGAAGCTAGGTGATTGTGGTCAGCGGCTGCGACGAAAGGGCCTGGCTCTCGGCCGAATGGCAACTGGTAAATATATAATTTATGTTTCCTTCTCAAGGTGGTTCTCATAATGGCAGGTGGCTAATTTCTAGAAACAAAATTAATAGATCTAAATGCTACTAAATGTAACGTGCACGATTTTCATAATAACAGATGGGTAATTTTGTAGAAAAAAATGAATGGAGATCTAATGTGCGCACGATATCTCTGTATGCTTTTCTACGCGCTGCGTCGCGGTGAGAATTAGCGTTTGGTAGCCTCCATTTAAGCATGCACTTAGTAATAGTAAGATTAGATTATATAATCAGAATTTTGGCCACAGACAGGATTGATTATATG
>JADLZK010003779.1:0-194334 GCA_015847255.1 Hyparrhenia diplandra
TATACATTGATTGTACCGTAAAAGCACCATATGTTTTGTAAGATTCTATTTCAAAGTATCATGTTGGTCATCAAGTGTAAATATTGACTCCATCACAACTTTTACCACACGTTCATTTCACTTGGTTAACTAATTTGCCCTAGTGACTGAGAATGAGTCAGGGACAGGTAAAAGGTGAGATGGGATCGATAAAGTACATAAATAGATGTACCATCGGTTACTTTATATGCTATGATGCGAGTCCAGCTGCTGAGTTGTCGTTAGTAAAAATAGTTGTTAGCTCTCAGTGATGTCCCTCAACTTTCGGTAAAAGTTCTTTGTCTATAACTGTTAAGTCTACTTCTTGGAAGTCTTCTCGTGGACAAAGGGGGAGTAGGCCGTAGCCATCTAAATTGCACAATAATTCAATTCTTTGAAGAAACTGCCCTGGAAGAAACTGGTAAGTGGAACATCGCTACTTCACTACACACTTTCGTTAGATTCCCACGTGTATAATGTATATCATATTTACCCGTGTGCTCGATCGAGCAAGCACTACACCGTCTGTCATCTACGGCACAAAGGCTCTACCTGCGGTTCACGAACCAGAACCAGCAGCAGCTCACAATCATCGAGTCCACACGACCACACCGGCGTTGGTCTTTAAGTAACCGTATAATTAGAAGTACGGAGTTGGAATCATCGTACTGGACCAGCACCACTGGTACATAAACCTACTATAGGGCGGCTCAAGATGGCCTGTAGCGGTTTGCCGACCGCCCCTAATTCTCCGCCCCACGTAGTGAAATCAACTAAAGAGGGGGCTTTAATTAACTTTGGTTCATGCATGCAATAACCGCCACCTAACGTTATCAATACCAGCCATTCACGCCTCCAGAGACCTAATCCACGAATGTGTATAATTAGCAACATTCTTGGTTTTTTGAAACAGGACTTCACCAGATGCATTAATTAAGGCCCAAAGTATCCGGTACAACCTAGACGCCCGTGGCGACTGCGGGAGTGCGCGAAGAGTGGAAACCACAAAAGGCACCGAAGCGGCGGTGGAGTTTCGAGTGTCGTACTAAGCACAAAAACGGATGCGACGAAGGCGGCGGCGATCAACGTCCGCGGCGGAGGTGGGTTGGCGCGAGAGTAGGGCTATGAGGCGGGCGGGGACGAGCACATCCCGGGACCTCACGCCTGTGCGGCGGAACGGGGGCTGCTGGAAGTGGTTGCTGAATCTATATCCTAAAATATCGGGGGTGCATTTCATAACATGACTATCATGAACTCACGAGTTTACAAGGGCTTTGCGTGCGGTTGACTAGAACAGTAGTTGTGCGCAAAAAGAACAATGTAATTTCACAAATTTCTTTTACTATAAATAGTCCTTTTGACTTCATGATGACATAAGAGGTCCTTTTTCTATAAATGCATGAATAGCGATTGTGTTAGGGTTAGTCACAAACGCACCAGTGTGGCTATTAGCCTTGGAGAGCCACGTAGGCTCGGGTGCTGCGTGGAGGAAAAAGAGAGCATGGGATGGTGGTTTTGTAGACCACTATCAATCTATTGATATATCTGTCACTATAAGTTTATATGTCAGACTGTATGAAGTTGAAACGGCTTAAAAACGACCTACCGTTTGATGCTAAATTTGAGCTGTGGTATGGTGGGTGCCTGCAGAAACACTTGGCTTCGTCAAAAAAAAAGTAGAAGGTTGAGGTGAGAGAAGAATGAGAGGGAAAAGAGAGCTCGTGGTCTTGTTGCCATGCCTGTGGCAAGGTGAAGTAGTATTCCAGTCCTCCACTTTTACTTTTAGGTTGGGAAAATAGTTGTTCTGCCCTTCCAAACCTATATGATATTATCTTTTGGTTGGACTCCTATGCTAATGGTCAGAGTTGATGCTGCTCTTAATCTTCTCGTGGATATGACATAATTATTTTGAGACCGAGGAGCAGTTGCCAGAGGGATCATTTTATTTGTCAATTGTTTCTACATCACCTCACCTATTCTAGACCCATGATGCATGTCTTCTCTCGTGCCATGCCCCTTTTGGTTATTTGCGTTTGTGAAAGTACGTGATATTTTTGGACGGAAAATGATGGGTTACTGACGCATGACGATGCTGTCAAAGCATGGGGACGGGAAAATGTTTGTTACTGTCGGATGATGCTCGATGCACATGCTCGATGTACCATGTCCCTATACAGCAGTCAACAGCTACATGCACTACCCAGCAGTCAGCAGCAGGGGCTTTTAATTAACCTGGTTCATGCAGGCCACGGCTGTTCGGCTGATCAATAACTGTGTAGGAGTAGCCCAATACAGCAAATCTGAGCACCATTGAATCCGACCTCGCACCGGTGCGCGAGGTGGAGTGGGCTGTCGGTCTCGGCCCTGTTCTGTCAGATCGAAGCGACGCGGGGCTTCCTGGAAGATGGGCCTTGACTTGAGGAGATGCTGGACGAGCTGGCAGTTGCGCCCAGCATCCACGTCGATCTACACTGTTGGTGAGCGTTGAGAGCAACTCCAACAGCGTTTACTATTTAGGTTTGGAATTTTTATATTTTATCAAAATGCTTAAAATTAATCCTCCAGCAGTTTGACATTCATGTTTGTATTTGGAGAGAGTTAGCAATCTCAGCCTTCATACAAGCACAAAATGCGTGCGCCACGACGTTTGGTATTCGCTACAGATCGCACGTGATTAGAAGAGGTGGAAGACATAAACATAATTTTGTTTGTCTCTGCGGTTCCTGGCGAGGTGGAAGGGCATAAACAAAACTTCGGCATTCATCGACTGGGAAGACCACTACAGCCTGCTTGAGGGAGGTGATGCAAAAGCTATCACAAGAAGGTGACTTTGAAGATGCCAGGAAGACGTTGGTCACCCTGTTACCTGAAGGTTACGAGGATGGAAAGTTTTGGCTTTTGATGTTTCTTGTTGAGTGTTGGTTCTGGAAAGTCTTTTGAGAAGTAAGGGTAGGAGTTATGCTGGCTGTTAAACTTGTCTATGGAGTTAAGCGTTGAGATGTCTCCGTTGTGTGAAGTCGTTGAGTCTGTATCCATGGACAGGTGTAACCCACATGAGCACTTAAAACTTTCTTAGTCCTTGCTAATGCAATGACAGGGGCGGTTGCCCTTAATTCAAAAAAAATCAATCAATACCTTGGACTAAGCATGGAAGTTTTTTTTTTTTTTGAAGGCAGACTAAGCATGGAAGTCAAGTGACGGAAGCTTCCCAAAGTTTGCTTGCTCTATATATGTGGACAATGACATTATCTAAAAATATATGTGGGACAATGAGGCTGTGGCTCTGGTTGGTCGACCTCCATATCAACTAAAAGTTTTCTGCTTGATCTCCCAAACAGTCCTTGCAATACTCCATTTGTCCCCAAATAAATCATTCACTATAATCCGTGCAACTCAAACTATCTTAACTTTGGTGATTTTTATACGAAAGAGCAACAAACATCTATGATGTAAAAATAGAGCACATTATAAAAATATAGTCTATGGTATATCCAATAATTCTAATTTGATGAAATTGTCGAAATTTAAAAGATTGATTTAAGACCACTTTAGAAACCTATTTATTCAGGGACAGGGTGAGTAACTGTATATAAACTTTTTAGATGCTCCAACAGTAATTGAGTCTTATATAGAAAATAATGTCATCCTGTTGAATACACTTGTAGATTGCTCAAGATCATCTGGGGTTTCTGCTCAAGATTATCTGGTTTTTCATAGTAGGAGTCCAACTACCCATTTCAGTCATCATGAAGAAGATATAGTCATATTAGAAACCGATGTCATTTTTTATAGTGATTTGGTTAATTCTTATTCTTGGCCGGTCAGATTCCTCACGAAACAAGGCTACAAGCTAGGAAGAGTATCTGATGTTAGTCAAGTCTTGCAGAAAGCTATGGCTATCGGAAGCTGTGCCAAAAACTCTAAGTCTAGTCATCTTGTCTACGGACTTGGTGTGTGAATCTGATAATTTGATGACGAAGGCAATATATGTGTATGCTACTAAATTTATTTGGTCTCATAAAGACAAACCCCACACTTGTTCCTCTCTCAAACCGATTCATAATAATCGAGCAAGAAAATATTAAATTTATCTTGATGTGGCCAAGTGTAATAGTAAGAATATATGATGATATAAGTAGTCAAGGGATTGAATAGCGTTAGTCTTCAGTTGGCTATAGATCGGCTGTACTCTTTCAGCTGCAGCTGCCGTTGCACTGCTACAGGGTTCAACAAGAGTTCTGCATCCGCAGCCACAGCAGCAGCCAAAATGAGCCAGCGAGATCAAGTTATATATCGTTGCCGGCGACGATGTACAAGTACAACCAATCGCTTCATCAGTTCCAAGTAAATGACCCACTGTATCAAGCAAAAACGCCAGCGACATGTCCCTCCAGCTCCTTCCCCTCATGTCACTGACCGCCGTGTTGCTGCTGCCGGCAGCCGCCGTTTCTTCCCGGAGCAATGGCACTGGCACTGACCTCGACGCTGCCCTCGCCTTCAGAGCACAGCTCGGATCCTCTAGGCGTTCTTCGTGGCAACTGGACCCCCGGCACGTCCTTCTGCCACTGGCTGGGCGTCTCGTGCAGCCAGCGCCGAGTGCGCGTCACCGCCCTGGCGCTGCCAAACACTGCCTGCATGGGAGCATCTCTCCCCACATCGGTAACCTCTCTTTCCTCTCCGTCCTAAATCTCACGGACGCCAACCTCACAGGATCCATTCCTCCAGAGCTTGGCAGGCTGAGCCGCCTCAGGATTCTTGCTCTTCCCTGGAACAGTTTGTCAGGCTATATCCCATCAACCATTGGGAACCTGACGAGGCTCGAGCGCCTTGTTCTTTACAAGAACAGTTTATCAGGGAAGATCCCAGCTGAGCTGCAAAAACCTGCAAAATCTTAGGCACTTAGAGCTGCAGGAGAATTACTTCTGAGTGACAAAATACCAGAAGAGTTATTCAACAACACACCTTACCTGACTCATCTGAACCTAGGCAACAACAAATACTATGGGGACCAATACCAGTTGCTATTGGTAACTTGGCCCATGCTTCAGCTCCTTGTCTTGCAACAGAATCAGGCCTCGTTTAGTTGGCTAAAGTTTCTAACTCCATTTTTTCATGATATCTCCATCACATCACATCAATACACCAAAAGATATACAAGCCATAAGATAAAATGGTGAAAAAAATAATTAAATTATACAGTTTAGATGCATAATTAGAAGATTATTCAACAACACACCTTACCTGCAAGTAGTGATAATATTTACAACAAACAAATGGGGACCAATACCAGTTGCAGCGATTGGTAACTTGCCCATGCTAAAAATTCCTAACATCTAAACGAGCCTCAGCTAACCGGGCACAGTGCCTCCTAACATCTTCAATAAGTCCCTCTGCAAGTTCTGAGCCTCTGGAGAAACAACAATCTGACTGGGACTGTCCCTGGCAATGACAGCTTCAGTCTTCCAGCGCTGCAGTTTCTGTCCTCTCTGAAACAACTTCGTGGGTAGGATTCCTGTGGGACTCAGCGCGTGCCAGTTCATCCAAGTAATATCTTTGTCAGAAAATGCTTTTACGGATGTTGTGCCAACATGGTTGGACAAATTGTTGAACCTCTGGTACCTTGCCTTAGGTGGAAATAACCTTGTTGGGTCGATCCCGGTTCAGTTAACCAATCTCACAGGGATTCAAAAAACTAGATCTGTCAAACTGCAAGCTGAAAGGGAAAAAATCCTGCCAGAATTTGGGAAAATGAAACAACTCTTTTATTTGCATCTCTCAGATAATGAACTGACAGGTCCATTCCTGCTTCCATCGGTAATCTATCTGACTTGTCTTTCCTAGTGTTGGATACAAATATGTTGAGTGGACCGATCCCAGCCACACTTGGGAACCTCGGTTTTTTAGTCCTCCTTAGTTTTGGATGGAACCGCTTCGAGGGAGACCTTGACTTTTTGGGTGCTCTTTCAAATTGTAGGCAACTCAGTTACCTGGGCATCTCCTCCACCTCACTCTGGAAGTCTCCCCAGATTACATAGAAACCTCTCCAAGAAACTAGTGACTTTCCAAGCAAGTGATAACAACTTAATTGGCGGACTTCCTGCAACCATATCAAATTTAACTAGTCTCCAATTCATAGATCTCACAGGAAACAAACTGAACCAGCCAATCCCAGAATCTGTTGTGACAATGGGCAATCTCCAGGTACTTGCTCTCACCAGTAACAGCATATCCGGTCCCATTCCAGCCCAAATTGGCATGCTTCAAAGCCTTCAACAATTACTTCTTGACGAACAATGAATTCTCTGGCTCCATACCTGATGGCCTTGGTAATCTTAGTATGTTACAACATATATCTCTGTCCTATAACCAGTTGTCTTCAACCATACCGCCGAGTTTACTTCATATTGACAGCCTTGTTGAACTCGATATCTCAGACAACCACTTGATGGGTCCTCTCAAAGCTGATATACAAAGCATCAATGCAATTAATAAAATAGATCTCTACCAATCGACTATTTGGTGGCCTTCCAGATTCATTTGGACAACTACAGATGCTAACCTACCTGAATTTATCACATAACTCATTTCAAGGTTCAATTCCAAATTCTTTTGGCAAGTTAGCGAGCATGGAAACATTGACCTTTCCTACAATAACCTCTCTGGCAACATTCCAACGTACCTGGCCAATTTTACATATCTCACCAATCTGAACCTCTCTCCTTCAATAAGCTACAAGGACGTATACCAGAAGGAGGCATTTTCTCAAACATCAGTTTGCAGTCCCTGCTAGGAAACGATGCGCTTTGTGGTGCTCCACGCCTAGGGTTTTCATCATGCACCGTCAGATCTTACTCAACAAATGGACAGATCCTCAAATTTGTACTGCCTGCTGCCCTTGCAGCATTTGGAGCAATAGCTATTTGCTTGTATCTAATCATCAGCAGAAAAAATAACAATCCAGGAGCTTTGGCAGTTTCCAATAATATTACAGATGCAATCAGCCACAGGTTAATATCTTATCACGAGATTGTCCATGCGACTAACAATTTCAGTGAGGAAAATTTGTTGGGAATGGGTTGTTTTTGGAGAAGTTTTCAAGGGACAACTAAATGATGGTTTGGTGGTTGCCATCAAAGTTCTAAACGTACAATTGGAAGAAGCTACAAAGAGCTTTGATGCTGAGTGCCAAGTACTGCGTATGGTTCGGCATCGCAACTTGATAAGAATAATCAACATTTGTTCGAGCCAAGACTTCAAAGCATTGTTACTCCAATACATGCCTAATGGTAGTTTGATACACATCTTCACAATGAAGGCAAGCCACCCTTAAAATTCCTCAAGAGATTGACGTCATGATAGAGGTGTCGATGGCAGTAGAATATCTGCATTATCGACACCATGAGGTTATCTTGCACTGTGACCTGAAACCTAGCAATGTGTTATTTGATGACAATATGACAGCACACGTGGCAGATTTTGGCATAGCAAGACTTTTGTTAGGTGATAATAACTCGGTGATTTCTGCAAGCATGCCAGGAACAATCGGATATATGGCACCAGGTAGTTACCCTATTATGATTATTAATTTCTTTAGTACCATGTAAACCTATTTTATATTGTGCTGATCTTTGTTTTAAAACATTCCTGAACAGAGTATGGCTCCATGGGGAAAGCATCAAGGAAGAGCGATGTGTTTAGTTTTGGAATCATGCTGCTTGAGGTATTCACGGGGAAGAAACCCACAGACAGCATGTTTTGTGGGAGAACTCAACATTAGGCGGTGGGTCCATCAAGCATTTCCATCAAGAATTAGCCATATTTTGGACGGTAATGTACAAAAAAGATGATGAAATAATACAAGGTTTTCACCGCACCAGCAACCCTTCGGAAGTTTGTCCAAGTATCTTGCATAGTACCCTCACATCAGTATTTGAGTTGGGTATGCTATGCACAAGTGAACTACCTGACGAAAGGATAACTATGCTATGACTGATGTTGTTGCCAAGTTGAAGAAGATCAAGGACGATTTCATGCTGCAGCCCAGGTCAAAATGAGGCAGAAGCAACATTACAGGTGTTGCTGTTCAAGATTCATACAATGTATATCAAAACACAACCCTGTTTCCCTTTCACAAAAGCTATTTTGTCTACATGGCCATAACTTGCAACATATGGTTTTTATTCACTAGGGATTTTTCTCCTAGGTTTTTTTTTTAAAAAAAAAACTTGCAACAGATGGTGATTAAGTTGAGACTCGAATTACTTTTTAACTTTCCCAACAAATGGTGCTTCAAGGCCTGTGAAAATTCAATCGCTGACTGTTGTGTGAGTGCAAGTATAAATTTTACTCCTTTTGTTATTTTCAGAGAATAGATTGTTGCTGCAGATTCTTGGCTAATCATGAGCGTGTTTTACTTACAGATATACTCCATTTCTATACGATGTTTAGAAGTTTTGTAGCTTACAAATAAATTAATTAGTTTGTTCTGTACATCATATATTCAGCTTGGGAGGAAATACAGTGCAAATACTGTAGGAAGATGCAAGTCCGTATTGCAATCCAGGATGACCTAATTATTTTCTGTTTTTCAAAGTCGTATATCGATCCAATGCAAGAGTGTTTGACAGGTTTTTTTAAAAAAAAAAATACCTTCGAGCACATAATAACGTTGATGGTTGTAGATATTTACATCGGCAGCAGCACAAATATCTTAGAGCAATACAAGCCAGAGGTAGCACCTTAGCAGTATTTCAGGAACAAGGTATTCCCGTTATGGGAATGGGAATTTCTGACTCGACCTACATCAGACTTCGTTCTGGTTATTAAGCTCCAATCATCAGCCGGCGGTATAGTGTTGGTCACAAATAAGGAAGTGCAATGTCCAGAACTCGAGATGTCGCTGCAATCTAGCTTCCACATGCCATGCACTCTTCCCGGTTGTTCAAAGAACAGACCATCTGTGCCATTTTAGCTTCAACGTCTTCCTCTGTAGGCTTTCCATTGCTCACCTGCATATGCAAGTGGTTTTCAAGGTGAGTCGTGTTTGAGTAACCTTTGCGGAAAAAGATTGTAAGACTAAAGGAAAGAAAATATACCCCATTCCCATTCTCCTTTAGAAGCGTGGTATCGACTGTAAACTTGATCGCATCAGCAGCAGCTCAAAAAGCCAGATAGTACATTCCAGTTTTCAGGCCCTGTCATTGAACAAGATTAGAAAAACCAAACCACTAGTTTTATAGGTTAAGTACAAACTCCATGAGGATAGACAATTGCTGTGACAGGAGGTTCAATACCTTCGACCAAGCATGGAAGTGAAGTGATGTTAGCTTCCCAAAGTTTGCTTGCTCCATGTGGACATTAAGGCTCTGGCTCTGGTCAATATAGGATCCACGGTCAACCGCCATATCAACTAAAGTTTTCTGCTTGATCTCCCAAACAGTCCTGGTGCAAAAATTTGTATATGAACTTTAGATGCTCGAACAGTAACTGAATCATAGAAAATAATGGCATCTGGTCGAAATACATACTTGTAGATTGCTTTAAGATCATCTGGGATTTCTGCTATCTTTTGGACAGAGCCATCATCATATATTATCTGGTTTTTCAGAGTAGGAGTCCAAATGCCCATTTCAGTCAGGTCATGAAGAAGATGTTTGTTAACCACAACAAATTCCCCACTGGAAGAAAAAAAATAGAAAGATTAATCATATATGCACATGTAGGTCAGAATGCAAACACTCTAAAGGAGTATTGTAACAGACCTCAGAACACGCCGACTGTATATATTAGGCGTGTAGGGTTCAAAGCACTCATTGTTGCCAAGAATCTGACTAGTGGAAGCAGTGGGCATTGGAGCAACAAGAAGAGAATTTCTTATCCCAACTTTAGAAATGGTCTCCCTTAGCGATGGCCAGTTCCATCTGTTAGATGGCACTACATTCCACATGTCAGGTTGGAGAATGCCCTACAAAGCAGGTAGAGAGCATATAAGGTCAAGCATACTTGTTAATGACGAAAAAAAACAGAATACTTCATCATGAATGTAAATAGCACTAAGCACTAGGTATATAAGTAACTGAAAAGGGGAAAGCTTGTTGAGGAGAAACCTTGCTGACAGGGCTCCCTTCATATGTTTCATAGGGACCTTCTTTAGCAGCGAGTTCAGCAGAAGCTTTCAGAGAATGATAGTAGATAGTTTCAAATATATCCTTATTCAACTGTTGAGCCTGAAAAAAGATATACCATTTTTGCATATATCAGCTAAGTACATAAGGGAACAGGCGGCTAATGCTGAGTTAAGGAGAAATCTTAAAGTACCTCTGGTGAATCAAATGGCATGCCCAGTAATATGAAAGTATCTGCCAGGCCTTGAACACCTATGCCAATTGGCCGGTGGCGCATATTTGATCTCTTTGCTGTCTCAACAGGGTAATAATTAATATCGATAATTTTGTTGAGATTGTAAGTAACAGTTGAGGTAACCTGCCAAAATCAATAATGCATCAGAACATTCATCAACATAGGTCAGAATAGAGGATCAAGACAAATAGGATCTGAACAAACCTCAGCTAGCTTCTCAAAATCAAAATATCTATTTTTTGAATCACTGCTACCCACAAGCTTAGATGGATGGGACTCTAAAGGAACACCCTGTAAAACAAGTTTATTAAATGGTGCATCAGAATCAACCCTTCATGATTGACTTGAGCTTGAGGACTGATGAGATATACCTTTTCCCGAACAAAACGAGGTAAAGCAATAGATGCTAGGTTGCAGACAGCAGTTTCAGTAGGGCTGGTAAACTCAATTATCTCAGTGCACAAGTTTGACGATTTAATTGTGCCCAGATTCTGCTGATTACTTTTCCTATTGCAAGTATCCTGCATACAGTTAATAGACATTACAATAAATCTTAGAGTTTGATAGTTAACCGTGGACAATTTTGGAAAAAGAGACAATTCTAGAAGGTATTCCTATTTGATAGCTACCCAATGTACCTTGTAAAGCATATATGGTGTACCGGTCTCTATTTGTGCCTTCAAAATGTCAAACCAGAGGGTCTGTGCTGGAACAACTTTCTTTGCCTTGCCCTGAAACCAGAAAGCATGGTTACTAAAGCATGTTCCCATTTGAATATAGCATAGATACAAATATAGCTTTTCACTTTTCAGCTTACTTGGCTCTCATATTTCTTGTACAAATTATCAAACTCCTCACCCCAGCAATCAGCCAAACCTGGAGCTTCATTAGGGCAAAATAATGACCATTCTCCATTATTTTGGACTCTTTGCATGAATAGATCAGGAACCCATAGTGCATAGAAAAGATCCCTTGCACGATTTTCCTCCTGTTAAAATATTGTTCATAGCAGGTGAGCCAATGATACTATGTTAACATAAGTTGAGTGGATCTTTTCCATGCTAGCCAGTACCCACTAACAAGTTGAGTGAATGATACTATGTTAGACAAAGATAGCAGGCAAAGCATGGTGTAATTATTCGATAATAGCAGAATGCGGACTAAAATATCAAGAAGTTTAGATATCATGCAGAAATAAACAAGAGTGACTGTCTCTATAAAACATTGGCTTGAATAAAAAGCTAAGACTTGAACAACCATATATAAGAAGACGCTAGGCAGTAAATTTTAGGTGCAGGAAGGAAGATAACAGTAAGCATATAAAAGTCATCTTAGTGTTGCAGTTCAAAAGACAAAGACACTTTCTGTTTTTATATGTGGAAGTAATTAAAGATTAAGAGTTGAGATTTTACCTTCCCATGGTTCTTTCTCAGATCAAGGAACTCAAAAATATCAGCATGCCAAGGCTCCAAGTATACCATAAATGCACCTAAGTTTTAAAGCTTGTAAGAACTTCTGAAGAAGATGGAGCTAAAAGTAGAAATAATGAAAAATTGTACCCTTTCTTTTGCCACCACCCTGATCAACATAGCGAGCAGTATCATTAAAGACACGTAACATAGGAACAATTCCATTTGATGTTCCATTTGTTCCTCGAATGTAACTCCCAGTAGCACGAATGTTGTGAACTGAGACACCAATTCCTCCAGCAGATTTGCTTATTACAGCACACTCCTTCAGGGTTTCATAGATTCCCTCAATGCTGTCATCTTTCATGCATATAAGAAAACAGCTGCTTAACTGCATCACAGAAAAATCAACAGTAAATAAACAATTTCACAACCCACACTGACATCATCAGGCAGGAAAGAAGACAGTACTTGGGGCCTCGGTGTGCCAGCGTTGAAAAGCGTCGGTGAAGCATGTGTAAACCAGCGCTGGGACATGAGATGGTAAGTCCTGATGGCAGACTCAATGTCTTCCTTGTGTATCCCCACTGAAACCCCTCATCAGCATGTGCTGTGGCCTCTCGACGACCTTCCCGCCAAGCTTCAAGAGGTAAGACCTCTCAAGAGTTTTGAAGCCAAAGTAGTCATAGTCGAAATCCCTGTCATAAATTATCTCGCTGTCCAAGCGAGCAGCATTCTGAAATGAAACAACATTTGGAGCCACGTGAGGGACTGCAGGGCATAACAGATTTACTGTATGAAATAAACAACCTTACCAAAAAAAAGAAGAAGGAATGGAACAGTAAATTTAACTGCCAGAAACAGACCAACACTACTATCTACACAGGTGACCTGTCAGAAATGTGTCAGAAGAAATCAGAATCTCACCTTCATGATGATTTCATAAACATCTTCAGCGACCAGAGGGGCCATCAGCCCAGATCTCTCGTTGAAGTGCAAGTACATGTCCTTAATCCTGCATCCACAACAGCCACATCCCAACTCACAACCCAATCCAACGAATCCAGCCTTACGAATGAATGAAATTCAACCGAAGTCAATCGTTACTCACGTCTCAGAGAAGGACTTCTTTGTGTTCTTGTGCAGGTTCGACACTGCAATCCTCGCCGCCAGCTTCACGGATCAGACAGAGAAGAAAGAGGAGAAACCAGGCAAGCGCACGTCAGGACAACGAGGACAGACATGAGAGTCCCCTCAAACAAGGGAAAGGCGACAGGGGGCTTCGCGGCGGTTTCCTCACCGAGGCGTAGTCGGGGTGGGGAGGCGGTCATGGCCGCGGCGGTCTCAGCGGCGAGCTCATCGAGCTGGCTGGTGGTGACGCCCTTGTACACCCCCGCGCAGACCTTCTGCGCGACCAGCACCGGGTCGCAGTGGTCCTGGCTGAGGCCGTAAGCGAGCTTCTTGAGACGCGCCGTGATCTTGTCGAAGTGCACCGTCTCCTGGCGCCCGTCCCGCTTGACGACGTACATCTTCCCGCGCCGGTGAGGACTGCCGTCGAACACCTGGTGCGCGCGCGCGCCCAAACCACGCCCGCCGCAGAGGATTGGGTGTGGGGGGGCAGGGATGGGATGGGAGGGAGGCGGGTAGGGTTTGGGGTGGATTTAAACGCCTGCCTTCGCCCTCGGCCCGGAAGAGGCGAGGAGTAATGGAGTCGAGCTGGTGGTGGAGGATTTTCGCTGGATGGAGAAGAAGGTTTGGACTGGGTTTGGCGCGCGGGGGCGGGGGCGTTTCCCGCGCGGATTTTTGGCGTCGTGGAGCGCGCGTGTGGGGGGGTTGGTGGGCGGCACACCCCACCGCGCCAGAGCCCAAGAAACCGACGTGCGGGCCCAGATGTCAGATCCCAAGAAACCGTGGTACGGGCCCAGATGTCAGTCGGTCTTTCTGGTCCAGCATGTCACAGTCTGACACAGAAGGCACAAGAATTCTGCCGTCCGTCACGAGCCGGCACGTGGGCCCTTGATGTCAGTGCGACGGCGGCGCGTGTGCGGCTGTGCGGCGTGTGCGGCAGGCGGGAATCGGGAATCGAGGAGCGTGCTCTGCAATCCTTTTGCGGTTGCAGGCTGGTTTTGAGAGGGCGGGGCGTGGACTTTTGGGTGGCAGCCGGCGATTGATTGGTTGGTCCCGGACTGCCACGTCAGAGGAGAAATTCGATTCCACGTTCTTCCTTGCAGGGAAGGAACGACGGCCGAGGACGCTCGATGTCTGTCCGGCAACGCCAGCCGTTGAGATCTGAATGCGCCCTCAGAATTCGAATTCGAGAGGAATCGTACGGGAGAAGGGAGCGGAATGAGGTGCGATCTCGTGCAGTCGTCGCGTGCGGGGTCTGCGTTGGAGCGTGAGGTCAGTCGTGTGAACTCTCAGTCGGCTTGATGGGCCTATTTGTCTGCAGGGCCGAGTTGGCAGCCTAGGTACCTGTTGACGTTTTACTGTTTTAGCCCGTTTACCCAGCCAGCTCCTAAAGCCCAATTTGTAGGCCCATATGCCAAACTACTCGGTTCCGGTAGATAGATCGATGAAAACGTCTATGGAATGGAACACCTGAGGTTCGTGTTTTAGAGGATCATCAAATCAAATCAACTTCCAAACATTTTTATGGGAACTAAACTATATTTTATTTTTCTTTTTGAGAAGAAGGGAGTTACTCGACTCTTCATCTAAGATGAACACAGTCATTAGAATAGGCAAGCTTCAAAATGACAGTGGCAGTACCACATTGCACCAAAGATGGGTGTCTTGTTAATTTGGTTTAAAAAAAAACGCTTGTGTGTTTGTCGTGAACAAAATGCATGAGCAGGTTTGGATTCCCTCCATCCCGAATTATAAGTAATTCCAACATTCTTGAAGAGTTAAAAAACGATCTCAAGTTTGACCAAATTTATATAATAAAAATTAACATTTATAAAACCAAATAAGCATCGTTAGATTCTCCATTAATCATACTTTTATATTATACCTATTTATTGTCATAAATATTTATAATTTTATGTATATTTTGGTTAAACTTGAGATGTTTTGACCTCAAAGAAAGTTGGCACTGACTTATAGTTTAGGATTGAGAGAGTATGTTTGTGTTTGTCGTAAGATTTTCAATCCTCATTAAAGAATTAAGTTGAAGGCAACCAGCATGTACGTGTTCTCACCTCAAGGACTTGCTACACACAAATTCTTGATCTATCATTTTGGTGTGACAGACAGACATGGAGGTTTCAGGCGGATCTAGTAGCGGCCATGGCGGATCCCGTGAAGTATCTCCTCCTCCTAGGTCCGAGTTAGGGTTACGATGAACTCTCTATCCCGTCTTCCACAACTTTGGTTGGCTTAGGAATGGAAGGTTTATGTGGAGGAAGGCAGACCATGCGGTGGAGATGGTTGAGGGCGGTTAGAGGCCCTTAGCGGCAATGGAGACAGCGTGGGCGGGTCAAGGCGGGGCATCCCGGTGGGCGAGCTAGGGGAGAATTAGGAGGTCATGGAGGCAACGAGAAGGGGGAGAAGGAGGGCGAGGAGAAAGAGGGGGGGGGGGGGTGCATTGCCAAGAACAAGAAGTTGGAGGTTGAAGACGACTGTATGGCCGGCGCATCTCACGCACACACACGATTATTCTTTAACTGAGTCCTTAAACTATGACATGTATTAACCACAAGTATATTATCTCAACATAATATACATTAACGCTATATGTTCTTTTGCCGAAAAAAAATGCTATATATGCTTATTGTGATGGTTAAATAATGTCCAATAATTATAGCTACCTTTTTTGTGTGCCAATCGTACATACTTGTTGCCTCAAACTTACAACAAGTGCCGCTGTGTATGTGCCGGTCACGAGAAAAATATTAACATGATACAACAAGTACGTGGAGGGAGGCACGACACACTCGCGACGGGAGGGAAGATGGGTGCGCGGCACACGGGATGGGGAGAGCCCGAGAGGGGTAGGGCGCCGGCTCATCTGCGGGATCGCCGGGCGGGGAAGGGGGTGCTAGCGGTCGACCACGCAGCCCACCTAAAGGCCCACGGGCCCCTCCGTGTCGTCTTCAACCTCTCGCCCCGTCTTCCTCCCCTCCGTCCGGGCCCTCCCGCCCCGCGTGCCCGCCCGCGGGCGAGCCCCACGGCGCCCGGCGCCGGGCAGTCCCTTCCCTCCTTTCTTCTTCTCCTTTCAGAAACCTTAACTCGGGCGACCTTCTTCTCCAACCTCGCTGCCGCCGCTCCCGCCTCGACCGCACTCCATCCGAATGGGTCCAACCCCGCCCGGAGCTCGGGCGCGCGCCCAAACGCCCGGCTCACCGCCGCCAAGCCGCTACCCGCGCCAGATTCGACGACGCGCGGCACCGGCCCGGCCGGAGCTCCTTCTACGGTGGGGGAAGGAATGGAGGGGAGGGAGGTCGGAGACGAGGGACCGCCGAGCTGCTGGCGGCGGCGGCGGCGCCCCTAAATCGACGGCGAGGTGGTTGGGCGAGGTGAACGACGACGGCGACGCGCGCGCGCGACGGCGGAGGAGAGGCGACGGAGACGACGGCGTGGTTTACCGGGCCGGCCCACCAAGACGAGGTTGGCGCTGACGATTCCAGCGCCACGACTAGTCGACAGCTAGCATTAGCCGGGAAGGGCGGTCGACCACTGAACGCGGCTCGTTTTTCCAAATCGCAGCCCTTCGGTCGCATTTCCAATCGCCGTTGTCGAGGGAAAAATCGAACGCTAACGCCGACTCCGAGACAGAGGTGATGCGAGCCGTTTGGTGGGATTATCCTGCTTGTCCTGTTACGAACGCCATATGAGCAGAACCAAACAGGGCCTATGTGTAATACAAGCCACACACTTAGAGAAGATTTCGTCCTGAATGCTGACGACGCCAAGCACATGCATACTGATAGAGCACATAAGAAATTACGACACAAATTGCAGAGACATCTTGCTAGCTAGTAGCTATAGAGACATCTTGCTAGCTAGTAGCTAGCTTGCACACGATGCTATCGCCATGGCAGTAAGCGTCGTATACATCGATCGGCGCGGTAGCCGGTGATCTCTCCCTCGCTCGATCGCTCAATCGTTGAGCGGCGGGCACTGGAAGCCTGACGGCGGGTGCTTGCCGCAGGTGATGAGCAGGTTGAGCGCGATGGGTAGGTAGATGTTGATGTTGAGCAGGCGCAACCGGAGGCTAGTACAGAGGCACAGCGCCGCGTCCAGGTCCGCGACACCCTGCACCAGCGGGCAGCATTTGGCCCTGGCCTCTTGCCCGATCACCAGGTGGAGCAGCCCGCTCAGCACGTCCACACACGCATTCAGCTTCAGGGTGTCGATCGGGCACGTCCGGGACGCCGGCGGCATCGGCGGAACGTACGGTGGCACGTAGGGTGGTGACGGCCGAGGCGTCGGAGGCACGTATGGGGGGTTGCACGGCGGGCAGTGGGGATGGGGCGGGCGGTTGTGACCGCAGCCGCAGCCGCAGCCGGAGCCAGAGCCGTGCCCGCCACTGCAGGGCGGGGTCGGGGACAGTTGCTGCACGCCAGCGAGCTGGCGGGGTGCAGCAGGAGGACGGTGGCGGCGAGGAGCAGGAGAACGGGGGCTGAGGTGGAGGTGGCCATTGCGCCGGCTCAACACAGCTTAGATGGCCGTGACGGGTTGTGCACACGTCTGTTTTATAGAGGAGCGTAACATCTAATATTTTGATAATAATTAAGAGTATTTAATATAGACTAGTTACAAAACTAATTTCATAAATGGAAGCTAATTCACGAGACAAATCTATTAAGTCTATGATTACTTAGGATAATATTTGATAATAATTAAGAGTGTTAAATATAGTCTATGCTACAATAAATATTTGTTAATTATGGATTAATTAGGTTTAATATATTTATTACTCCTCCGTCTCAAAAAGAATGTAAATATCGTTCCCCGAGGAGTCAAACAATTTCAAATTTGACCAAACTTTATACAAAATATGAAAATAGTAGTAATATTTGTGTCATAATATAAGTATCTTTTAGATTAATCATGTAATATATTTTTATACTACATCTACTCCAGAGATACAAATGTTAGTAACTTTTGTATAAATTTGGTCAAAATTAAAACCTTGGGAAACGAGATTTACATTCTTTTGAGACGGAGAAAGACGATTTAGTCACGCTTACGGTTTACGCAATTAGTTTATAATTGGCTCATATTTAGTTCTCCTAATTGACATGCAATTGTTCGATATGAAGTAGCTAGATTAAACTTTAGAGAGTGGATCACAAGGTTTGTGACGACAAGGTCCCTCTGCATGCCATTTGGTGCACGCGATTGCAAATCTCACAGGTTCCAACCTCAATGCACGATTTAATCAACATTAATCCTGGATTCATGTCGGCGTCCTCTCAATTCCATCGTCTTCATTGACATGTGTTTCTACTTATTGCCAAGTAAAATGCATGTGAAAATCTTAACAACGATCTGAACCACACAAAATGGAAGACAAGAGCACAAGAAACCCCTGGCAGATATTTGTAAATTCCGCAGATTATATAGGAAAGCTGTTCCTGGAGGGAAAAAAATCACTGAAAACGTATGTGCAGCACTTGAATCAACTTCTGAATTTTTTTTATAATGATGGGAGATATCTTTTTTTTTTATCACTTTGAGGAGAAAGGAGTTATTATCAGGCCTATTGTGATGGCCAAATGGTCAATGACCAGTGTTTACCTACCTTTTGTGTGGCAATCACATGCATACCTTCTGCCTCAAACTCGCAACAGCAGTGAAAACTGAAAAAGGTACCATTAAGACAGTAATAGAGAATCCTCAAGCATTATGATATAGCTGTGGAATGAACCAAACAAGTTTCCTGCCACCTTACACTATATTTCTGAGAACGAACTAGAACCAAATCGCTGCCGCTGTGCATCTGCCGTCACCACAAGACATGAGCAACATGATACATCGACTGATAATGCTAGGGCACCCACACACTTGGGAGATCGAGAAGTTTTCCGATCCCGATTCCCAAGTCCTGACGACAAGCAATGCATCACACATACTCGAGAACAACAAAGAAATTAGGACACAAATGGTAGACATGCTGCTAGTAGCTAGTAGAGCTTGCACACGATGCCATCATCACATCATGGTAGCAGTAGGAAGCGCCACGCATGGCGTCAGTGTATAGAAGTATTTTGACCACCGGCCGGTGATCGATCTCCCTCGCCGGCTGGGCTCAGTCGTAGAGCGGCGGGCACTGGAAGCCCGACGGCGGGTGCTTGCCGCAGGTGATGAGCAGGTTGAGCGCGATGGGGAGGTAGATGTTGATGCTGAGGAGGCGCAGGCGGAGGGTGGTGCAGAGGCACAGCGCCGCGTCCAGGTCCGCCACCCCCTGCACCAGAGGGCAGCACTTGGCCCTGGCCTCCTGCCCGATCACCAGGTGGAGCAGCCCGCTCAGCACGTCCACGCACGCGTTCAGCTTCAGGGTGTCGATCGGACACGTCTTCGACGACGGCGGCGTCGGTGGCACGTAGGGCGGCGTCGGAGGCACGTACGGCGGGACGTAGGGCGGGGTCGGAGGCACGTACGGCGGCACGTAGGGCGGCGTCGGTGGAACGTACGGCGGCACGTAGGGCGGTGACGGCCGTGGAGTCGGCGGGACGTACGGTGGCACGTACGGCGGCGACGGGCGAGGCGTCGGTGGGGACGTACGGTGGCGAAGGCCGAGGCGTCGGAGGGACGTACGGTGGCACGTACGGCGGCGACGGGCGAGGCGTCGGAGGGACGTACGGTGGCACGTACGGCGGCGACGGGCGAGGCGTCGGCGGGACGTAGGGTGGCGAAGGCCGAGGCGTCGGCGGAACGTACGGTGGCACGTACGGCGGCGACGGGCGAGGCGTCGGCGGGACGTACGGCGGGTTGCACGGCGGGCAGTTGGACGGTGGCCCGTGGTGCTGCTTGGGCGGCTTGCCATGGTGTGGCGGGTGGCTGTGGCCGCCGCTGGAGCCGGAGCCGGGGAAGGCCACGTCGGCGAGGAGCCACTGCCGGGTGCGGTCGGGGGACAGTTGCTCGTCGACGCCATCGAGCTGGGGAGGAGCAGGAGGACGGCGCCGGCGGCGAGGAGCAGGAGAACGGGAGCTGAGGTGGAGGTGGCCATATTGCGCCCGCGGGCTCGCTCAACACACGAGCGACGGCTGCTCTGCTGTGACCGGCGGGCTGGCTGTGCACACTGCGGCGCACGTCTCCTTTTATAGAGGAGCGTCGTCGTCACTCACTCACAGGTGCCATGCCATGCCAACCGGCATGCACGATTTGTCAACACTCAACACTAATTAATCATGGCTGTGAACTTCTGCATCCTCCCAAATTCCATCTTCATAGCCATGTGATTTTGGTTCACCACGTGTTGGCCGCGCAGTATGCACGGGGCGCGCGGCACCTGGCGAGAGAGGACGCGCGCGCAAGGCGCCAACGCCCGGGGGGCTCACGGGCCGGCAGTGGCATCCGCTTCCAGCCGCTCGTATCCCTGCTCCGCCGGCCGGTCACCGGGCGGGGGCGCGCTTCCGTGCTTTGCTCGGAACATGGCACGGGGACCGATGTGCTCGAGACTTCTTCGCAGGACGCAGGGGTTATCGTGGAGACTGACGTGGTTGTCCTCTTCGTCTTCGGAAACGGCGGGCGCGCCCGTGACCCTGCCGCCCTGCCGCGGCTTTGGAGCTTTCCGGCGCTGGGGGGCTTGACGCGAGGTCGTCGTCGCTCGTCGCGGGTACCCAACCTTATCAATCAATCGACGGCCTTTCTAGTCTCGGTCTCCGCGGTGAGCTGTGATCGAGCATGAGCAGCGGATGGGCGGGCATCGTCTCTGTTTGATCCATGTGCGGACGACGCGGTGCGTCCTCGTGATGGCGCAGTGATGTGTTCCCTTTGCACTATCCTGGCTAAATGTTGCATGGATATCAGGATGCGACACGCTGCCCAGCCGAATTCAGCAATGTAGACGAACGACGACGAAATGCTCCGCAGCGAAGGGGACCGCAGGTAGGAGTCACAGGATTTCAGACTTTCAGAGGTTGATGATGCACGACAGCTGTAGGCCGGGTCAGTTCCTTGTATACTCATGTTACTTTCAGTTTTTACTTGAGAGATCAGCTGCACATTTTGGATAGGGTTTAGGGTTGTTGGTTTAGCACTGTCCCGACTGAATCCTGTGAGTCTTTCAGAGGCCGTGCACGGTGCACCTCAACATTTACCATTCTCACCCCGGCTGGGCAGTGGGCTTCAATTCCTGGGTATACCGTGGAGCAAGATTGTTAAAATGTATGTAAAAATGAAACCCTAATGATTATGGAAACAGAGCAAATGTATAATCAGAATATAACACCTGCACCTTTCCTCTGAAAACAAAATGCAAACAACTGCACACGATCTACTCACCCTCAGCTAAACATCAGACACCATTAAGATTACTAACCAGGGTGTACACCAGCCATTATCTGCTGTACCTGTACCCCGGTCAGAACTTAAAAATGATCATTATATATAAATTATTACATGTAGATACATCGTTATCTCGCTTTGGCAACCAGACAAACAGAGTGTGATTGAGCTGAGCGAGACAACATCTGGCGGTGTCACATCTCCAGGTATCGGCAGTTAACATCAAAGCTAATTTTGCTATACAATTAAACCAAACAAGCAG
This sequence comes from Hyparrhenia diplandra, assembly GCA_015847255.1. Taxonomy (NCBI): domain Eukaryota; kingdom Viridiplantae; phylum Streptophyta; class Magnoliopsida; order Poales; family Poaceae; genus Hyparrhenia; species Hyparrhenia diplandra. The sequence continues at coordinate 21,505 of JADLZK010003779.1, forward strand.
CATCCAGCAACCAGAGGCACACCGCTCTTCTTACAGCAGAACCGGCCGTCATCTATGCACCTTTCCTGTTATACAGAGTAATTTGCAGTGAGCTTCGATTCTTTATACAATCAGTGAGCTTCATCAGTCAACTTGGATGATGTTTCCGGAATTGCATTCGGGTAATAAACTGGTAAAAGAGCAGTTTGTTCATGTGCTACTCACCGCGCTGAGTTGAGCGAGGCCTTGGCGATGCAGATGCCATGTCATTTAGATCTTGTAACGGTGTCAGTTGCTTCACAACTTCATCCATCGATGGACGAGACTTACTATCACGGGTAAGGCAATAGTGGCAGATCTGAGCAACCTTTTGCACCCCTTTGACAGAGTAGTTCAGCCCCAAGCGAGGATCTACGAGCTGATAGAGCCTTTCGCCGATCATTTAGGTAAGGCCTCGCCCATGCAACCAGGTTCTGCTCACCAGTAGGTCGCTTCTTGTCCATTGATCTTCTCCCGGTCAACATCTCGAGTAGCACAACCTCGAAGCTATAGACATCACTCTTAGATGTCAAGTGCCCTGAAAACAGTACGCATGACATGAGTTACAAAACTTGACATATCAACTGCTTAAAGTTAGAACTATAAACTAACATGTTTTGTATTTTTTTTCAGCTTTCATCAGGTAGGGCATACAAATTCTGCGCAAAAAGAATACTACCGAATGCATATAGAAGCTACCCTTACATGCATTAGCATACAAGTATGTGCAATTCCTGAGATTATTATGGTTAGTCAAACAAATTGGGACAACAGAACTCTAGTATGGAAGTGAAATTATACTACAGAAGCAAGCATACGTAACATTAGTTCCATTACCAAGAAGATTGGTCATTTATGTCTAGTCTTACCTCATCAATAAAAAGAAAAACACAGTTTCACTTGAAAGAAGTTTCAACTATAGTTAGTGGAAAACTCTGAAGGAAGAATGACACCTCAGTTTTACGGCTTAGGCGAAAAATGTTAAGCCAATTTAGCATCCAGTATGAAGCGAACACGAGAACAGATACAAGCTTTCATTGAAACAGTGTAAAAAGTACAAACATGCAACAGATAACACCAAGCTACAGAAATTCTGCTACAGGTAACTATTTAAGTCAAAAGGTTATCCCTGATACCTGTCATTACATACTCTGGTGCAGCATAACCATAGGTGCCAACAACCCGAGTAGATACATGAGTTTTATCACCCTGAGGACCAGCTTTTGCTAAACCGAAATCAGATAGTTTTGCATTGTACTCCTACAGAAGTAAAATCACCACAATTAACAAGATAGCATGCATTGTCTAAGCACAACATGAAACAGATTCAACAGATAAAGTACGCATCAAGAAGAACATTCGATGTCTTAAAATCCCTGTAAATAACAGGTTTGGGACCTCCATGAAGAAAGGCTAGTCCTTTTCGCGGCACCCAGAGCAATCTTCATTCTGTTGGACCAAGGTAGGGGAACAGCCCCTTCAAGATTAAACAAAGTAAGATGACAGGATCATAACAAGAAGACAGAAAGGTTATGATTGACAAGGAAAGTCAACAAGATTAGGCACATACATTAAAATCAACTTCGTGCAAAAGTTGGTAATATTTTGTTCCCAAAAATAATGGTTACGTGGGCATGACCTAATACCAATATAGAAGTTAGGAATCGAGTGGACACCACCATTGGTAATAGCCATGCGTCCTTGCTCACTACATTACTATTTTAGAACCATTTTTTTTTGTGTGGAAATCATTTGTCTATTAACTAAGAAGATATGAATAGGTGTAACTGGCACAGGTCAAACTTATAAAGTTATAATATATAATAGGCCAGGCTAAAATGCTCAGGGTCTTCATTACCATAATCAAAATAAGTTAAAAAATGTAATTATCTCTGATGTCACAGAGTGATCAACAATGTTAAAAAAAAATCCAAGATTGCTCAGAAAAAAATGCAAGACTTATAAGTGAAGCAAACAACTTGTTAGGCTAAGTGGGGAAACAAATTAGTCGAAGCACTAAATCTACTCAACTTAAAGCACTAACTCTGTTAGGTGATTGCTTACTTCTGAAAATATGATTTTCAAGACTTCCTCGTGCCATGAATTCATATACAAGTAACCTTTGATCATCCTCAATACAATATCCAATCAGCTTAACAAGGTGTTTATGATGCAACTGCCCCAGAAAGTCAACTTCTGCCTGAAAATGTGATTATTTTAAAAAAAACATAGCTACAATACTCCATTCAAAAAGGAAAAAAAATGTCATACAAATACAATACTTACCACCCATTCTCTATGACCTTGAAGTGCATCTGGCTTCAAACTTTTGACTGCCACAGTAACCCCTGTGCCAGGTTTTGCAGGAGCAGTGCTGTTTGGCTCAATCCACCCCTTGAAGACATAACCAAACCCACCCTCCCCAAGAATACTATCTGGCCTGAAGTTAAGGGTGGCAGATTTCAACTCTTGAAAGGTAAACTGAAGTAGCTTGGGTGGTGTTCTCTTTTCAATTGATGCATCAACACCATCTTCACCATCATGTTTTGTCTGAAAATGATGACCAAGCTCGGATTGCTAGCATTCAGATATCTTGTCTCTGCTGCTACAGAGAAAACAAAGTTCCTTGAGCACATCACATGGAAAATGAAAATTGATAGAATATATTTGCCAACAGCAAAACTATTTTGCTCTCAGGCTGCACCCACATATCCAAGTGATTAGGAAAAGTTGATAGGCATTGACCCAAAGTATTATGTACTTGGCATAGTCATCCGACTCATCCCCAGTTTTTAATACAGGAGCAGACCTATCCAGTTGACTTGAAGTATCATGATCATGCTTTCTTATGTTATCTAGGTTAATCATTTGTGGAGGTGTCACTTTCAGGCAATATGATAACATAACAGCAGCAAGCAACACAGTCAGATGTAATTGGCTCCTGGAACCAATGAACCATAGACTTTCTCAAAGCTTACCATGTCAGCTTCAACTGTTTCCATAGTATGAATTAGCAACTGAAATGTGCCACAATGGATTACATAAAGCTTTTTGGATTGAAAGATATGGAGCACACACTATTGATAGATCAGAAGGGATTTTATACAGATCAGATTAAGATACGTCTTTTACCTATGACTGATGAGCATACAACATTCAAATAGTTCGGCGCAAGCTCACATAAATATAGTGCAAGTTGTTTACGGAATTCACGGCAAGTAATCTAGCACAGGAGAAACAGACAACGTTGAATGCATCACCTAATGCTGTATTAGTCCGCTCTAATCTGCCAACCACCAATAATGGCTTGTTGAAAAGTTGATGGACCAATAGCCAACTCACATCCATATGCGAATTTCAGTTCAACGGCTTAATTTTGACCCTTAATTTTTACCTCCTAATCATTGCATGCCAATCTAATCGTTCCACTTTAGCTAGCTACGATCAAATCCATGATAAACTCCAATGAAAATAATCAAAGAATGCTGGGGACAGAGAGAAGAACATGGAAAATAAGAGTTTTCCTATTTTCATATATGATCAGCGTATCAAATCATCAATCATACAACATATGTCACAACACCACGCTAATAGCCAAGCCAACTCTTTGACACAAACGAACAAGCAGGCAGGAACAAATCTTTCCCAAACCAAAACAAACGATCACCATCCACCAACCAATCAACTGAAAACAGACTCATGTAGGAAAACAAAAAAGGAGAATAGAATAATCCACCACCTGCGTCGTGAACGTGGCTGCCCTTGGCGGAGCCACCGCCGCCGTCACCGTCCGGCGGCGCGGCCGGCCGGAAGCACGCCCCACGGAGGCCCCGCGCGACGGCGGCCCAGCACCCGCACCCTTCTCGCCCCGCTGGCCGCTTCGGGAAGTCATCTCTCTCCTCCTTGCTGCTGCGTGCTGCCCAGCCCAGGCGGCGAGCGAGGTCAACGATCGAGCTACAGCTCCTATAGCTAGCCTCCTTCCTACACACCCATCGGCACGACGGCCCGGTGTTGTGTGTGATTCTCCGCCTGCCTGTGCCTGCTTCGCTTTTCTCGCCCACTCTCCTCTCCTCTCCTCGACCCCGTCGCAGTCCAAATCGCCCAAGGAAGCGAGCAGATAAGTGCGATGCGAGGCGGGCGCAAAAGGGAAAGCGAAAGCGAAAGTTGGCGCGCGGTGGGGGTGCACAAGTCGGAGAAGCAAGCGGGCGGGGGCTGCGGCTGCGGGGAGGGAGTGCAGGACAGTCAGTGGAGTGGCGCCGGGTCTCCTCAGACTCAGTGGCGACTGCGCCAGCACTGGCACTGGCACTGGCACTAGTGTCGCAGCGCAGCAGCGACGGGTCGGCGTCGCCATCGTCATGATGTGTGATGCGGCCGAGGGAAAGGGGGCTTTTCGGTGCGGCCTGCCGCACTGGCGGCTGTGTGCCTGGCTCCCTTGCCGCGCTTTATCTATCCCTCCCTCCCTCGCATCGGTGGGATTTACGGTGGTTCCGGCTCGTCGGGCTGATTCGATTCCGTTTCTCCGGCGTGGAGTGGGCGGTGGGAACGGAATGGTGGGCGGGCGAGTGGGAGTGGGAGCCTACGGTGCGCAGCACCAACAGCGCCGGCAGTAAGGATCAAACCGGCGGCTTGTGACTGCGGGCTACGAGATTGACCGACGCGTTGGTACATCATAACCGTGTTCCATGTAAATTGAGATATGGTTAAAGGTGAAATATAAGAGACTTTATAAATTACTTTATTTATTAAGTAAATTAAGTTAAACTATTTAATATAAAATCTTAGAGAAGGATATTAATAACATCTATCAAAGGCAAATTATATGTAAAAAATTATATATATAAAAACATGTATTTGTATAATAATATAAAATCTAGATACAGGACTAAATGGATTCAAAGTCAAAAATTATATTTAAAAACATGTATTTCATAATTTAAGTAGTTCTTATTTGATGTCATTTAAATATTATTATTCACTTCTAGAAAAGAGACCAATAGGTAATTGGGTTCATGGACTACTATTAAACTAATCCAATCGTATCAGTGAACTTGAGAAACTTGTGCCATAGAGGTGACAAGGAGATTTCCTATGATCCACCGATGGTTTTTCTTATTGGAAGAACACATCCACTTTGCTCATGAATTTGTAATCAAATTTGATAGACATTTTTTTCCTCAGCTTTTAGTCAAGTCCATGCCGCCTTGCCGGAGTGTAGCTGATGGTGGCAAATAAGAAGGCAGACAAGGAATTTTGCACCATGTGTCCAAGTCAACAAGCATTTCGTGTCGAAACGATTGTGTCTGTTAGGATTTGACTAACTTTGCAAACCAAACGGAAATTCAGTTTGCATAAAACGGTGATGAACCAGAAACTTGGAGTCAGATGTCATGATGGGCTCATGGGCTAGATAAAATTAGGAATCTTATACTAACTAATAAAGATTCTTGGACAGGTTGTTGGAGCTGGAAAAATAGGTACCAGCCCAGCATAGCAAGCACAACACAACCAGTGGCCCACCAGCACCTTGAGGCCACAACTTCACATCCCTTGGTCCTGCAGAAAAGAGTCAATCATACAAGTATTTTCTCTCGTGATGTCCATCATTCAGATTTCACCGTTCCAGGTAAGGGAGACTGAAAATGACGAAGTAATACAAAGAGGCCGCAAAGGAGAAACTTTGCCCCAGAACTTTCGCAAACGTAAGAACTTTCAAAGTAAACGTAACAAAAGTTCTCCCAACGAACACTCAAGTAAATTAGATAACAAAGTTCTCCCAACGAAATTCAATTATGGAGCATGTATATATATTACCCTGAAACGAACAGACGAATCTACACACACAAGACCATCACTATGAATATGTGGTATGAAGGTGTGACAGCTGACAACTCTAACGTCCAGACTCCAGCAGCCCTTGGACAATCCTCTTCTCCATGCTGAAATTTCCGGTGCCTATCATCTCCAAACTGACCATCGAAGACTCCCCGAGAAGCCTCTCCATCTCTTCAGGAAGATGTTGCGCAGGCACCCATGGGTGCTGCATGACCTTGCTGAGCCTGTCCAGCTTCTCGGCCACATCTCTCATTGCCGGTCGCGTCTCGCCAACCATCTCTAGGCACTGACCCGCAAGCTCTGCAACCTCCTCAAGCAACCCCATGTCGTTCTCATTTTTGATGTGGTCGTCAATGATGTCCATAAGTCTGCCTTCCTTCATTGCACAAAAGAAGCGTAGTTGAAGGCTCCTCTCATTTTCAGGCCCATCAAGGTTGAATGCCTTCTTGCCAGTAAGAAGCTCCAGGAGAACAACCCCGAAACTGTAAACATCACTCTTATCTGTCAGCTGGCACGTCTGCATATACTCAGGGTCTAAGTAACCACAAGTCCCTTGCACAAGTGTGACAAACTGAGACTCATCAGTTGGTGCCAGTATGGAGGCCCCAAAGTCTGAGACCTTAGCTGCATAGTTTTCATCAAGGAGTATATTGGATGATTTGACATCTCCATGAAGGATTGGAGGTGAAGCCCATGAATGCAGGTAAGCTAAGGCTTGAGCAGACTCGAGGGCAATGTGTAAGCGGGTTGAGAAGGGGATGTTGTGGCAGCCATTGCTACCATGGATGAACTGAAATAGTGTGCCGTTGGGGATGAACTCATAAACCAGCATTGGAACCTCTACCTCGAGGCAGCAGCCCAGTAGCTTAACGACGTTCTTGTGGTTGATCTGGGAAAGGATTAACATCTCTTTGCCGAACTCCTTCTTTTGCTGCTCACCAGTCATTGATAAACACCGTTTAACTGCGACCAGACGGCCGTCCTTGAGCGTGCCCTTGTAGACAGTGCCGTGGCCACCACGGCCAAGGATGTTCCTGTCATCAAATCTGTCCGTTGCATCAATGAGCTCTGCTTCTGTGAAGATGGTGAAACCAGTTCCTTGCTTTAAGCTTATCTCCTGGAATAGAAGCATCCCGCCATGCTGTTGGAAATACTTCTGCTTGAGTTTGGCCAACTTTTTCCTTTCATGGATCAAGTAAGTGCAGGTGATGACTATGACCACAATTGCACCCCCGATGCTTGAACCTGTGTGGTTTTCAGAAAATTACTGTCATTACAAATTTCAACAGGGTAATCAATTTTTGGTCCTACATGGGCTCGTAATTTAAAAGATATAATATATGTTTAAGGCCCTCGCCTAATCACAGATGTTTATCTTTGCTCTCATTTGTTCATATTATAACACAGTATACTCTTACATGTACATTTAACTTTATATGGATGTGATAGATTTTATTACCAATTACTATATAGGTTGCATCCTATTCATATTTTTATCTGTACATCGCACATTGTATGGTGACAGTCATGCAATTTGAGAATTCTTTTTTTATATTAACAATGGGATAAGTGCGCAATCTATAAGAAAAAAATAAAGTACTTAGGTAATTTTGGATGAAAATTGGGGGGCTATTAGTTTAGATATAGATTAGGATGTGTTAGACTGTAATTAATAGTGACATGTATGTGTAATTAGATGAAATTTCATTGGATTACTTGGCTTTAGGTGTTTTTCATAATGGTAAGGTGAGAAATTTAGATATAAATTTAGGGCTAGGGTTACTTACGTTAGACATCTTTTATAATAGGAGAGGTGCGTGTATATGATTTGACATCACCATGAAGGATTGGAGGTGAAGCCCATGATGATTAGAATCTATGCAACTGGTAGTAGTGTCTTCATGCTTCTGTGACAACTTCTATGATTTTTCTCTTTATTTCCTATTGTGCCTCATGAGAATTAGTGGACTTTGAAATAAGTCTCTAATTAATAATGATAAAAGAGAAAAGGCTGTTGTGTTCTTGCAGCCATGCGAACACGTTTTTCTCAAAGATACAAGAGAAAGTGTATTTACCCACAGCTAGTGCCACAACGTTCAAGGATCTCAGGCTTGGACAAGAGTAATCTCCAGGTGTGTTCTTGCAGCCAGCGCATGGAGGTGGTTTGGCAGCACACTCATCAATATCTGCATAGAGAGTATGGTACTTAGAGCTCAGGATTGCATAAATATATTCTTCTAAGGAATTCTTTGTTGTACTCGTACGCATGAATCAAAAGGTATACCCGACCTTTGCATCCATCAAGAAGGTAAGGATTGCCCTCGTATCCTTTGGTGCAATTGCAGAGGTAGCCTCCACTGCTGGAATTAACACAGATGCTGTTATTGCTGAGGCAAGCATATGAATTTCTTTTCTTTGTTGCGACATCGCAAGTCTCGTTGCCCACTTCCCAGTTCAAGATGGCGGGACACGACTGTCATCATGCTCATCCAAAAAGGCTGTTGTGTTTAGATATGTTGTTTTGAACTGGAATGCGTCAGTCTCTGTTATCACAGCATATGCCTGGTACTCTGCACTGTCTGTGGCGCTTCTGTTGGTGTAGTAACTCGTCGTGTTGTAAAGTGGACTGAAAGACACATCGTCATTGTACATGTCCCTGGTGAGTGCAACCTGGCAGCAGCCGGCACCGATACACTTCCCATCTTGTGCCTCGAGGTTGCTGTAGGCTGAGCTGTTTGATACACACCCAAAAAAATCACATTCTGCATGCATAAACATGAAGATTCAACTTGTTAGCAGCCTAAAAACGTACCCAGTCCATTGTACTGAAGAATTAAAACATACAGCTATCCATATCCATATATGATGATAAATGAATTCTAGTTATACAAGAGCCTACTCACAACATTATCCGTCATGGTTGCGAAAGTGTTGACACCGATAACCGTAAACATGTTAGACTTCCTTGAATATGTATATGGCGTGCGGAGAGATCCTGGCCCCACAAACTGTACTCGAGCTCCTTGGTCGGCGATTGTAGAACATGGATGAGATGTGTTTCATGATCTGAACCTGGCCATCGAGCAGCAATATTTTCCGCACCGAATTACGCCGAAGATCACTAAGATGCTGCGGCCATCCTTTATGGTGCAGTTGAGCTCAAATCCTTTCATTGCACAGCCATCGCCAACCCCGAATGGGTATTGAATCTCAACATCACCGCAATACTTCAGGCAGTGGGGTCCTGGCAATGGCAAAGCCAGCGTCTTGGCTTGGAATTGCAGCGTGGCTGTGAGGCTGAAGAGTAGCAGCAGAAGCATTGCATAGGTACTGTATCAGTGGAGTTCTCGCAATAGTAGTACATAGCGTGCTATTTGTCACAGTTTCTGCTCTATTTGATCAGCACGCATGACTTATTAGTCTCTATATATACTAGTGAAGCGTTTACTTCGTTAGTCAGCCAGCCTTTATTATTATTATGTCATGGTTTTGGACCCTTTGACAAGGTCATGGCTGTCTAATTTCAATCAAGCATCTTACAGTTCCAACTTCCACCTTAGAATAAATACTGGAGAATCCGTCAAGGGAATCAAATAACTACATGCTACAACGATGGCTATAAAAGAAAATGATGGCGATGAAAGGTTCGTCATGAAAACTTTCAACTAAAAAAGTGGGTGGTGGTTATGTCCATCCCTAACTGGTGCAGAGGCCAAAAAAATTATATGTGTGTCACACATGTTCAACCACTAGCATATATACAGACAAGCCGTATAAGTTATGAAGTCTGTGGTGAAGTCAAATGGACTCTCCCAAAATACTATTCAATTCTCATTGAACAATTCTCAATTTCTCATAAATTTAGTTTGATTGAACAAGAGGTTCTTCAACTAGGAGTTTATTACAAAATTTACAAAGATCATAAGGTGGCAGATATGCAATAGAATAGCCATGCATGTAGGTACACGACTTGTGTTGCTAGGATGTTGCTGTCCAAGTTTCCATCATAAAAAAAGGCCTGCTGTCGTAAGTTCAATGCCACATCTACTTCTACTAAGTCTACAACGCAACTAATTCGTATTAGGTGTCTACTTCGATGCAGAGATGTGGTTTGAATTGGCTATTTTAGATCGATCCAAAAATATAGAAGTCACAGCGTGACGCCACACTACTTTAATCAAATCAAGGCAGGAGAAACCATTCGACCCGCAAGTTTTCCTAATCTCCAACCCAACCCGCCCACACACACCGACTGGGAGATTCGCTGTATAGAATCTTTTTTCGAAGATTACGGTAGATCCGGTGGAGCAGAAAGAGGCAAACCTCAAGCACTCTGTCGCCACCGCTGCTGTCACCTCGCGTCCGGCCGGCCAGTCATCACCCTCCAGACGCCGAGCCGCGCTCTTCACGCGATGTCATACTCTCCATTCCTCCGGTCTCCGACTTCGCGTCCACGCGCGGCGCGCGGGGCATGGGCATCGCCGCATCGCAGGTGGAGCCGCTGGCCTTCGCAGGTCTTCGGCGGCACGTCCAGTGCGGCGTGCTCGAGTTGGGCTCGCCGTTGGGAATCGGCGATTCGGGACCATCGCCGCCCGAGCCCGTTGTATAGTTGGATACTGGCCAATCTTTCGGTCCGACTGGTCGGACGGAAGCAGCGTGCCGACACTGCTTCACGGGCTTCTATTGGGCTGCAAAGTGCCGGGCTTTGTCTGGAACGGCAGCTGAATACCTAGAGCGAGACCGTGCGTGCCTGCGGGCGGGCGGACCCTCGTGATCACGCTCCTTAGAGCACCTCGAGTGTTGCAAGAAAGCCAACCGTGAGCAACAAAATCGAACTTTTTTTTTGAAAAAGCGTGCCCATTGACACGTATTTCATTAAGGGAAAAAAGGAGTTTTACACGACGCACGCCTTAGCAAAAAACAATTGGCGAAGCGGCATAAAAGCACACAGACAACAATCGCCATTTAACTTGGTGAGCGAGAAAAGTTGTACTTAAAAGTAAAGCCGGCCAGGCGACGAGGTGGGAGAGAAGTGGCTACGGGCGACGGACAAAGAACTCCCGCACTTGCCGCCGCGCCGCCCCGGGCCGCATCATGGGGAAGAGCTCACGCAGATGTTGTCGCTGCCGGGACACGTCGTCGCCATAGTACTTCCGAAACTTGGCCGCCAACTCAGGGGTAGGAGCGTCCGACGCGCGTCGGCCGGGCGGCCCTCGAGCTTGCTAAGCAACACCGCTAACGCCGCGGAGGTTTGGATCGCGCCCGCTCCGACTCAGGCGGTGTCTTTGCGTCTTAGGACCACTCTTCATCGGTGATCATCCCGACTGCGGAGGGTGGGGGGCCGGCCAGCACGGGCTCGTCGGCGGCGAGGGGTGATTGCCGCCGAGGAAGTCTTGGTCATCGGCGTCGATAACCCGCGTCGGCGTCGTCCCCGTGAGGACCAGCGGTGTCCACGACCCGTGGGTCCGCGGATGCGGTGAGGAGCAGGAGGCGGCGGGCAGCGCCTGGAGCCGGTGAAGAGTCGGGGGGGCGAGGGCCCAACGTCTCCTCGTTGGCAAACGCCACCGAGACGCAGTGTGGGGTCCGAGACGCAGCTCGTCCCGTTAGAGCCCGGTGCGTCGGCCGTGGCAAACTCGGCGGGACTGGTCGCCCACCGGTCGTGAGCTGCTCGGGCCGGAGTCGCGCGCAGGCCCCGGGCCGAAAGGAAGGCCCCACGGGGTCCTCCCCAAAGACCTGTGCGGGACGGGGAGAACCCCCGAGTGCTCACGGGGGCAAAGAACCTCGAATGCCACAAGCTCGCCCATCCAGTGCGAAAGCAGAGGCGGAGTTGTAGGCGCCGCCGCCGCACGCGAACTCGGACGCCACTGTGTGTGCCCCACCCGTCCATGGCGACTTCGGTGGGCAAAGAGCTCGCCCCTTTCAACAGGGGCTTGTGAGTCTCCCAAACCGCAATGTGTGCGTAGTAGGGGCGACAAAGGAATCGCCCGACGAGGAAGGTGGCCGCGGGGGAGAGGGGCGCCGGCGCCCTCGGACCCCGTCACCACGCCCTGTCGGCGTACGGCGATCCGCTCCCGTGGGAGGCAAGGGGGGCCGCGAGGTGTGGAATGACGCCGGAGCTTGCAATTCCTCGCCCGCTGCCTCGTGGCTTTGGCGAGAGGCGCCGCGGGGAGGTGCACCGAGTAGCGACGTGGTCTCGCCGCATACGAAGCGCGCAGGAGGACAAGAGGGGGCCTGAGGCCGCCGGCGCGCGAGGTGAGCCGGGGCGGGCCGCGTGCGCCTCCCTCCTTCGGACGAGAGTGAAACCATCGGGCGCCGGGGGAGCATGACGCTGACGGGCGCGTTGGGGGGGGTGTCCGAGGCCGGTGAGGCGGCGCGGTGCTCGGTTGTTGAACATGAGGCGCCGGAGGCGGAACGCGCGGCCGGCCGGGTGAGGCCCGAATTTGCACGGGCACCTCGCCGCGACGAGACGCCACCTTAGGCGCCGCCCACCGCCGTAACGGGCGACAGATGACAGGCGCTCGGCGCCGTCCACCACGGCGAAGACGGCACGCGGCCGCGGGCGCCGCGGCGTTGTGGCGGCCACGCGATAAAGAGCCACGCAGCAACGCGCCGCCCGCCCGGGAGGATGGATGGGCGGCAAGACGCCGCCGCACGACGGTAGGGGGCCTCCGCACGGGCGCATCATCCTCGCCGCCGAGGAGTCGGGGTAGACGAGCCCGCGGTGAAACCCGGGGGCGTGGATGACCACGGCGGGCGCGGGTCGGATGAGCCGCCATCGCCAGCTCCTAACGACGGAGAGCGTGCCGAGGGACTGCCGCGACGCACAGAAGGCGAGAGCTCGAGTCCGTCGCAGACAGAGTCGCCCCTCCCAAACGTAGCGCCTGGTCCCGCCCCAGAGAGGTGGTCGGGAAGGAAGCGGGCAGCGTCCAGAACTAGGTTCCCGACGGCGGGAGACCGCCCGGTGCATGGTTGACGCCCAGCCCGCCACACCCACGGCCCCAATCGACGGGGCGGAGGCACCGAGGAAGCCGCCGACGAAAGCGCTGGAAGCTTCCGACCGCAATCGGCCCGCCATTGCGTAAAGGAGCAGATCGAGCGAGGGGCGGTCCAGGTTGTGATGCTTTCCGATGTCGGCGGGCGAGGGTCGCCAAGAGAACGAGGGCGACACCGGATGGCGCTGCGAGAGCCGCTCCTCGCGACGGCGCGAGGCGCGGGGGCGACGGCCGCACGGCGGCGCGCAGCGCGTCTCCAGCCGCGGCTCGCACAAGCCGAGGGCCCCGACGACGGGCGTGGAGCGGGCCGAGAGGGAGCGGTAGCGAGGAGAGGGGCGGGTGGAGGTGGGAAGGATCCGCGACCCCGGCGGCCGGGGCGCCGGCTGGCGGGCGACGCGCCCCCAATCCTCCGGCTGGCGACGCGCCGCTTAAAGGCGCGAGGATGGGGCCGACGGGAAAAAAGGGGATGGGGAGGTTGGGAGGAGGCTTGGGTGGTGTCCTCGGGAGGAGGCGGGGCGCGCGGGGCGCTGGCCGCCGGCGTACGGCGGCGCGGGGAGGGGGGTTCCGCGGGGGAGCAACGGTCGGGTTTTTAGCTAGAGGCCGAAAATTGGCATATGTTTTTTCAACAAAATCGAACTTTGCACACTCGTGAAGACCGAATCGTATGTGTCGATTTCAAAGCGAACTTTGGACAAGAGTCGAACCGAGAGGACTAAATAAATACTCACCGCTCGGCCAGCTAACATAAAAAAGCTTCACAGGTGAGGCGGATAATGACACGTAGAGAGAGAATAGACTTTTTTTTTTTTTCGTGCAGCAACCGAACCAAGCATTGGAGCACTTCGAACCATACTCTATCCCAATCCAACTTTGTCAGTTCGGTTCGAATGCGGTGCTGCAGCTGCCCTCAGGCTGTCCAAACACTAAGTTTTTTTAAAAAAACCCTGAAATTACTAGGCCACTCAAGTAAATTAGACAACTATAAGTTCATCGGGTTTGTCAAAAAAAAAAAAAAAAACTATAAGTTCATCGGTGCCACTTAAGTAAATTACTCCCTCCATCCTTTTTTTGAAGGCAAAAATTGTGTGGGAGATCGACTTCATTTTATATTTGTATAAACGAAATTTACAAGAGTTATAAGGGAGCTTACAACCACATTAACTGAAAGCATCGAGCCAAAGACAAAAACCTGATCTAAGGTCATGTTTGAAATGCAAGGACTATAGGAGACATTGGTTTTGAAATTGCTAAACTAGATATCAGTGTGGACCTAATCATTATCAAACACTTTCCGATTCCTGAGCTTCCATTGCAGCGTTTGATAATGATCAGGTCCACGCTGCAATGGTCACTCCTCCATGAAGAAAGGGACATTTTGTTGTTGTCTTGCATGCGCTACTCTTGGGTGTTCCTCCATCCCAAATCACATATCATTCCAACTTTTTTGGCGAAAATCCCCACTAGTATCACTTTAGAAAAACCTATAGTCCTAATCTGAAGTACCCACATACTATATTTCAGAAAAATAATATTGAGTAACCTTCTAAATTTACATCTAAATTATCCATGTCTGTTATTAATTAAAATAATCTAAAGCATATGCCATCTTCACCATTGTTGAAAGTAACTTAAAGTAAACCCTAACATAGGCCAATGATACTTATTAAAACTCGTAAATATTAGTTTTTTTTTTGTGATGACGCAAATATTATATATTTGGTAGAATGACTCATCGACTTTTTTTTTTTTTTTTTTTGAGACCGCACCGTTGAAAAGGTGAGAATTACCCATTGTACAGTTCAAACTCGTTGCCAGCAGCAAAAGTATTCCATATTTCACTTACCACTGCACGTGTTCGAACCACTTTTAATCTACATATAAGCATATATAATAACTCCAAAATCAGGTATATATGAAGTAGACATACATTCATATCTTATTTGACAACTAACATTATTCATACTTAGAATCTAAATCTCCACAAAAACAAAATCCCCCAAAAAAAAAAAAAAAAAAAAACAATCTTCAGTATCCCTAGGTATCCATTCGTATCTGATCCATTTACACTTAATTAAGATGCCCATGGATCCTAATTTTTACATAGCTTTAGAACTTCTAGGAATGTGTGGCTGTGCAACAAAGGTGTTCAGCATACAGCATGTCTACTGTAATAAGAGACCCGTAGTATGAATTTTGGCATTCCATTTATTACTAAGAAGAGAACTGCTCCAATATGATTATCACCAAAAATTAAGTGGTGTTGTAGGGCCTAATCTAACGGCCAGATTCCAGCAACCCTTGCACAATCCTCTTCTCCATGCTGAAATTTCCGGTGCTGATCATCTCTAAGCTGGCCACCGACGACTCCCCAAGCAGGCTCTCCATCTCTTCCGGGTTCTGCTGTGCTGGCACCCACGGGTGGTGCTGCTGCATGACCTTGATCAGCCGGTCCAGCTTCTCGGCGACATCTCTCATTGCCGGCCGCCTGTCGCCGATCATATCCAGACATTGCCTCGCAAGCTCCGCGACCTCCTCGAGCAGCCCATTGTTGCTATCATCAGCCTTGATGCGGCTGTCAATGATGTCCAAGAGCTTATCTTCCTTCATGGCGTTCAAGAAGCGCAGCGAAAGGCTCCTCTCGTTCTCAGGACCTTCCAGGTTGAACGCCGTGCTGCCAGTGAGCAGCTCCAAGAGAACAACACCGAAGCTGTAAACGTCGCTCTTGTCTGTTAGCTGGCAGGTCTGCATGTACTCAGGGTCTAGATACCCACAGGTCCCTTGCACAAGAGTCATGAACTGGCTCTTGTCAGCTGGTGCTAGTATCGAGGCCCCAAAGTCTGATACCTTTGCCTCATAGTTCTCATCCAGAAGTATGTTGGAGGATTTGACATCGCCATGAAGAATTGGCGGTGATGCCCATGAGTGAAGGTAGGATAAGGCCAGGGCAGACTCGAGGGCAATGCGCATCCGAGTTGAGAAGGGATGTTGCGAGAGCCATTGTCACCATGGATGAACTGAAACAGTGTGCCGTTGGGGATAAACTCGTAAACCAGCATCGGAACCTCTACTTCAAGGCAGCAGCCCAGAAGCTTGACAATGTTCCTGTGGTTGATCTGGGAAAGGATGAGCATTTCTTTGCCGAACTCCTTCTTCTGCTGCTCACTGGTCATCGATACACACCGTTTGACGGCGATGAGACTGCCATCCTTGAGCAAACCCTTGTAGACGGTGCCATGGCCACCACGGCCAAGGATGTTCTTGTCATCAAACTTGTCGGTCGCCTCAATGAGGTCTGCTTCTGTGAAGATGGAGAAGCCAGTTCCTTGCTTTAGGCTTATCTCTTGTAGCAGCATCATCCCAACCATGTTGTTGGAAATACTTGTGCTTGATGTTGGACAGCTTCTTCCTTTCAAGGCTCAGGTACGTGCAGGTGATGGCTATGACCACAATTACAACCCCAATGCTTGGACCTGTGCAGCATGCAGTTTTCTGAATATTGTTGCTATTCCAAATTTCCGATTTAATCATGTGTGGACTAGATCATGGGTGGAAAAGAGGGAGAAAGATTGATTTACCGACAACTAGGACCACAGTGCCATTGCGTAAGGAACCTTTTGGAGGCTTTTGATCTGGGCAAATGAAACTCCCGTTTGTGTTCTTGCAATGTCCCGGGCATGGACGTGGAACGTTGACAGCACACTCATCAATATCTGCAAACACACAGTATCATATTTAGAGATCTGTTGTGCAAGGATCGAAAAGTGACACATGAAATGCTTGAATGCATCAATCAAAGATATACTCCAATACCAACCTTGGCATCCATCAGGAAGGTAAGGATTGCCGGTGTAGCCTTCAGTGCAATTGCAGAGGTAGCCTGGACCATTGACTGAATCAATGCATGTGCTGTTATTGCTAACACAAGCATACGAAGTTGCATTTGCCTTGGCAATAGCACAGGTCTCGTTGCCCACTGCCCAGTTCAAGATCACTGGGGCACGGCCATTGTTTTCTTTCCAAAACTCCGTCGTGTTAAGATATGTTGTGCGAAAATGGAATGCTTGAGCCTCCATCATCACAGCATAGCCACAGTACTCTGCGCCATCTGCGGTGCTCATGGTGGTAGTATTGTATCGGCGAACGAAATCTGCGTCGTAGTCAGACATGTTGCCCGTGAGCGCAACCTGGCAGCAGCCAACACCATCGCAAACCCCATCTTGTGCCGTGAGGCTGCTGTAGGGACTGGATTGCGCCAAACACCCAATCACATTCTGCATAACACAGCGTTCCACTTTATTGTCAGTGTCATCAGCACTAAAATTCCCGTGGCCAGCGATTTTGACGGTTTGCATGCATGGTTCCCTTGAAAACAAAAACACAATCCACGCAAGTTCTCTTTGTACGAGAGCCAGCTCGTAGCCTGCGCCCCCTCCTTCCTTTTTTTTTTGAGACAACAGGAGGGGCAGAAGAGCCCCTACTGAAACATATTAGAAGCATCTAAGACGATTATTTATAGAAAAATGATCAGCGAACACACTCTTGTGATTGCTTATGCTATTATAGCATTTGGTGTAGATTTCAAATGATTTCTTATGTTATTATAGAATTTATTTAAGAACTTACTCTATGACGACCTAAACTATTTTATTATTAATGTGCAAAAAGAATAGTTAATAAAAGATACAATAAGCATAAGAGTTTTAGCGGACAAAAAAAAATTCTCTAGCAGTAAATTAAAATATGAAAAATCAAATCATGATTCACAGGAGAGGGGCTTTCCACCAGTTTCCGTTCATTTTCGTCCCTAGCATTAAGCTAAGGGCCATCATAATCAATGACAAGGTTTAAAACTAATTGCATATTAAACTATATAGAGATGTCGCACAAAGCAAAAATATGAATATTGAAAAAAAACATATAAAGTAATACTCTCTCTGCATTCCAAATTATAGTTCACTTTGGCTTTTTAGATACATTAATTTTGCTATGCACCTAGTTATACACTATGTTTAGATACATCCTACTACTAAAAAGAACGAAACACAGACTCTACCGGGCGGAACGGCGTGCGTTGCCAGCCGCTCTGCCCGGCGCGCTCCACCCCCCACACACACCACCACACACACACGCTTGGGCCGGGACAACCCCCGTTTGCATGCTAAGAAAAGAAAACTATTATTTTCATCCCACTTGATTTGCATGGCTACATGCAATGAAAAAGATACGTGTGCATGATAAAGAACTCTAACCTTATTTTAGAACAAAAAAAAATTAAAATGAATATAATCGGAATCTAAAATAAAGGTGGGGAAAAAAATTCTATGGTAGGAATAAAAATTCTCTACGGTATGAAAGATGTACTGCCTTCGTTCCAAAAAACATGCAATTATCGCATCCCGAAGAGTCAACTATAGCAAACTTTTACTAAAATTATTTGGAAAAGTACAAACATTTATGAGACAAAATAAGTACATTTAGATTAGTTGTGAAATATATTTTCATAAAAAATTGTTCGAGTCATAAATGCTACTTTTTTGCTATAAGCTTAATCAAAGATGACATCATTTGACTAGCACGCTTCCTATAATTACATGTTTTTTGAAGCGGAGCGTATGACCAACTCTATCTAGGAAAAATGTCCGGTACAAAACACATTAGATAGGAAAAAAATATAAGGAAGAAGATCTAATCAAATATTTGGTATATGATATATTAGAATAGATAGACACAAGTGAACACAAGGAATATGCTTAGACCATCGAAGAAAATAGAAGGAAAAAAACTAAACAAATCTCCATGGATTCGTATTGGTTCTATTAAAAATTGAATGCCTCTAACAAGAAAATTGAAAAGCTTTGGGGCATACGTTCCACCTCAAGCTGTGGAGCTTGATGCCAAACAAGAATGAGAAAGCGTTGTATTAGCAATCATGAGCTTTGATGAATGTAGCTAACTTTGCATCCCCGATGTTTCGAATGCCCCGATTCTTTGCCTCCCTAGAATTTGTATCCATATATTATGCACACATTCTAAAATCAAAAAGTATTATTTATGAATCACTAATATGTCAACATTTTGTTATTCCCGATATTTGAATTTGAACAAATAAAGTTGACATGCAATTAGTTCGACATGTCTATAATTTTATGGTATATGCACCGTCCATTTTAAAAGGATGAGAATTATAGGGATCACGCAAACTCGTGTTGAGAAGAAAGTATTTCTCTCATACAAAGTATATATAATGATCTAAACCATTGAGAAACAAAGGTAGCTTAAAAATTGTAAGCATAGGAAATATAAAATCTAAGGCCACAACTGTGTGGTATATTGTTCTCTTCTTTTCTCACACAACTATTATGAATACAAGTCTGTAATTTTATTGGAAGCATGTAATCTTGTTGAACGGAAGTGTCAAGTGAGCAATATAACACCCGTAACAACGCACGAGCAAGATCCTAGTAATAAAAAAGAAATAAATCTAAGAAAAGCCAAATTGAACTACAATTTGGAACGGAGGGAGTAATTTGCAAAAATGTAATTAATAATTTTATATTAATTGGATATATAGACTATATTTTTTATGATGTACAAATAAATAGTATATCTATTAAAATTTTGGCACGGGAAACATGGAGTTTTTAGGAGAAAAATTAGGGAACTCTTGGAGTCAATTGCTAGAGAAGTAAGATAACTCACGGTGGTGCCGATCATGTACGCGAATGTGTTGAAACCGATAACTGTGAACATGTTGTGCTGCTCCCGAGAACGTGAATGGTGGGTTGTCGAGTGTCAAGCCCACATCCCGATGGGCGACCCTGCTTGACTGGTCATAGCACGTGTATGAGATGCGGTGCATCACGCGAATCTCACCTTGGAGCAGCAATATATTCACCAATGGCATGTTGTACAAAAATGTCACATTGCTGGTCTTGTTGCAATGGAGCTCAAATCCTTCCCTTGCACAGCCAGCACCAATCCCAAATGGGTATATAATTTCAACATCGCCGCACCATCTCGGGCAGTTGGGGCCTGGCAAAGGCACCACTTTGCCTTGAAACTGCAGCGAAATTGTGAGGCTGAAGAGTAGAAGGAGAAGCATAGGAACTGTATCTGTGGAGCTCTTGTAGTAGTGCATAGTTTTCCTATGGCGTCTCACAATATTTGCTTCGATTCATGAGCACACATTAGCCTCTATCTCTCTATATATAGTACTAGTCTATTGATTGTTCTGTTAGTTTTTTTTTTCGAAAGATCCGTTACCGGCTTTCATTGATAAGGGAAAGAAACACAGTTAGTTGCAAACGACGGCGCAAGATGCGCCACACACATAACCGGGGTACTAATCTAGAGAAGCCCCCAAGCCACCCCTACTAACAGTAACATCAATTTACATAAGAGGAAAACCCAACGGAGCCTGACACAACATGAGGCTCAAGTAAACTGTCAACCTGTCCTGACACTAGTTCCTGCTGAATCTCCTCACCGTGGTCGTTGACTGGCGTTGGCAACACTCTCTGCAAGTTCCTATTTCCAGCTAGGGCCCAAACTCTGGCCTCCTCGGCGATTGCTTCAACCATCTTGTGAACTTGCCGCCCTTCCTTCCTGAAGACTCTCCCATTCCTTTCCTTCCATATTTCCCAGACAGTGAGAACCACCAAGGAACGCAAGCCCTTCCTCTTCCTCAATGGCAAACTGGACATGAGCTGCATGAACCATTCCTTGAGGTTGCTGAAGGGGCCCCATCGCGCCGGATGCAAGGAACTGGATCCGATCCATTGCCCAACTCTCTCCCAGATGGACAGCACCACGGGACACTCACAGAAGAGGTGATTTGAAGTTTCAAGATTGCGCAGACATAATTGGCAGAAATATTCGTTCGGCCATTGACGCACCTGGAGCCTAGCGGCTGTCCATACCCTATTCTGGAGAAGTAGCCACAAGAAAAACTTGCACTTAGGAGGGGCCTTGGTCTTCCAGATCCTTTTGCCGTGCCACATACTTCTAATTCCTGAAATTGGAGATCGTACGCCGACTTGGCAGAGTACTCTCCACTTGGCGATTTTACCCAGGTGATGCGGTCCTCCTCCTGCTGAAGGCTCAAGTCCTGTAACAAGTCTGAAAGCTGCAAGTACTCTGAGATAATCTGCTGGCTCATATTATGGTCGATATCCCGTATCCAGTTTCCATTTTCCATCGCATCTGCCACCGTTCGAGCTTTCCTTTTGCTGTGCTTGAAAAGAGCAGGGAACAGCTCAGCCGGCACCTCACCATGGAGCCACCTAGATTGCCAGAAGGAAGCCTTCTGTCCATTTCCAATTGTGACTAGAGTGGCGGCATTGAAAAGACGCACGTCCTCCGGGTCTGGCTGAAGCTGCAAGCCCTTCCACGGCCGTTCTCTGTGATCCCATGCAAACCACATCCACCTCAAGCGTAAGGCCCGACTGAAAGCCTCAAGCTTCTTTATCCCCAGCCCACCCTTTGCTGTAGGCACACAGACCCTAGTCCAGGCAACCTTGCACTTGCCACCCGTAAGCTGACCATCACCGGCCCATAAGAATCGACGCGCTATCTTGTCGAACTCCTTAAGGAATTTCTTCGGAGGCTTGATGGTTGTGATTAAGTACACCGGTAGTGAAGATATTACTGACTTGATTAGCTCCCGCCTGCCTGCCACGTTCACCAGTCTGCCTTGCCATCCTGCCATCCTAGTCTTGGCGCGATCCTGTAAATACTGTAGGTGTACCAACCTTGTTCTCCCAAGTGTCAATGGCAGCCCAAGGTATTGTATGGGGAACTGTACCCTAGCAGCATTGAATTCTCCAAGCACATCATCCATGTCGATTCCTTCACACCTGATGGCAGCCACAGTGCTCTTCGCCATGTTGATCCGCAACCCTGTGGCATCCCCGAAAGCACTCATAATCTCCGTAATGCACTGAATGTCCTCCTTCTTAGGATTGGAGAAGATTACGGCGTCATCCGCGTATAGTGATAGCCTCAACTTGGCCTGTCGGCCTCTCAACGGCGATAACCTGCCCTCCTCCGTAGCAATGTCGAAGATCCGGTTAAGGACGTCCATGGCGAGGATGAACAAGTAGGGGGAGAGGGGGTCCCCCTGCCGTAGTCCACGCCGGTGTAAAATTTTCGGCCCCGGCGCGCCATTCAGCATGACCACCGAGGATGACGATCTGAATAGGGCAGCCAACCATTCTGTCCATCTGTGACTGAATCCTCGTTGCACCAACATCTCCAATAAGTACTCCCATGACACTGTGTCGAACGCTTTGCTTATGTCCAGTTTAATGAGACATGCAGGGATCCTTGTCCTATGATAGTGCCTCGCTAGGCCCCTGACATATACAAAGTTGTCCTGAATGCATCTTCTTTTGATGAAAGCGCTTTGACCCGGTGCTATGAGGCCATCAATGTAGGTGGACAGTCTCATTGCTAGTACTTTGGTGAAGAGCTTTGCAAAAGAGTGAATAAGACTGACCGGCCTAAAATCCTTTGGCTCAGCTGCCACTTCTGTCTTCGGCAAGAGCACCAACTGTGCTCCGTTGACATGTTCCAGAGCCCCACTGTGATGCATGTACATGTTTTGGAATGCTGCCAGCAAGTCAACCTTAATAATGCCCCAGCATCTCTTGTAGAAGTTGTTGGAGAATCCATCAGGCCCCGGTGCCTTGTCTCGCGGTAGGGCTTTTATGGCAGCCTGTACTTCCTCTTCTGTAAAAGGCCTATCAAGCTCGAGGCCATCTTCCTCCTCCAGGACACCCATTTGCAGCTTGTCCCAATTGAAGCTTCTTGCCCTCTGTACTCTTGTGCCCATTATAGCAGAATAATATTCATGAAGGATCTTTTCTTTCTCTTCATGCTCCCAGGTTAGGGTGCCATCATGCCTCTTTAAGGATGCAATGTATTTACGCCTCCTCCTTGGCACGCTGCTCTGCTGGTTAAGGAGGATGGGCGTATGATCAGATGCCCCAGTTGACAGAGCATTTAGAGCATAATTTGGGAACAAGAGCTCCCATTCCGCATTACAGAATGCGCGGTCAAGTCTTACCAAGGTTGGGTTCTCTCTTTCATTAGACCAAGTGAATCTCCTATTTTGCAGGCAGAGTTCCATCAATTCACAATTGTCCAATGCCGCTCTGAACTTGCCCATCAGTCTACGGTTGAGGTTGAGATTGTTCTTGTCGCTTGCCTGGTATATCAGGTTGAAGTCACCAAGTATTAACCACGGCGTACCAGGCTGGGGCCTGAGCGAGGTCATTTCCTGGAGGAAATCTTCCTTCCTTGCATCATCCGCAGGTCCATAGCATGTCGTCAGACGGAAGTTTGCATTGGTTGCCATAACTCTGACCGTCGCCGTGACCGAGAATTGGTTTACAGCCACCCCTGTAATCTCCACCACATCTTG
Source organism: Hyparrhenia diplandra (assembly GCA_015847255.1). Lineage (NCBI taxonomy): Eukaryota > Viridiplantae > Streptophyta > Magnoliopsida > Poales > Poaceae > Hyparrhenia > Hyparrhenia diplandra. The sequence goes on from JADLZK010003779.1 coordinate 44,770, forward strand.
GTTCCAAGCAAGTAGTATTCCCCCTCTGGTACCATTGGCATTCAAAGTGCAATGACTCATCAGACCCTGCCCAACTGTATCGATCAGCACTGCCCGAGACATAGAGCTGATCTTGGTTTCCTGCAGGCACACAATAGCTGGCCTAGCACTGACTGTGTTCTCCCTCACCAATTCCCTGCGAGCTGCGTCATTCAGCCCCCTGACATTCCAAGATAACACTGAAAAGTTAACATTCATTAGGAAACACAGTTGACAACCACATGAGCCTAGGACACCCACTACACACAACTCGAAACAGCAGTGCCTGATACTAGGGACAACAGGCACACACATCTCCTGGGTGAAGTAACACCCCACAACAGCACCATGGCTGCACACACTTAACAACAGGCCAACCCTCCAGCCCCTGAAGCTTTTTTCCTCCCAATGGCCCCCCATGGCCAGACTCCTAAACCAACAACTGCCCTTTATACCAACAGGGCTACAACTGGTGACACCAACACTAAACCGACAACAGCACACACTAATCATAACAACCGAAAGACACTGCTCCCTCCAGTCTCCAGCCCTCAAGCCACCGCCTCCTCAGCTCCTGTCATCTCCTGCTCCGCTGCAATCATGGCCGCAGCAGCCAGCGCTGGGCCACTGTCCAGCGAGGTGAGCCTGCGCACGGCCAGAATGTGCTGCTCAGTCATCGGAGTCTCGAAGGTCTTGACGTACGCCTCCATCACCCGCTCGCCCACCGGCTCAGACGGACCAGCGCAACCAAACGCCCTGACGAGGCGCTGCGTGGCCCTCTTGGAGACCGGCACCGAGGTGGAAAGCATCTGCTGCCGCGTGCTTCTCCTGGTGGGTTCCTTCCTGGCAGTCTTTGCCGGCCTCTGGACTTCGCTTGCCACGACCGGCGTCTCCAACAGCGGCTGCTCACATGGAACGAAAATGCTGGCAACAATGTCATCCCGGCGCTCCTCCAGCATCATCTCGGCCACCTGTTCCGTGATCCCCACTGTGTTGGCCTGGCAGCCCGGCATGTGCTGCACCCCCGGGCCGAAGTGGACCACATTCTGGAGTCCCAGCGCTGCTGCCTCCTCATTCAGCTCAGCCAGCTTGTCCCAGTTGCCGGAGGCAGGGTGTACACCGGTGAGCCGTGCACAGGTGAGGAAGCCCCATCAGGTGAGAATGACAAGGGCTGCCTCATTGCCTCCTCGCAGGCAGCCAGCGCCTCTGCGACCATGGGGTCGTACACGTCCAGCTCCGGCACACGCGGCCCCCAGATGTCCCCAGAGCATGTCTCCTTGTAGAACTCCAGCATGGGATCCGGATGCCTTGGGGGAGGCGGCGGCGCACCCGTGGCCTCAAGCAGTCCACCGGCAAGCAGCTCCCCACCCAGGTCCCCAACATCATGCGTCACCGGTGCCGGGGACCGGGACCCGGCGGCGCTCCCAGTCCGCATCGTCACGCCGCATTGGATCGCGGCGCCTTGGGGAGACGCGGCCGTCCCCTGGACCTGGACCGGCCACGCCCATCATACTCCTGTCCTCCTGCACAGTCCTCCTCCCGCCGCCACGGTCCTCCACGGCTGCGAAACGCCTGGACGGTGGCGGGGAGCGGGTCCGCTGGCGATCTCCCGCTCGCTGCTGGACCCCTCCGACCCGACGGCACAGGCCCAAAGCCTGCTTGCCACGGTCTAGGAAGCCCCGCGGCTGGCGGCGCTTTGCTGTGCCCGTCGTCCTCCTCATCGCCGTGTAAAGGCTGACCCGCACCCCGCAGCGCCCGCAGGTGAACGGCCGTGGGGGGGGGGGGAAGGCGTGTCCGTCGATCACCCCAGCGTCCAGTCGCCGGTTAAGGACACCAGGGGTAGTCCTCCTCTAGAGAGACAAACGGCGGTGCCCCACTCGATCGGTGGAAGGCGTCGCGGACCCCCTCGGGTCGTAGTCCTCCAAGAGGTCCGGATGGATGATGGCGGTGTAGATGGAGGCCCGTGGTGGCGGCGACCTCACCGGGGGCGGCCCGGCTGCGGGCGCAGGCGTCGACCGGCACCCCCGAAAGATGTACATCGTCTTCGCCTTTGGGCAACAGGTCGGGGAGCCACATCGGCCCCAGGTGAGAAGGTGATGTTGGGTTGTCTTGGTGGCCGGTCGTCTTGTCAATCTTGTCAACGAGGCAGACGCCGCCCGGCGGTGGCTGGATGGCCCCAAGTTGTGCGCCTCGCCCGAGATGCTCAATGGCCATACGGACATGGTACCACCAAGTCACCTCCCTAGCATTGGATTGCTCCGTCCGGGGAAAAAGGTTGAAGTAGACTCCACGGCCGGACCACACCGAGCTGCGGCACCATGGACCTATCTTTGTGGGGTATCGAAGACGACCATGAAGTCTTGAGGGTGGTGGCGGCGTGGTGCGTATCTCCGGCGGAGGCACACGGATGCAGCCCGACAGCACCCGTGCCACCTCGGCGGCGGCAATGCCGTCGACCACTGTGGGCCCTCCCCGGCCACCCGGCGGGACTGCGGGTGCATAGCACCCTATTGGCCTCCCGGACATGGCGAGTGTCATGATGACCGCCCGGCGTTGCCGCCCGGCCGGCGGTTCTCGGCATCGAGTACCGGGCCATGTCATGGTCCTCCTCCGTTGGCCGTTTTTCGTGCTCGATGGCTCCCTCCCCTCGCCGGAGAGGCGGAAAACCAAGCGGCTATGAACGTCCGGCTTGACGGAAGGTTAGCGGGATTTAATGGATTGTTTGGGGGGCGAGGTGTGAATGGACGGGGAGGGCGGTGGAGGCCGAGCCGCTTATCCGGGCAATGGCGAGCAAGGTGGCCTACCCGATGGCAAGCAAGGCACTTGAGAGGATCTGCAGTTTGCTACCTTGTGATCCTTACCGAGGCATCCGGCGGAAGCGGAGGGAGGTTTATAGCCCGCCCGGGCGCGCCTGCCCCCAGGAGCAAGCGGGCGCCACCGCCTCCGAGGTTTGGCATTAAAACGGCGGTGGCGGACGCGACCTCAGGCGTCGGAGTAACTCCTCTGGCGGCCCGAATTGGAATGGACGGGCGTCGGGCTGATAGATTTCAGAAGCAACCCGGTTTGAGGGATGATTCTCGGTTACACGAGGCTTGCGACGTTGCGCGTGCCGGATCCCCAGCTGCCCGGCGGAGTTATTGCCCAGCTGCGCACGGTAGGCGTCGCGCCGTGATGTCCGGACAAAACATACCAGCGGGCGCTCGACCCTCCCGGCGGAAGCGGGCTCGAGTGAGTATTGGCTTCGCGGCCATCCGACCACGCGAAGGCGGCGCGCCCATGCGGCACGGCCCTCCCCTGCGATTTGCGACCCGCGTGTTGTATCGCCAGTGCGCGCATCGGGCGTACCGCGTGGGGAGGCGTTAATGTGGGCGGCTTCCTCGCGGCCACGTCGCCGACCATGAACTCTGGCGATACCATAGACCGGCGTAGTAGAGTGTGTCGATTCATGGGTGGTGTCCCGATACTCCGAGGAAGATCTGAGGCTGGATCCGCCGCGTGGTTGGGAAGCGGTCCCGAACCGGGAGGGATACCACCCGGCCGAGGGTGCTCCCCTGCGCGTCGGCACCATGATGCCCGCTTGTGCATCGGACTCACCAACTCCAGCTCCGACGCAAGGGGATACGCAGCCCCATCATCAGCTTCGCCCATCCCTCTGTCAAGTCACCATCAAGGTCATCCTCGCCCCGTACGAGCTCCTCCTCATTTACTTCCTCTAGATCTGGTTGGTGGGTGTGGCGAGTTGAAGGCGGTGCGAGGGGAAGACGAGTGGCTGAGGCGATGGGAGGGGCTGGGGGCGGGGGGGCTGTAGGGGGGCTTGTGGGGTGGTTAGGCTGGTTTTGGCGGTGGCCGTCGCGGATCCGGGGTGGGCGTCGCCGGGCGGCGGGGGTGCTCACGCGCCGCCAGCTGGGGCGCTCTCTTGGTCGTCGCTCATCGGATCTAATCCACTTCAATTACACATATAGATTGAGGTCAATACGACTACATCCAAACCGATTGTTCTGTTAGTCAGTCAGTCATTTTTGTCTCCACCCACGGCGTGATGTTGAACCTTATGACGGGTTCATGCATGGGCCCACGGCTGTTTCAGTCCACAGGTTAAGCATCTTCCAAGTTCAAACTTCCAACGCGTGATATGATGTTGAATTCTTTGACACGGTGCATAGCATGTCATGTCTATAGACCAGGCGTTTACTTTCCCATCAGCCAGTCATTTTTTATGCAAAACAAGATGATTGTTTGGCCTTGGCCCCACCAAATACATGCTACAATTTTGGACTTGGGCCCTTCGACAGGGTCATGATTGTTTGTACTCTGCAATTTCCATCTCAAGGCCTCATGAGAATTAAACACAGAGCTACAGAGACCTACAGTGAGAGCGATGGAAGTATCGTCGAGGAAACTTTCATCTCAACAAAAGGGACCGTACCCCTGCATATTGTTTGACTAGAAGTCTACTGCCTCTACGTACGGTGAAGTCATGGCCTCATGTTCAGCATTGCTGCGGAAGGCGATCCAGTCATACATTGACATGCTGCATCGCTGGAGATGCTCAACCTCTGCGTTTTAGCTATGTACAAGCCTCTAGCCCTCCACCACATTTTGTCCATCTACCTCAACTCTGATCACCACGCTCTAGCCATCTCCGTCATCTCCGGCCACCGCGTATAATGGTTGTCTTTTATTAAGCTGTCTCATAGTCCTCAAATTCCTTAACTTATGGAAATTGTGAGTTAGTTTTTTCTCAATCACGCAAGAGACTTTGCTTGGCGTCTTTGTATATATTAAGAAAGGAAGTTTGTTACATCTTTGATGCCTTATAAATAAGCATTGAATTAGCTTTGTGGAAGGGGCTGGCACACTCCCAACAACGAAGCATCTGCTTAGGAGGGGCCCTATGGGGCCAACCCGATCATTGCAGCAAAGCATCCGGCTGAGAGGGGGCCTATGCAATACTTGATATCCGGCGAGCATCCACGGCGGGGCCATCACGCTCTTAGTAGCAACATCTGCATGAGAGGGGGCCTAAGCGACTGGCGGCAAAGGGTGCGCCTTGCCTTACGATAACCGGCGAGCTCAAACAAGATAGTGGGTGACAAGCTACAGCGATTGCTCCAACAATGCCTTCAAGAAGGGAATTGACGTTCGTAGGCGCCAACAATATTGGAAGAGCACACAAGTAGGACTTTCATCCCCAGCCAGCTCGGATGAAGAATCTTGGCGATGCCTCCAAGGAGGTAGATGACACTTTCGCGCCACCGCCGCCGACCCGAGACAACCGGGCAGAGTTTTCACCCCACGATTCTTGCCACGACAGGCCACTCGCGCCGCCCGCAACGAAGTCGTAATGCAACACAAAAGTTGCACCATCCACCACACCGCCAACAAACAATATGTGTGGGCCCGCCATTCCTAGCCACTCCGGCCGAGCGGAGCTTGGAGGCGGTGGTACATTAGCATGAAAAGTCGAGGCAAGGCGCAACGCCGGCGAGGAGGATCCCAGGCCACCTCGGGCTGGCCAAGCACGCGCGATCGATCGCGCCGAAACCCAACACACGAGGGCGACGCCGCGCGATGCCGGCCGACGGACCCAACGATGGGGTACCGGGATGCACGGCAACCTTCCACCCCCCCCCCGCCCCTAGCCGTAGAAGAGGCTGGCCACCACTATAGATCGGCCGTGAGAGGAGGGAGGGGAGAGAAGAATCTCCGGCCCAAAGGCGCCTACACGAGCCACGGCACCACCGTTGGTGTCACACGTCGCCGCCCGACCGACAAGTTAGATCCGGCCTTTGGGGCCCGATCTCGACCATACTGGCACCGGATTTGGCTGCTGGGCACCAGATCCGACGGCCCGACCCGAGTCCGCCGCCGCCGTGTTGAGTGGAAGAGGGGACGGAGGAGAAGAAGGAGTCCGCCTCCATCTCCTGCGCCTTCTTAGGCACGAGCCGACGCCGCCCCTAGCCGTGACAAACCACCCCCATGAAGCTCCACGCAGCCCGCAGGGTGATGGTCCGCTGGTCCTACACACCGCGCGCCGCTCACCATAGGGAGAGAGCCCCCTGCCGCCACCTTCCGGGCGTTTGGGCGGTCGGGCCGGCAACCAGCTCCGGTGGTGGCGTGGCTAGAGAGGAGGTTAGGAGAGGGAGGGAGGCGGCGCGGAGGAGGGCCACCCGAGTCGCCCTACGTGAGGCTCATAGTCCTAAATTTTAGCTCATGAGGCGATTGTTCGACAAGATAGCCATTACGAAAGTGAACTGAAGCAATTATGCATCTAAGATTAAGAATCTTACCAGAAACACGCGTTATTATTTTGGACTTCGAGGCTTCGTCTCGGTCATGACTTTCTATTCAGCAACGTGTCTGCCTTTTCCATCTTCCAACTCAGGATAAAGATATTGAGCAATCCTTCCATTGATGGCGATGGAAGTATCATCAGGGAAATTTTCACCTAACAAAATGGACGTAGATGTGTTTAACTCGTCAAGTCCACGGTGAAGTCAAAGTCAAGGGATTGCAACATCTACAGTTTAGTTACTTTATAGTAATGAATTCTTGTATACACTGAGTTTAGTCACAAAATTGTCGTTCGTATATGCGAAAGTGTTGACACCGATAACCGTAAACATGTTACGGGTTGTTCGGGGGTTTTTTTTTTTTTTTTTTTTTTTTTGACACTAAAGCCGTAAACAAAAAACAGGGGGTTTATGGACCCAAATACAACCATCTTTAAGAGATAACGCTTCCTTTGCGATTTCGTGTGCCACACCGTTTGCTTTCCGATCACAGTGTGTTAGGGAGATCGATTCAAATTCCTGGTAAAGGAGAAAACATTCATCGTAGATTGGCGCTCCAACATGAGCTGAGAATCCTTGTTTCATATTCTCCACCACTTCCATGCAGTCAGAGTGTATCGAAATCTTCCTGCATCCAATCCGTTGGGCTACAACAGTCCCTCCTTCAGCGCCATTACTTCCGATGTTGGGGCATCAGCCACGTGTTCCATGAAATTGCATGCCCCAGCAATAAACGTCCCATTTGAATCCCTGATTACTGCTCCGGTACCTCCACTGCCGTTGATCTCCTTGAAGCTCCCATCTATGTTCATCAGTAGGTCTCCTTCTGGGGGTCTTTTCCATCCCTTTCTTTCCCTTGCAGTTTTCTTCATAGCATTTTTGTAATTTATCGTCAGAGTGGCAATCGAAAGCACCGTTCTCATAGGCTGCTCGATATGCTCTCCTCAGGCTAATTTCCTTCGTTCCCACCAAATATACAAACTACCAGTTAGAATTAATTCAGTCAAGCCCATCCCATTCAGCGGAGTAATCGGTCTAGAATTATTTATGAATTCCTCTAGAACAATAGACCCTGATCTATCTATTTCTAAAAATCTTTCCATTATACTCCATACTCCGATACTTTGCCAAATCTCTTTTACTCGGCTGCATGTAAACAGGAGGTGTTTGATATCCTCGCACCCCTCCTAGCAAGCTGGGCAACTGCTAGAGTTCTCAATGTGTCTATTTGCCAGGATTCCTTTGCAGGGGATACGGGTTGTTCGGCTTTTAGTTTATATATTCTGCTGATAATTAAGCACGCTAATGTTGTTTTGTTGTAAAAGAAAAACATTGTATGGCTGATAAGCCTGCCTCATATACTGTGTAGTCGATCTGCATGGTCGAGCGATTGTAAAACATGGATGAGATGTGTTTCATGATCCGAACAATGTTTAGGTGAAAATTGAGCATCAATATGGTGAGCCATCGAATTTTTCCCCAATTATTATAAAAATTTCTTTTGGTATACATAAACATATTACTGGAAAGCCATACACTAAAATGTCCACTATATATTTAAACAAGCTGTGCTGAAATAATGTACAAGTAGTGCTGAATGATGATGGATCCTGCCCAAGTCAGGATAGGCTATTACAGGCATGGACGTATATAAATTCTACATGCATATACATTTTACACACAAAAAAAGGAGTGTATATATATATATATATATATATATACATTACACTAATTAAAAGGAGTATCACATTTACATGAAATGAAAACTTAGAATGTATGGTATAATTGGGCTGAATTTAACGCCCAGATTCCAGCAGCCCTTGCAGAATCCTCTTCTCCATGCTGAAATTTTCAGTGCTGACAATCTCAAGCTGCCCACCGACGACTGCCCGAGCAGACTTTCCATCTCTTCAGGGTCATGTTGCGCTGGCACCCACGGATGCTGCATGACCTTGCAAAGTCGGTCCAGCTTCTCGGCAACATCTCTCATTGCCGGCCGTCTATCACCGGTCATCTCCAGGCACTCCCCGAGCAAGCTCTGCGACCTCCTCTAACAACCAAGTATCATTGCCACTCTTTATCTGGTCATCTATGACGTCCATGAGTCTATCCTCCTTCATGGCGCACAAGAAGTGTAGTGAAAGGCTCCTCTCATTCTCAGGGCCTTCAAGATTAAATGCCATCTTACCAGTGAGTAGCTCTAGAAGAACAACGCCAAAGCTGTACACGTCACTCTTATCCGTCAGCTGACAAGTCTGCATGTACTCAGGGTCTAGATACCCACAAGTCCCTTGCACCAAAGTCATGAACTGGGACTTGTCAGTCGGGGCTAGTATAGAGGCCCCAAAGTCTGATACCTTAGCAGCATAATTCTCATCAAGAAGTATATTGGAAGATTTGACATCACCGTGAAGGATTGGAGGTGAAGCCCATGAATGAAGGTAAGCTAAGGCTAGAGCAGACTCGAGGGCAATGCGCAACCGACTCAAGAAGGGGATGTTGTGGCAGCCATTGTCACCATGGATCAACTGAAACAGAGTGCCATTGGGAATGTACTCGTAAACTAGCATTGGAACCTCTACTTCCAGGCAGCAACCAAGTAGTTTGACAATGTTCTTGTGGTTGATTTGGGAAAGGATGAGCATCTCTTTGCCAAACTCTTTCTTCTGCTGCTCACTGGTCATTGAAACACAGCGTTTGACTGCAATTAGACTACCATCCTTGAGCGTGCCCCTGTAGACGGTACCATGCCCCCCACGGCCAAGGATGTTCTTGTCATCAAACTTATCGGTTGCCTGAATAAGCTCTGCTTCTGTGAAGATGGAGAAGGAAGTTCCTTGCTTTAAGCTTATCTCCTGCAGCAGAAGCATCCCGCCATGCTCTTGAAAATACTTCTGCTTGATCTTGGCCAACTTCTTTCTTTCAATGATCAAGTATGTGCAGGTGATGGCTATAACCACACTTACGACCCCAGTGCTTAGACCTGTGTAGTAGCTTTATGTTACAACTTGATCATGCGTAAATATGATTCTTATGAAGCTAAAGAAGAGAAAGAGTGTTACCAATGACTAGTACCACAGTGGCAGAAGAACCTCGAGGCTTTTCGTTTGGGCAAGAATAATTTCCAGGTATGTTGGTGCATTTCCCAGGGCATGGCCGTGGAACGTTGACGGCACACTCATCGATATCTGCAAACATAGTATGATACTTCAAGCTCTGCTCAGCAAGGATTGGATAAGGTGACATGCTAAATGGTTTATATTAAACTTATGAATAAATCAAGCTATATACTTGCAATATGTACCTTGGCATCCATCGATAAGGTAAGGATTGCCACTGTAGCCATCAGTGCAATTGCAGAGGTAACCTGGGCCATTACTCGATTCTATGCACTTGCTGTTATTACTGCGGCAAGCATATGAATCTGCTTTCTTGCTGGCAACAGCACATGTCTCATTGCCCACTACCCAATTCAATATCACTGGGACACGGCCAGCATTTTCTTTCCAGAACACTGTCGTGTTAAGATATGTTGTGCGAAAACGGAATGCATCAGCCTCCATCATAACAGCATAGCCACAGTACTCTATGCTATTTGTGGTGCTTCCGTTGGTATAGGCTGTGGTGTTGTACGATTCATCGAAATTTACCTCATAGTAGGTCATGTTGCGGGTAAGTGCAACCTGGCAGCACCCGACACCATCGCAAGAATCATCTTGTGCCGAGTCGTTGTTAGCGGGCCAGGAATGCGCCCAACACCCAAGCACATTCTGCATAATAGAAAAAATCAGTTTATTTTGAACCAAAAATTAACTCAGCCCTGGTATTAAAAGAGTAAAGAATTAAAATATACTGGTAGCAATAAATCATTATCTACAAATTTTCTTGTATGCAGAACCAAGTTGCCAACTCATCTTAAGATGATCATTAGTATAACTCACCGTATAGCCGACCATGTATGCAAGCGTGTTGATGCCAACAACTGTGAACACGTTGAGGTCCTCAGAGAATGTGAATGGTGTACCGGAGAGTCTCAGCATGTACGTCATCGAGCCATTGATGATGCTCGCATTAGACTGGCTGCTGCACATATATGAGATATAGTTCTTCATCCTAACCTGGCCATGGAGCACCGATATATCCATCACTGGCATGTCGTAGTAATATGTTATGTTGCTGTGGCCATCCATACTGTTGTTGCAGTCGAGCTTAAATCCTTCCATTGCACAATCAGCACCAATCCCAAATGGGTATAAGATTTCAACATCGCCGCACCTTCTCTGGCAGTTGGAGCCTGGCAAAGCCACCGCTTTGCCTTGAAACTGCAGCAAAACTGTGAGGCTGAAGAGTAGAAGGAGAAGCATAGGAACTGAGCTCTTGTAGTAGTTCATAGTTTTCCTATGGCGTCTCACAAATATTTGCTTCGATTCATGAGCACACATTAGCCTCTATATATATATATCTCTATATAGTACTAGTCTATTGATTGTTCTGTTAGTCAGTCAGTTATTTTTGTCTCCAACCCACGGCGTGATGTTGAACCCTATGACGGGGTCATGCATGCGCCCTTGGCTGTTTCAAGCATCTTCCAAGTTCAAACCTCCAACGCGTGATATGACGTTGAATCCTTTGACACGGTGCATGTCATGTCTATAGACTAGGCGTTTACTTTTCCCATCAGCCAGTCATTTTTTTTTAATGAAAAACAAGATGATTGTTTGGCCTTGGCCCCACCAAATACATGCTAGAATTTTAGACTTGGACCCTTGGACAGGGTCATGATTGTTTGTATTCAGTAACACGTCTTCAATTGCAATTTCCATCTCAAGGCCTCACGAGAATTAAACACAGAGCTACAGAGACCTACAGTGATAGCGATGGAAGTATCATCGAGGAAACTTTCATCTCAACAAAAGGGACCGTACCCCTGCATACATGTTCGACTAGAAGTCTACTGCCTCTAAGGTGAAGTGATGGCCTCATGTGCGGAAGGCGATCCAGTCATATATTGACACAGTCTCATACACTGCATGGATAGCGTCTAAGGCAGGCTTGTTGTCGTGGTCGTATACCACGGTCACAGTAATCGTCTGGCTAATGTGTGCAACGATGGCCTAACTCAAGGGATAATGACACGGGATTTATACTGGTTCGGGGGCAAGATCGTGCACCCTAGTCCAGTGTGTGTACTATCCGAGCTCAAAGTCTCGTACCGGGGCGAGTACAAGCGGGCGAGAGAGGAAGATGAGCTCCCAAGTCTCTGTGAGTGTGTGCAGTCGGGTGTGTTAGAGGATGGAATGCTTGAAAGCTAGAGAACCTGCCTTCTCCCGATGGCCGTCGCCCCCTTTTATAGTCGCAAGGGGGCGTACAAGGGACTATCGAGGGAAGGACTTGGGGAGAGAAGGAGTGCGAAATTGGAGGAGTAAAAGGGAAAATGGCGCAGTGGCGTGGCACGCTTGGACCGCCCGACATCAAGACGCCGTCGCCGCCCTACAATCGTAGTCGATCGCCCGGTTATTGTAGAGCTTGTAGGGTGTTGGTATTTATTAAGTGCAATTAGAATATGAAGGATTCCGCAAGCGCACAGAATACCATTGGAGCTTTTCCCTAGGAGAGTATTCTAGAGTATCGTATCCACAGGAAGCTTTGGCTAAAGAATCTAATAACTCACAATCATGTATCTATACTAACTTAGCAAACCACTAGACTAAAGTGAGGGGGTAAATGATATATGATAAAAGATATAGATAATATAACACACAAGAGAATTCTTATGATAAATGTGTAGTAGCAAGTTGAGAGGACAACGGGAGAGATCAAGGTTCCTATGTAATTCTCTATTACTTAGGTTCTATGATAGCAATCACACCATAGCACTTTGGGACATCAGAACACTAGCCACAAAAAGGAATGAGAAGGGGGCTACGAAGCTCTGACAAGGTCCTACAAACACCAACCCGAACGTGGTGGAATACGTCGGCCATCAGGGCTGTCACCACCTGGGGCTACCACATACTATCCGTGGGATTGGGTGCAATCTCAGGTAACCTATAGGATAGACACCAAGTCTACACTAGCGATTACTACTCTAGTCACATACGATTAACTAAAGCACTCGATGCGAGCGGAGGTCCCATGCAATGACATAACAACTATACTAACCAATTATATGAAAGGGAGGAAAGTAAATAGAGAAGATAAATATATAAATCATAAGTCTTACAAAGAAAGGATACAAGACATACCAAACCCTGAAGACTTCTCCAGAACAGGAGCACAACTCCGCTCTCCCTAACTCTCTATTTACTAATCTACTACATTGGAGAGTCTAGCCCTAATTCTCTAGTGGAAAGGTTGTCCTCACATTGGGACACCTCGATGACCAACAGGTCAAGAGATAATGAATAGAATGAATTTGGGTTTCACCAGGGGGGGGTGCAGTTATATAGCCCCGAGGTGGAGTAGGGGCCAAGCAAGCCTCCATAGCCGTAGGATCAAACCGACCTTGATAGACGGCCTAGATCCCACCTCAATGACGGTTTGGAACCGACCTTGAACCGACCTCCAAAGTGGGCCGAAATTGGGCTTCGGGCCAGGGCGGCCGCGCTCAAAGGCCAGGGCGGCCGCGCCCCCACCTTGGATTCTGGGCCCAAACCTCCGTGGATGCGTAGATCTCGTCGATAGCTTTCCAGAGAGGGTTGTTTCACTGAAAACGGAGTCTGGATGAGAAAGTTATGGCCGTTTTAGTGAACTCTGCTCTGTAGGTGATATCTTTTGATTCTGGACTCTGAATATAGCGAACAATATATCCATTTCGATCGTCTCGACGAGCTCTTTGCAATGGTACCATCTTGGAATATGTTTAGAACATGTTTATGCCTTGTATTCCTTGCAAACTCTAGGCTTTTCCTGTTTAATCCCCGAAAATATATAAATCACCAAAACTCATGGAATTATGTCAAGTAAAGCCCCTAGTCTATGTGATTATTCATTTTATGCCCTTATTTCATGTTTAGTTGACTATTAATATTATGCTATAACAGGTGTCAACATAGGGCGCTCCATATTCCGATGTCCCGTATGTGCGTCGCCGAGCTCGGAGCTCGGTGGTCGGCGGTGGAGGGGACATCGAGCTCGTCGCGCCGCCGCCGTCGCCTATACGTCTTATCAACCACGTGCACACGCCGCTGCCAGCGGTCGGAAGGGCGGCGGCGCCGTCCGGCCATAAATGCATGTACCTTGCGTCGTAGGGAAACGTGTGGACGGGAGAGCTCGGCAAAAGAGCTCGGCGGTTCGTTTGTCGAGGTCGTGGTTGTCCCGGTAGCCGCCTGTTGTGCATGGTGCGGTATGGCGTGATCCGACGAGCCATCCCAGCGGCGTGCTCTCTGGGGATCTTGCTCTCTAGCGATATCTTGTAGTAGGCTGCGGCCCCGTAAGCCGCGGCCTCCTTTGTTCAGCCGGGTCGTGGCCAGCCTTTTGTTGGAAAGAAGCGTACAATCCTGAGAGCTCGTTCAAGGCGGAGTTGTGCTTGTTGGTCGAGCTCGAGCTCGAGATCGCGCAGCACGGGAGAGCTTGTTCCGGAGAGAGCTCGTTCGAGACGGAGGGGCGCCCATGAGTCGAGCTTGACAGGCACACGGGGACGAAACGGGGGCTGTCTCATGGGCTCGTTCGTGGATTGGGCCCATCTCCTGATGGGCTTTTGTTTCGATTTAGGCCTTTTCAAGATTACCCGAAATATCTGTATTCCACACTTGTGGAAGCTAAAAGGGAGAGCCATCTTTGCATTCTTTGCCGGGGATGCTCAATCTCTGTGTTTTAGCTAAGCCAGGCTTGTACAAGCAGTGACGAAGACTGAAATAATTTTAGATGGGGCTGAAACAATGGAGATGTTGATTTGCCGGAAGATTTAATGGTGATTTTTTGTTTTTGCTACAGTAATTAACCTTGATTACCGGCTTGCGGGGGCTAGAGCCCTACTAGCCCGGGTGCTAGCTCCGTGGGCGTGTCTTGTCGGACTTTAGGATCACTAGCATGGCATCTAGGCGGGTAACATTAATAGAAACATGATGAACAACCCTAGATGATACCCTAGCATCTACACGTTCTACTGGTAAACGGGAAACAGAGGGGTTGTAGGATGAGTTACCGACCATCGGAGGTCTTGGCGGGGACGGCGGTGCTTGATCCGGATGCGGCGGTGTTGGAGTCTCCCATCGATCTTCTACGCACTAGGCAGCGGCGGTCGGAGCGTGGAAGTCGGTGCGATGGCGGGCGGCGAGGTGGAGCCACTTCCCCGTCACTTGCTACGCACCCTTGACAGATCGGATTAGGGTTTGTAGGTGGGAAGAGTGGCGGCTGTCAACTCGTGTACAGTGTTGTGGCCCCCACCTTCCTTTTATATTACTTGATGTGATAGGGGCCCTCCAACCATAGATGGGTTGGGCTCCCCCAATCAGGGCGCGAGGTCAAGGCCCGGTTGGTCCGTTGGGCCCAACTTCGGGATAGAGATCAATCTAACATTCTTCCCCCTTGATCTCATCTCACATTTTAACTTTCACTTTAAACTTTCAACTTTCACCTTACTTATTCCATCTCAGATTTGTGCATAGAACATGTTTTATCGTCAGGGTCTTTTGCCGATAGATTTCATAGCTACAATACACATCTCCGGTCGAAAACAAATAATACTTTAACTTTGGGCCCTTTTAGTATCCAGTGATCATAGGCTTTCCCTTAACCCCCATGCCGCTACGTGTGTTCGTGAACACTTTGGGTGGTAAGCCTTTTGTGAGCGGATCTGCTTGAGCATCTTTTCGGTGCTTATGTGCTCAAGATTTATAACGTGATCCTGGATTTTCTCCTTCACAACATAGTACTTTATGTCAATGTGTTTGGCAAAGCACCACTTGACCTATTGTTGTGAGCATACTCTATTCTTTGGATTATTATCACAAATTATAATGTCATTGGTCCATGGATGTTGTCGACAACTTTCAAAACCGGGTAGGAATTTCTTTAGCCAATTCACTGCCCCGTTGCCTCATAGCAAGCTACAAACTCGGCATACATAGTGGAGTTTATAGTAACCTTTTGTTTAGAGCTTTTCCACGATATTGCTCCCTTTGCGAGAGTAAACACGTATCCGGATGTAGACTTTCTATCATCTCCCGCATAATCGAGTCCGAATATCCCAAAATCTTTAGGGAGTCGGATCTTAAATGACGTTAGCATGAGGCCTTTTCGTTCCTTGCAAATAGCACAAGACTTTCTTTACTAATCCCCAGTGTGCAACACCGGATTACTTTGAAATCGCCAAGCAACCCGGTTACATAAGCCAAGTCGGGCGGCGTGCATACTTGAGCATCTTTGTAAGCTTCGACGGTGAAGCATATGGAACCCCTTTCATTTGGTTGAGCTCATATTGGTTCTCGGGACACTAAAATCCCCATATTTCTAAGCCCTTGACTATGGGTGTAGGTGAAGGTCTACTTTTATGCATATTGAATTTCTTTAAGACCTTTTCAATGTATGCCTTTTGAGGCAGTCCCAATACCCCTCTTCTTCTATCTCAGTGAATTTCTATGCCCAAAATAAAAGAAGCTTCACCAAGATCTTTCATGTCAAACTTTGAGGACAAAAACCCTTTTGTTTTCTGTAGTAGACTCATATCACTACTTGCAAGTAGAATATCATCCACATACGGGACTAGGAAAATATATTTCCCATTTTTAAACTTTGCATAGACACGGTTGTCCTCGACATTTGCTTTAAACCCAAAAATTCTTTATAGTTTTGTCAAACTTCAAGTTCCACTGTCTTGAAGCCTGCTTTAAGCCATAAATAGATTTCTTTAGGCGACATCCCATCTTTTCTTTGCCTTCCACGATAAAACCCTTAGGCTGTGCCATGTAGACATTCTCCTCCAAGTCTCCATTTAGGAATGCCGTCTTTATATCCATTTGATGTAACTCTAAATTAAAATGTGCCACCAATGCCATTATTATTCTGAAAGAATCTTTACATGAGACTGGAGAAAAGGTCTCAAGTGTAATCGATTCCCTCTCTCTGCGTAAAAGCCTTTAGCCACAAGTCGCGCTTTTATATCTTTCTACCTTCCCTTGGGAGTCACGTTTTATTTTGTAGACCCATTTACTGACCCTCTTGTTTTGGCTCCTTTAGGAACATCCGCTAGGTCCCAAACATCATTGGAACTCATAGCGCATTTCTTCTTTCATGGCTTCTAACCACTTTGATGCGTGATTGCCACTCATGGCTTCTTCATATGAGGAGGGTTCACCTTCCATATGAAACTCTTCAATATTATAAACTTCATAGTCATTAGGTATAGCTGACCTTCCGACTCTTTGAGACCTTCTAGGGGCCTCCTCATTTGGCACATCTTCTGTTTGAGGCTGGTGTTGCTCCCCCTCATCTGTGGCAACAGTTTCATTAGGTTCCTGATTAACAGGTTCCTCATTCTCTTCTGTTGTTACCACAGGAGGAACAATAACATGTTCTTGCGCCACAATGTCTTGCAATTTGGTGCGTAAAACAAATGTAGCTCAAAGAATGGCTCTTGAATTATAGGATTGGTAGCGACACCCGCTTTTCTTCAAGATCAATTTTCCGAGCTTCCATGCTCCCCTTATCATTTCATTCTCTAGAAAAATAGCATGTCTTGTTTCTACAAACTTTGTAAGTCTGTCGGGACAATAGAAACGAAAACCTTTCGACCTTCGGGATAGCCAATAAAATGGCAACTCTTTGTTTTGGGATCAAGCTTCCCAATATTTGGGTTAAACATTTTAGCCTCAGCAGGACACCCCCACACACGCAGATGGTTTAGTGAAGGCACCCTTCCTATCCACAATTCATACGGTGTTTTGGGCACCGATTTGCTTGGAACTCTATTGAGAATATGAATGGCGGTTTTTAACGCCTCCATCCACAAACTCAATGGTAAGGTAGAGTAACTCAACATCGTGCACCATATCCATCGTGGAATGCGGTTACGCCTTTTCGGCTACTCCATTTCTTTGAGGTTCACCCGCTTGGAATACTAGGCAACTATACCAGTTTTTCTGTAGAAACCTTGCAAAAGGTCCGGGAACTTGACCATATGGGGTATGCCGGCCGTAGTACTCCCCTCCCCCGCGGTCGGATCGGACTACTTTAATCTTTAAGTTGTGTTGATTTTCAACTTCAGCTTTAAACACTTTAAATTTATCCAATGCTTTCGCTCTTTCTTTAATTGGATAAATGTAGCCAAACAGGGAGTAGTCGCCTGCGTGAATGTAATGAACGAGTCATAGCCATCCACACTCTTTACGGGAAAAGGACCACAAATGTCGGTATGAATGATCTCTAATATTCCGCGCTCTTTTGGCATTCTTTTTAATTTGCTTTACATACTTTCCTTTTATGCAATCTATGCATTGCTCTAAGTCTGAGAACTCCAAAGGAGGAAGAATATCATTCTTTACTAGTCTTTCTATTCTCCCCCTCAAATACGACCTAAACGACAAGTGCCATAATTTCGCCGTTGCATTTGGAGTTCTTTCTTTTTCTATTTTTATTAGTAGACGAGGCTACGCCATCAGTTACATCACATATGGAATTCACATTTTCGCATAGCGATAACATATATAATTCGTCTTGTCTGAAGGCAAGACCAACATAAATATCATTAAACCAAATGGCACATTTGCCATGTCCAAAATTACAGGTAAAACCCGAATCATCCAACTTAATAACACTTATTAAGTTTCTTTGCGATGTAGGAACATAAAAAAACATCTTTCAAAAGAAGAATGTAGCCACTTGGTAACTTTATTGCTACATCGCCAATGGCCTCCATTGCAGCTTCAACTCCATTTGCAACGCTAATGGAACTTTCTCTTTTTAGCGTAGTTCTCGTCGAATGGAATCCCCTCAAAAGAATTAGCAACATGAATAGTTGCTTTGTAATCAAGAAACCATGTAGACTTTGAAAACTGTACATACAGGGATTCATTTACAAATGAAATAATGTTCTCACCATTCTTTGCCATTATTGCCTTTAAGTAGTCAGGGCAGTTTTTCTTAATATGGTTCGGATTACCACACCGAAACACCCCATTTCGCCTTGTTGTGGCCCTTGCCGTGGTCGTGGCTTTTGCCGTTGCTGTGGCTTTTGCTATTGCTGAGGCTTATGGTGCATGGGAGCTTTCTTTGAGGGAGAGCCAGGATTAAAGGGCTTTTTACCCTTGTTGTTGTTGCCTTTGAGGTAGTTCAGATTACCACCTTGCTGGCCCTTTATCCTTATCTCCTCATCAACATACTCGAGCGATGAGCTTGTCTAAGTCCCATTTCTCAGGCCGCATGTTGTAGTTGATCACAAAGTTATCATACTCTTTTAGGCAAAGAAGCAAAAACAAAGTGGATAAGGAGTTGAGGTTGAATCTCCAAATCCATTGCCTTCAACTTATTTGCTAAGTGGCTCATTCTATGAATGTGATCACGTATCTTGCCACCTGTGTACTTTTTCATTTGTCAATTGCTTGAACAATTGGGTGGCATACACCTTGGAGGAACCAAAGTGAACTGATTCTTGATCCTCTCAAGGTACTCTCTGGCAGAATCACACTTTGCAACTGAGCCTGCAATGGAGGGCTCAATTGTATTTTCAATCACAACACAACATTTCTTATTGTCACCGAGCCATTTGCCACGCTTTATGTCATATGACATCCTTACGGAGCAAAGTCCCTCTTTCTCTTTTCCCATGCCTCATCACTTTCACGGTGTCACGATCGGTTCCACAGTGCTCTGTGGGACACGGTTCGTTGATCACCCAACCAACCTCAGCCAAATGAAAGGCCAAGTCAATCTTTCTTTTCCATTCGGATAGTTGTCTCCTTTCGGGTGCGGGATCTTGTCGATAACGCCCATCAAGGAGGAAGCGCCCGAAAGCACAATTCCGGACTTGTGAGAACAATTTAAACAACATAATAATTGCCATTGCATGGAACTCTTTTATGTATTAAATCTACATCACCGTTGGGCGTAAATAGAAATAACACATGCACATTATAATCTTTGTTATTATCAACGTTGGTCAGAAAAATAACAATATTATAACCATCTCAAAAACCGTAATTCTAAAATCAAATTCTCCGATGGTTCGAATGTAATTATAAGAAATAAACAACTTTATCATACGCAGCGGAGACATTAAAACTTTCATAATTCTATTTTCTAGAAACTTTCTTTGTACTTTTCTCATCACAAAATTATCGTTAGACAAAATTTATAACGAGATTTGCATCAACTATCAATTCAAGTTGCATCAAATACAAAATTCTGGAAAATAGAAAATGAAAAAAGGTACTTGTGGTTGTTAACAGGCGGGGCGAACGAACCGCCCATGGCTGGATTTGGCCCGTGGTTTGCCGGTCTTGTGGCCTAGCTGCCCGCGCTGTAGGCCAAATACTTTGCCGGCCAGGTGAAAATCCCGATCATTGCCGGGCTGTTCGACGAGGGCGGCCGAGATCCGACGGCCCTCCCTTCTTTTTTTCGATCAAAAACCAGCAAAGACAACCGGCCGGTCCCGAAACCCTAATCATTTTTCTCTCTGTCCTCTCTCTTTCTCCACCAAAAACCAGAAGCAGCAACCTCGGGCGGGCGGCTCCGGCGAGGAGGGGAGCGACCACCTCCGGCCCGCTAGTGCCGCACCACCGTCTCCCCTTCATTTCTCTCTCCCTCTCTTGCCTAGCCACGCACAAGGCGAGAAGCAAGCAGCCCAACCGCCATGACGGCTCATCGGAGAGAAGGATGGAGGCGGCGCCGCCGTCGGGCCCTTCGTCGGTCGCGCGCTCGCCGCTGGCCGAGCGCGCCGCCGCGAAAAGCCGGTGGTGGTGCCTCTTTTTCATGGGTGGCGGTGCATGTTTGCACCACGCCGGCGATTTGGAGCCCAGGTAGGCTCCCTATTCCGTTAGGGTTAGGGAAGTTCTTTTCCGATCCGAAATCGGTGCCTTTATGCTTTGAGTTCATTCTTTGCCGATCCGTGACGGTTCGGTCGATTTTGCAGTTCGAGTTCTTTCTTTTGCTTTTCCGATCTAGACCGATCGGTTGATTTGAATCAGTTTTCATCATTCCCGATCTAGATCCACGCTAGATGGGGCTCGCAGATACCATTGTCAGACTTTAGGACCACTAGCATGGCATCTAGACGGGTAACATTAATAGAAACATGATGAACAACCCTAGATGATACCCTAGCATCTACACATTCTACTGGTAAACGGGAAACAGAGGGGTTGTAGGATGAGTTACCGACCATCGGAGGTCTTGGCGGGGACGGCGGTGCTTGATCCGGATGCGGCGGTGTTGGAGTCTCCCATCGATCTTCTCTGCACTAGGCAGCGACGGTCGGAGACGTGGAAGTCGGTGCAGTGGCGACGACGGCGAGGTGGAGCCACTTCCGTCACTTGCTGCGCACCCTTGACAGATCGGATTAGGGTTTGTAGGTGGGGAGAGTAGCGGCTGTCAACTTGTGTACAGTGCTGCGGCCCCCACCTTTCTTTATATTGCGCAGTGTGACAGGGACCCTCCAACCCTAGATGGGTTGGGCTCCCCCGATTAGGGCGCGAGGTCAAGGCCCGGTTGGTCCGTTGGGCCCAACTCGGGATAGAGATCAATCTAACATGTACAAGCCTGATCTGGCCCTCCTCCACCACACTCTGTCGTCCATCTACCTCAACTCTGGCCACCACGCTCCACCCATCTCCGTCATGATCCGGCCACAGCATATTTCATGTATAATGGTTGTCTTTTATTAAGTTGTCTCATATAGTAACTCGTAATTCCTTAACTTATGGAAATTGTGAGTTAGTTGTCCAATAGTCCTAAATTTAGCCATTCTGAAAGTGAACTGAAGCAATTATATATGCATCTAAGATTTTTTTTTGGCAAGATATATGCATCTAAGATTGATCTTCCTCTACCAGAAACACACGCTACTGTTTTGGACTCCGAGGCTTCGTCTCGGTCATGACTTTCTGTTGAGCAACGCGTCTTCCTTTTCCATTTTCCAACTCAGGACAAAGATATTGAGCCAAAATTTTCACCTAAACAAAATGGACGCAGATGTGTTTAACTCGTCAAGTCCACGTCAAGGGATTGCGACGTCTACAGTTTAGTTACTTTAGTAATGAATTCTTGTTAATTATACACTGAGTTTAATCACAAAATTGTCCTTCGTATATGCGAAAGTGTTGACACCGATAACCGTGAACATGTTGCGGGCTGTTCAGTTGATGGTTTCGCGGTTGATAAGCCCCGCTAATATTGTTCCACCACGTTGCCGACTTCGCCTGGGACGTAAGCCCGCTAATATTGTTCCACCACGTCGCCGACTCGCCTGGACGCCACAGCCGCGCCCACACCAGTTGACTGGTGGGGTGACCTCGTCGGTGCTGAGTTCATGACCACAGCGCGGAAGTTGCACCACCTGTGCAGCCGACACCTCTACCCGTTGACGTCCGCGACGGCGACCCCCGGGGACTCCGTCGCCCGCCCGGCTTCGGCACGGGGCAGCTTCCACCCACCGAGGCCTCGATCCACGGCCTTCGCCGACTCCTCCAGGCTGCCTTTGAGCCGCTCATCTCGTCGCCGCCCCCTACGCACCACCCGGGTCGATGAGTGGATCCCCCAGGCGTAGCTCCCGCCGCTGGCGGCCAAGTCGATCTTCAGGGGACCCGCGGCGGAAAGAGGAGGCCCGGCGGGTGCTCC
The DNA here is from genome assembly GCA_015847255.1 of Hyparrhenia diplandra. Classification (NCBI taxonomy): domain Eukaryota; kingdom Viridiplantae; phylum Streptophyta; class Magnoliopsida; order Poales; family Poaceae; genus Hyparrhenia; species Hyparrhenia diplandra. Next base: position 66,852 of record JADLZK010003779.1, read on the forward strand.
TCAACAAGTGGGAAGGCCGTCCCGACAACGCTTCCTCGTCCACCCCCGATGACGCGGTGACGGAGCGGCTCCTCAGCCACTTTAGGGGACACGTCCCGGATCACAAGCGCAAGGCCGTGAGTGTGCTCTTCCCGTTGCGCCGTCCCCGTCGCGGCAGGCCTCACAGGCGCTGACCGCCGACCCCGTGATTTAGGCTGTAACCTTCGGTCGCACAGTTAGTTTATCCTTTAGAAACACCTATCGACGCACCACCGTTTGAGCCGGTGCCTTGTGTTAGTGTGCCCATCTTGTGTGCGCCCGTGCATCTCGCTAGGGTTCTCACAAGGCTGTAAAAACTTTCTAACTTCTCTTAATGCAGTACGGGCAAGTGCCTGGTTTCGAAAAAAAAAAGAGAAAAACATTATACAATTGTTGATAAGCCGGTTTGATAAGCCTACCCCATATGCTGTACTCGATCGGCATGGTCGAGCGATTGTAGAACATGGATGAGCCGAACCTGGCCATTGAGCATCATTATATTCCGCACCGGAATTACCCGGAAGACTGTTAAGAAGCTGCGGCCATCCTGCTTGTTGAAGTCCAGCTCAAAGTCAGCGTCTTGGCTTGGAATTGCAGCGTGACTGTGAGGCTGAAAAGTAGCAGCAGAAGCATTGATTGGCACTATATCAGTGGGGTTCTTGTAGTAGGAATATTTGTTCATAGTGTGCTTTGGTGTGTTAGTGTCTGCCTTGATTCATGAGCACACATGATACAGTTAACGGGTTTAAAGCCGTAGCATTAGGATACAGTAATATGCACATGAGCCCATCGTTTGAATTAGTCTCCCAGTGCTACGGCTTTAAACTCTTTGAATACAGTAATTTTTTGGCTTCAACTAGATCTCAGTACAAAATATTGGAGAATCAAACTACGTAGATGCTACACAATCTTTGGTTAAGTCAATGAGTTACTGCAGGTCCAGTGTAGTTGAGTCTCCAAAAACATCTTCTACTTCCCATTGTACAATTCTAACTAGTGCCCAGCAGCAAAAGTATTCCATTTTACTCACTCTTCTGTCACAAATTATTTGAACATGACAAGAGAATCCCTGAAGGCCTGAACTAGCTCCTCAACTCGGTAAAATTCAACGCACAGCCGCACAAAGAGATACCCTCAACTTGCCCTCACTCACACAAATATGAGTTCAAATTCTGCTATACTGAAGACGAGGGAAATTAAACTTCTACCGGTCTTGTTTGGATGTGATCTGATTGGCATCAAACCACATGTTTTGGGGTGAATTGGAGTGAAATTTAAACTAAATAACAATGTCTAACTTCTAGTATATATTTGAACAAGGTCTAAATAAATGACCATCTAAACAAGGTCTAAATAAACGGCCATTAGTCAACTGCACATGTTCAAACCGTTTTTAATATACATAAACATAAAACTGGAAAGCCATACACTAACTTCTAGTATATATTTGAACAAACTGTGCTGAAACAATGTACAAGTGGTGCTGAATGCTGATGGATCCTGTCCAAGTCAGGATAGGCTAATACAGGCATGGGCGTATATACAATTATACATACATATACATTTTACACTAAAAAAGAAGTATATATATACATTACACTAATTAAAAGGAGTATCACATTTACATGAAATGAAAACTTAGAATGTATGGTATAATTGGGCTGAATTTAACGCCCAGATTCCAGCAGCCCTTGCAGAATCCTCTTCTCCATGCTGAAATTTCCAGTGCTGACAATCTCCAAGCTGCCCACCGACGACTGCCCCAGCAGACTTTCCATCTCTTCAGGGTCATGTTGCGCTGGCATCCATGGATGCTGCATGACCTTGCAAAGTCGGTCCAGCTTCTCAGCGACATCTCTCATTGCCGCCGTCTATCACCGGTCATCTCCAGGCACTCCCGAGCAAGCTCTGCGACCTCCTCTAGCAACCAAGTATCATTGCCACTCTTTATGTGGTCATGTATGACGTCCATGAGTCTATCCTCCTTCATGGCGCACAAGAAGTGTAGTGAAAGGCTCCTCTCATTCTCAGGCCCTTCAAGATTAAATGCCATCTTACCAGTGAGTAGCTCTAGAAGAACAACGCCAAAGCTGTACACGCCACTCTTATCCGTCAGCTGGCAAGTCTGCATGTACTCGGGGTCTAGATACCCACAAGTCCCTTGCACCAGAGTCATGAACTGGGACTTGTCAGTCGGTGCTAGTATAGAGGCCCCAAAGTCTGATACCTTTGCAGCATAGTTCTCATCGAGAAGTATATTGGAAGATTTGACATCACCGTGAAGTATTGGAGGTGAAGCCCATGAATGTAGGTAAGCTAAGGCTACAGCAGACTCGAGGGCAATGTGCAACCGACTCGAGAAGGGGATGTTGTGGCAGCCATTGTCACCATGGATCAACTGAAACAGAGTGCCATTGGGAATGTACTCGTAAACTAGCATTGGAACCTCTACTTCCAGGCAGCAACCTAGTAGTTTGACAATGTTCTTGTGGTTGATTTGGGGAAAGGATGAGCATTTCTTTGCCGAACTCCTTCTTCTGCTGCTCACTGGTCATCGATACACACCGTTTGACAGCGATGAGACAACCATCCTTGAGCAAACCCTTGTAGACGGTGCCATGGCCACCACGGCCGAGGATGTTCTTGTCATCAAACTTGTCAGTCGCCTCAATGAGCTCTGCTTCTGTGAAGATGGAGAAACCAGTTCCTTGCTTTAGGCTTATCTCTTGTAGCAGCAGCATCCCACCATGTTGTTGGAAATACTTCTGCTTGATGTTGGACAGCTTCTTCCTTTCAAGAATAAGGTATATGCAGGTGATGGCTATAACCACAATTACAACCCCGATGCTTGGACCTGTATGCATGCAGTTTCAATTCAGTCATGTGGGGACAACTCCATGGGGAAAAGACAGGGAGAAAGTGTGATTTACCCACAACTAGGACCACAGTGCCAGAGCGTAAGGAACCTTTTGGAGGCTTTTGATCTGGGCAAATGAAACTCCCGTTTGTGTTCTTGCAATGTCCCGGGCATGGAGGTGGAACGTTGACAGCACACTCATCAATATCTGCAAACACACAGTATCATATTTAGAGATCTGTTGTGCAAGGATCAAAAAGTGAGACATGAAATGCTTGAATGCATCAATCAAGGATATACTCCAATATGAACCTTTGCATCCATCAGGAAGGTAAGGATTGCCAGTGTAGCCTTCAGTGCAATTGCAGAGGTAGCCTGGACCATTGACTGAATCAATGCATGTGCTGTTATTGCTAACACAAGCATACAAAGTTGCATTTGCCTTGGCAATAGCACAGGTCTCGTTGCCCACTGCCCAGTTCAAGATCACTGGGACACGGCCATCATTTTCTTTCCAGAACTCTGTCGTGTTAAGATATGTTGTGCGAAAATGGAATGCATCAGCCTCCATCATCACAGCATAGCCACAGTACTCTGCGCCATCTGTGGTGCTTCTGTTGATATAGGCTGTGGTGTTGTACCGTTCATTGAAATCCACCGCGTAGTAGGACATGTTGCGGGTAAGTGCAACCTGGCAGCACCGATACCTTCGCAAGAACCATCTTGTGCCGAGTTGTTGTTAGCGGGCCAGGATTGCGCCCAACACCCAAGCACATTCTGCATAATAGAAAAAATCAGTTTATTGTGAACCAAAAGGTTACTCAGCCCTTAAAGAGTAAAGAATTAGAATATATGTCTAGCAATAAATCATTATCTATGAGTTTTCTTTGTATGCTTAGTTGCCAAGTCATCTTAAGATGATCATTACTTGATCTCCTCTTAATGAAAACATGATCAGGCATGGTCGCGAAAAAAAAAAAAAGATGATGATTACTTGAGAAAACTCACAGTATAGCCCGATCATGTATGCGAAAGTGTGTTGATGCCGACAACTGTGAACATGTTGAGGTGCTCAGAGAATGTGAACGGTGTATTGAGAGTTCCAGGTACGTGGAGTAATCGATGGTGCTCCCATTAGACTGGTTGCTGCACATATATGAGATATAGTTCTTCATCCTAACCTGGCCATGGAGCACCGATATATCCATCACTGGCATGTTGTAGTAGTATGGTATGTTGCTGTGGCCATCCATAGTGCTATTGCAGTCGAGCTTAAATCCTTCCATTGCACAATCAGCACCAATCCCAAATGGGAATACAATGTCAACATCGCCGCATTTCTTCAGGCAATTGGGGCCTGGCAACACTACTGCCTTGCCATGGAAACGAAGTGTAACTGTGAGGCTGAAGAATAGCAGCAGAAGAATAGGTACTGTATCAGTGGAGTTCTTGTAGTAGTACATAGTTTCTTATGGTGTGTCTCAAACTCTCAATATCTGCTTTGGTTTCATGTGCGTATATGAGATGACATGGTAGTCTCTATATATAGCTGTCCGACGCTTATACTTGGCTAATTGGCCAGAACTTTTTCTTTTCTTTGTTTCTGCAAAATGAGATCATTACTTATTTATTTTATCATCTTTTGATGGCTCCAACAAATACATGGTATGGTTGGAATCCTTTTGAAAGGGTCGCCGCTGTTTTGATTGAGCAAATCATCTTCCTGTTGCACCTTCCGCCTTAGGGCTTGCTTGCTCCGATTCTCCATGGAAAGTGATTCTGTGACTAAAGTGATTTTTCGAAGATACAATTTTGTGGATTCAGCTGAAAAACTACTTTGGGAGCTCTGCCATACAGGGCCATAAGGGAAAAAGGTTTAGAGTCAGGTCCGTTTTACCCCCTGAAATAGTTCTGAATTTGAAAAAAAAAAAAAAAAACTTCCAAACAACATATACACCTTAACTTTTAAAACCAGACAAAATACCCCTTTGACCATTTCAAATTGGTTTCTCAAGTAGGTTTCTTGACCTGGAAGGAAGTCTCTCTTCTTTCCCTCTCTTTTTTTCTCTTATAAAAATAATTTTTTTTTCATATATTTTCAGATGAAGACAAACTTTACATCAAAATTTAGATCTAGACGCAATCTACAACTTTGTAGTTGACAATTACTTTTATCTGAGATTATTTCAAGGCTCAAATATTCACTTTAAGTTTTTATATTCTGAAATTCATTTTTTTTATTTTTTTAAATGACCTTCAATAGAGACATGCTTTATACCAAATTTATAAAGCTCAAAGAGATCTAAAACTTTCTGGTTAAATTTGGGATGGGGTGGGTGGGGCGTGGGGATTTAACAGAAAGGTTTAATAGAATCCAAAAACTACGCACTAAATTTTGTGCAACCTATTATGTTTTAAGAATTCTCTGAATTCTAGCATGGATTGTTCAGTTGACTCTCTGTTCTTCAATCCACCCAATTGACAAATTTAAAATCACAACTAGCAGCGAAAGACTCCAATTTCATGCAGTTACATCATCTCATAAATTTATTTGGATCTGATAAGAGATTGCCTCAACTAGGAGTTTTTAACCACAATTATGGGGAGTGTATATCCTGCAAACTTTATTTTGACAAATTCTCTTGCAGTGACGGCACTGAAAGGAAATGAACTTAAAATAGTCATTGCACATGTTTAACCTTCAAATTAGGTAAGCATACAACTGAAACGATTAAAGAAGCTGTAAAACGATGGATGTGAATGGATAGACGGTACTGAAATACCATGTAATGCTGCCTCTCTCCAAATTTGATGTCATGCCGTACTAAATTCAGGGCTGAATATGGCCACGTCAAAAACTAAGGGAGCAGGCCTAAACTGAGGCAGGATTGGATTGCATCATGACAAGCACTCAAAAGGAATAACTACAAAGCATTGTTCTGTCCTTTCAAACAAGGAAGGTTATATATTGTTCAGTTGGCGGATCCGTAAGTTGACAATTCTGCTATTATGACGGCACCGAAAGGACCCTAATGATATTTTTAAACATAATTAAAGTACAGTCTTTACAGATAGTGCCGATGCCCTCCAAGTTGGTTCCTCCAAGATTGTAATTCGCTCTGCATTGAAGTCAAGCCAGCACGTGGATTATATATATACACTGCTTTGGCTAGGTCGATAGTTACAGATGTCACGTCACTCCAAAAACTAAAACCAAATAGTTAATTAAAAAAAAAACTAAAGTCAACGCGGAACGTGGATTGGTTTGGCCAAGTCGAAAATTGCAGAGTTCATGATGCCACAATTATTTGGGGCGGAATGTGGATCACGGCGGGACTAGAGACGATCATAAGCCAAGCCGTTGTTCTCCCAACTAAAATTAGCATAACTCAACACATTGTTCAGTTGGTGGACTCAGATTTGGGGACAGAGAAAGCCCATAACAGAAGATTGGACGGATTGGGAATGGGAGTAGTGGAGTCAGTAGAACCAGGCTAACCTCGCGCTACCCTGTCGCCGCGCGTTGCACTGTACATGGCTGCCGGCGTTCGTCTAGCCGTCGCCTCGCCGGACTTCGAGCTGCCTCCCCGCAGCATCTCAAGCCCTTTGCGTCCATCCGCGACCATCGCGCGTCGAGGGCCGAGTCCCGCTGCGCCGTGCGCCGCGGCCTCATGCGCTGCTCTTGTCGATGATTTTTTTTTTTTTTTTTTTGAGAAATTGCTCTTGTCGATGGATGGATACCGGCCTTTTCGTGCCAGGCCAGGTTTGGGTTGGGCCACCTGAGAGATTTCTGGCCCAAACCAAAAGTTAAGTTGACTCATCATCATCGTCATCCACAATCGAATTAAAAACTTCTTTTTTAAAAAAAAAAAAAGAGAGAAGCCCGCAAGAGCAAAAGGATTTCCGTCTCGGTCAGTTCTATATGATGAAGCTATCAGGACTGAAAATTTTCATTCCTCAATGATAGTTTTTTCAGATAATATGGAAATTGAATGGAGAAAAGTAGAAAATTCATGGTATGCAGCCTTCGGAGTAAAATGCACCTGGGGTCCTCAAACTATTGGCCTCCTCCCATCTAGATACTCAAACTATCAAAACGACTATCTAGGTCCCTCAACTACTGCTGATGCACACCAAAGGTCTAAAACCTGCCACGTCAGGGGCAATTTTTCAAAACAAGCCCTATCTATTTTCTCTTTCTCGCAACTAGCTCCTTCCTCCATGCTACGACCTTTGCCACGGTCGTGCCGTTGCATCCGCATCGCACTCGCGCGCGCCTCGCCGCCCATCCCGCCCTACCATGTTGACCTCGCCGTGCTAGTACGAGCGGCCGGGAAGGAGCTCCCTCGCCATGCCCGCGCCCGTGCGTGGTGGACCTACCCCCGTGCGCGTCCTCGGCGGGCGGCGGCCGGCATCCTCGCCTGCCCTGCGGGGAAGGAGAACATGGAGGTGGGGGAACGAGGAGGAAGCAGGCCTCGCAACGCGTCGAGGCGGAGGATGAGTGCGGGCGGATGTCCTTCTCCCCAAAGTGAATGGTCGCGTCGGCGCCGATGGTCTCGGCCGGTCGATCCCGCACACCACCCATGAGCATCTGTGCTAGCAAGTTGTGCCTTTGGCGGAGCCACGGAGGCGTCGCATCTAGGCTAGCTAGCTTTGCCTTGTGAAATCTCATGTTTGGTTTTGAAATTGATGACACTTTGTTATGCTAATCCTATTGCTCTAAGTGTGACTTAAGAGATAGGATTACATGGATGATGTGGAGCATGATGATCATGAACATGGACGATGATGATGGATATGATGGATCGTCAAGCTTCGGTTGTCGGTTTGGAAGGAACTTGGGAGATCAAGGCAAAGGTATAACTTGATAGGGTTTTCTTTGGGTGATCAAGACACTATAGAGAGTGTGATCACATTTAGGATAGATGGCCGACTATCAAGAGGGAATGCCACGGCTAATCCAATGACAAGTGCCTCTAGGTCCAATTGACTTGCATATTGCATTTAGGATATGAGAGCACTAACTTCGTTCTTGCCTAATCGATCGCGACATGCTAACATACATGATATTGAGATCATCTTCGACGTGTTGGCAACTCATGGCAAGAGGCGAAGAAAGGTTGAAGCAGAGGCGACGACAAATTGCTGAAACTCGCAGGAAGGGCCGACCGGACGCGTCGACCGGACGCTGGGTCCTTGACCGGACGGTCCGGTCGAGCGAGTCCGGTCGAATAACAGAGAGCATGTTTTTCGGGCTCAACTCAAGGCTTCGACCGGACGCATGTTGGGAGAGTCCGTCACCACCGGATCCTCCGACCGGACGCTTGAAGACCGGTGTCATTTGTGGGGCTGAAGCGTCGCTTCTGACCGGACGCATGGTCAGCTGTGACCGGACGCTAGGACCGGACCCGCTGATGAGTCCGGTCAACACCTTGCAGAACCTGCAGTTTGAAGACCAACGGCTATGTTTTTGAGTGGGCTCTATATATACTTGGATGGCCGGTTTCTAAAGCTCTCTCTTGCACATTTTAACACTCCTACACATTTGTGAGCTTGTGAGACTCCACTCCACTCATCTCTTCATCCTAACTTCGAATCTTGGGTGAGATTGAGAGAGATAGAAGTGCATTTGCTTGATTGCTTGCATCTAGAGGCACTTCATCCTTGGAGGAGCTGCGGGATTTGTTTCTCTTTGGAATTTGCTTGGTTCCCTAGCGGCTTGGAGGTTGAGGCGGTGTTGAGCTCGATTAGAGCTTGTTCGAGGCCACACCGATGTATTTGTGAGGGGTCGTTCCTTACCCCGCGGGAGATTCGCGAAAGGAGCACTAGTGGATTGCTCGTGGCTTGTGAATCCTCTCTTGTGATTGGTGTGCTTGAGCTCCCACCGGGATTTGGCACCGTGCCATTAAGCTTAGCAACCATCAAGTGAGTGTATCGCCACAACGGGACTAGTGTCCGGCAAGCACGTGAACCTCGGTGAAAAATCATCGTGTCAATCTTGTTCGTGCTCGTTGGAGATTTCATATTGATCACGGTGATTGGCTTCCACCTCTACACGTCGACGTTGGTATATCGATCACACCCTCTCTAGCATTTACTCTTGATTACTTGCTTAGCTTGAGTAGTGTTATTTGTGATAGCTAGTCTCTTGCTAGAATTGTGTAGTGTTTCACCTAGGATCGACTTAGAGGCATAGAATTGAGTGACTAGAGATTATAATCTTGTTGTAGTGTTGATTGCATAGGGGCTTGCATAGTTACACTTGTAGCACCGCTTTTGTTACGCTCGCCGCTTAAATTACTAACCGGTTTGCTCAAGTGGTGTTTGTAGATTTTTAATAGGCTATTCACCCCGTCTAGCCATTAGGACCTTTCAAGTGGTATCGAGCGAGGCACCATTTCTAGAAGGCTTAACAACCTACGGTGACAAAATGGCGTTGACAATGCATATCAACAACACGAAGAAGGCGCTGCCTTTTGATGGCATCAATTTCGCCTATTGGAAGGTGAAAATGACCGCACATCTCAAGTCAATCAATAGAAAGGTGTGGAAGGTGACCGAGAGCAAGTTTGAGGCGGCTAACAAGGATGCTCCTACACCGGTTGAGGAGAAGAAGCTTCAAGCCAATGATATTACCGTGAGCGCTTTCCATAAGGCATTCAATGATAGAGTGTTTGAGCAAGTCAAGTCAATTGAGATAGCTTATGACATTTGGAAGAAGCTAGAAGAGTGCTATGAGGGCACCGAAGGCGTCAAGCAAGCAAAGGCATACATAAAGCTTGAGCAATTCAATAGCTTCAAGATGGAAGAAGATGAAAGTGTGCCGGAGATGTTTCACCGTATGCAAGTATTGGTGAATGATCTCAACTCACTTGGAGAGGAGATCAAGGACAAGACCTTCAACATGAAGTTCTTGAGGTGTTTGCCGAGCGGTTTGGGATGTTCATCACCGTGCTTGTGAGGACAAATTTGAGGGATTTGACTCCCAACCAATTGCTTGATGAGGTTATGACCGATGATTCATATAGAGATGACAAAAAAAGAAGCAAGAGCTCATCAACAAGGCCAACAAGAAGAACAAGGATGATGACAAGAAAAGCTTGGCACTCAAGGCTAGTTCATCATCAAAGGGCAAGAGCAAGAAAGAGATAAGTCTAGTGATGAAGAAGAAGGCACTTCTAGTAGTGGAAGTGAGATTGATGATCACATAGCTCTCTTTGTGAAGAAATTGGGCAAATATGTCAAGAAGAGCTACATCTCCAAGAAGAAGAAGAAACACTCATCCAAGAAGAAGGGTGGCAAGAATGAAGGCAACATGAAATGCTTTAGATGCCATGATGATTGTCATCTAATTGCCGAATGCCCCTATAATAGTGAAGATGAGAAGGGCATCAAGAAGGTAAGAAAGAAGAATGAGCAGAATGACAAGCCAAAGAAGAAGAATGAGTCTCATGTAGCTACATGGGATAGTGATGACTCATCCTCTTCAAGTGGTGAAGAAGAGGACAAGAAGAGCAAGAAGAAGGGACAAGCTCATGTTGCTATGCATGAGAGGATTTCTCTATTTGATACACCTTCTTCATGCTTTATGGCTAAGGCCACCAAGGTACAACCTATCACTCAAAATGATGATGATGCTAGTACTAGTGATAGTGATAGTGATGATGAAGAGCCTACACATACCGTAGGAGAGCTACAAGTTATGCTTGATGATTGCATTGACATGTACAAGTAAAGTAGAAAGGAATGCAAGGGCTTGAATATGGAAAAGAAAAGCCTTAAGCAAGAACTTGATGAGCTTCGGGCATCTTATGAGAGTCTAAAGGAAGACCATAAGAAGCTTGAGAAGTCTCACTCCAAGCTTGAGAAAGCTCATTCCTCTCTACTCAAATAGCATGAGTTGTCTTTGATTGATAGCAAGGTTGTTACTTGTGATGCTAGCATATCTTGTGATATATTTGTTGATCCTTTGCCTAGTTCATCACATGTTGCTCCTGCATTTATTGCTCCTATATATGTTGCTACTTCATGTGTTGCTTCTACTAGTACTTCTAGCACATCTACATCTAGTAATGCAACTTGCAATGCTATGCTCTTGAATGAGAATGCAAACTTGAAGAGTGAGGTAAAGAAGCTCAATCACACCTTGGCTAAGGCTTATGGTGGTGAGGACCGCTTGCTTATGTGCTTGGGTAGCCAAAGAGCATCTCTCTACAAAGAGGGATTGGGCTATATCCCCAAGAAAGGCAAGGCCGCCCTTGTTACTCACAAGACTCGTTTTGTGAAGAACAATGGTAGCTATTGCAAAGCTTGCAAGCAAGTTGGTCATGTAGAGCAAAAATGCATGAACAAGAGAACTAATGTTTCTTCTATCAAGCTTGATAATTCTTATATGCTTGTGAAGAAAAACAATGGTGTTCGTGCTAGGTTCATTGGTGCACCATGGATGGGCTCAAGGAAGAAAGCCATTTGGGTACCAAAGGCCTTGGTGACTAACCTTGAAGGACCCAAGCAAGTTTGGGTACCTAAGAAGAATTGATCTCGTTTTGTAGGTCAATTACCGTGCCAGAGGAGAGCATTGATAATGGATAGTGGGTGCACTCAACACATGACCGGGGATTCTTATATGTTCAAGTCTATTAGCATCAAGGGCATTGATGAGTATGAATCTATCACATTTGGCAATGACAAGAAGGAAAATGTATTGGGGCTTGGAAAGATTGCAATTACACAAGAGAAGAGTCTATCCAAAGTATTGCTAGTTGACAATCTTGATTACAACCTCTTGTCAGTCTCTCAACTTTGTGACCTTGGCTACAAATGCATATTCACTAGTCAAGAAGTTAAAGTTGTTAGTGGTGATGGTGCAAACATGATCTTCAAGGGATTTAGATATGGTGATCTCTACCTAGTGGACTTCAAGTCAAAGGAAGCCAAGTTGACAACATGTTTACTCTCAAAGGCTAGCAAAGGTTGGTTGTGGCATAGAAGGCTTGGTCATGTTAGGATGAAGCAATTGAACAAGTTAGTGAAGCATGACTTGGTTAGAGGCTAGAGTGATGTCAAGTTTGAGAAGGACAAACCTTGTGGAGCATCTCAAGCCGACAAACAACATGGCAATGCACTTCCATCCAAGAGCACAATGAGTACAAGCAAAGCATTTGAGTTGTTGCACATGGACTTGTTTGGGCCAACAACATACACTAGCATTGGTGGCAACAAGTATGGTTTTGTCATAGTTGATGACTACACTAGATACACTTGGGTGTTCTTTCTTCATGATAAAAGTGATGTGTTTGAACTATTCAAGACCTTTGTCAAGAGATGCCAAAATGAGTTTGAAACATCTATCAAGAAGATTAGAAGTGACAATGGGAGTGAGTTCAAGAATACAAGAATTGAAGAGTTGTGTGATGAGTTTGGAATTGGACATCAATTCTCACCAACCTACACTCCTCAATCCAATGGTGTAGTTGAAAGGAAGAATAGAACCTTGATTGAAATGACAAGATCAATGCTTTAGTGAATACAATGTTAGCCATTCCTTTTGGGCCGAAGCAATCAACACGGCTTGCTATTGTAGCAACCGTCTCTATTGTCATGGAATGCTTGGCAAGACACCATATGAGTTGTTGAACGGAAGGAAGCCCAACATTGGTTACTTTAGAGTCTTTGGATGCAAATGCTATATTCTCAAGAAAGGCACAAGATTGTGCAAGTTTGACAAGAAATGTGATAAAGGTTTCCTAGTTGGATATTCAACCACAAGCAAGGCTTATAGAGTATGGAACTTGGGTAGTGGCCAACTTGAAGAAGTTCATGATATTGAATTTGATGAAACCCAAGGCTCTCAAAGTGAAGTTGAAAATCATGATGATGTTAGTGGTTCTAACTTGAAGAATGCAATGAGAAATATGGACATTGGAGACATTAGACCAAGACAAGTTGAAGATGATGATGATGCTCCATTGCCTACCATAGAAGACAAAGGTAGCATTATAGCACTATAGAGATTTAATCAAATAGAAATGAGAGAGCATGATCATGGTGAGATTTTTTTATGATGCAAACAACATGGATATATGCAAAGAACTAAACATGCAATGGATCTACTATGAGAAAACATAAACTAGTGGAGTGAATGCATGGATTATTCAAGTAGACATGCAATGCAATGCAAGAAATTAAATGATAACTACTCAATCAATTTATAGTCCATGAGCAAGACTTTCTCACCTTTATTAATCATACTTACCATGATGTGCGGCTTCTATGTACGTCACTTGAGATATGTCCATTGAATTATTGTGACGGCGACTCCTTCTCCAGATCTATACATGGTTAGAATAATATATATTTAAATGCATACCTTGAGATAGCGGGGTTCCAATGTTGATGAATCTTGAATGATCAGGCACCCCGGGTTCTTCAATCTTTCTTTCTTGTGGAATCTTGTCGGAAGGTCGTGAACGACATCTTTTTTGTCCCGTCTATTCCACAACTCAACAGAACAAGGGTAATCCTACTAAAGCTTGTGATACACTAAATTAGCGGACATCAAGATCATTATTAAAATCTTATCACCAAATGCTTCAAGAACGCAAAAAAAAGCTTGTTGATATTTGTTAAGTGCTAAAAGAATATGAAGGATTCCCGCAAATGCACAGTAATACCATTGTAGCTTTTCCCTAGAGAGTATTCTAGAGTATCGTATCCACAGGGAAGCTTTGGCTAAAGAATCTAATAACTCACAATCGTGTATCTACTAACTTAGCAAACCACTAGACTAAAGCGAGGGGGTAAATGATTTATGATAAGAGTTATGCATAATATAACACACAAGAGAATTTCTATGATAAATGTGTAGTAGCAAGTTGAGAGGACAACGGGAGAGATCAAGGTTCCTATGTACTTCTCTATTACTTAGGTTTTATGATAGCAATCATACCATGGCACTTTGGGACATCAGAACACTAGCCATAGAAAGGGATGAGAAGGGGGCTAGGAAGCTCTGACAAGGTCCTACAATCACCAACCCGAACGTGGCGGAATACGTCCGCCATCAGGGCTGTCACCACCTAGGGCTACCACATACTATCCGTGGGATTGGGTGCAATCTCAGGTAACCTATAGGATAGACACCATGTCTACACTAGCGATTACTACTCTAATCACATATGATAACTAGAGCACTCGATGCGAGCGGAGATCCCATACAAAGGCATAACAACTATGCTAACCAATTATATGAAAGACATGAATGTAATAGAGAAGATAAATATATAAATCATAAGTCTTACAAAGAAAAGATACAAGACATACCAAACCCTGAAGACTTCTCCAGAACCGGAGCGCAGCTCCGCTCTCCCTAACTCTCTAGTTGCTTGTTGGCGGTCGTTATCGACCATATTATACCGCCAATTTTTATCCAAATCCGGAGAAACAAGCATACTTATGACACATATACATATGCTATGACCCCATTCCACTTGTTTCTCGAGAAAACATGTTTTGCAGGACAAACGCCGGAAACAAGTGGAAATGCACGAAGTAAAGAACAATGCGCAAAGCTGAACACACATTTCAAAAATGCGCAATCAAAGGGGAATAGAGAAAGCCCAACTCAGAATCGAACTGGACCAAAGCACCTGGTGATTAATGATCTAGGCCAGCCCACAAACCCACCAGAAGAAGGCGGTGGCCGAACGGGGCCAGGCCCAGTCCGGCCGGACTGGTGGGTCCGGCCGGACCGGCGATTCCGCCAAATCGAACCGCCCTTCTTCTGGCGGTATCATTAATGCGAGGAGAGGCGGTTCCCCGGGGTGCTTCCTTATTTACCTGCACAAAACCGACCTCAATTAGTATAAATAGATGGGGAGAGCTCTCACCTCAACACACAGCACACAAGAGCCTCTCCCTCCACACTTGTATCTTTTACTTTTATTGGTTAGAGCTAGGAGCTTGGCAAAGATGTAATACAAGATCAAGTTCATCATGGAGATACTTGGTATGAGCAACTCATTGTTCTTCATGTCATGTTCTTCATTATGTTCTTGTTCTTACTTATCATTATAGTTGTGCTATAGAACTAGAGTATAGTTCCTCATGATATAATCATTGCATATGAACTAGGCTATAGTTTCTATGTTATGATTCCCTCATATAGAACTTGCACCTAACCATTCATATAGTTTATAACATGGAGTTTAGATGGCGGTTTGTCGTACCTTCCGTGTTTGCCCATATTCTTGCTCGTTGATCCGTGAGGGTCGAGTCCATGGGGGTATAGGTAGTTCCTTAGTGCACGAGGGCATGGAGCCCGGGTGCACGGGATCCTTCGGATATGCCGGCACCCTCACGGTAGTGAGGTAGGCGGCGGTGGTGGCAGCCCTGTCCGGCCCCTTGCACTCCTCCATGTCCCGGGTATTGAGTAGGAGTTCCGAAAGTGTCTATCTACCGGGTGCACTACCGCGGGCATCTCCCGTCCATCTACCTCTGCCCTTATATCTTGTATGATCATTAACTTGCTCTTTACACAACTATATAGGATACGCCTTTTGCTCTAGTTTAGGGTTTTCTTTATCCTTGAGATTGCTCGAGAGTGTGTGTGTCAAGTTATCCTTTACCTACCCCCGTCCATCCTCAAGTTATGAACCTTGGTCTATTATACTGATCGTGTTATCTTGTCCATCTTTCTATTAGAGACCTTGCACCATGCCTTCCCCGTGGAAATACGATACCTCAATACTTCCGGTGAAAGCTACAATGGCATTTCCGTGCGCTTTGCAGTAACTCTTTCGCTTTGCGTTAAGAAACGCCAACAAGCTTTCGGCGCCCGTCGGGAAGGCGTTGGTTAAAGGAATGATCTACTAGAACATGTTCATGATAATATGCATGTGTAGTAGCCATTGTTTATAACAAGGATTTATCATAAAACAAAAAAAAAATTATGATGAAAATGAAATGTCCTCCTTTGAAAAGCTTCAATGAAATTTTGAAAAAAAGGAACGAACTATCTCAAATTGTGGCTCCCGTGATATGTTTTCCATTGAAGTAATCACAAGGGATTGGTAAGTCCCTCGTGATCTACTATATCATAACCATGCAGAAAAACCATAAAGCATGGGGGTACAACCCCCGACTCAATGGGCTTTGAGCTAGCTTGGGGAGGACAACAACAAGGTAACACGAATCTCGCACTCTCATCTCCTTTTGTTACCTTGCAAAAAAAAAAGCATCACCTTGTTCTCTTTACAATGTTTCAACTTTGTTGGATGAATCTTGTTATCTTTCATACTTCCTCTCTTTATGTCGGCATATTTTGGCTTGCAAGTATTGGTCATATAGCTATTGATCATACTCTCATAGGCTTGCTAGATTAAGCATGGTGCTTAGGTTAGCTATATATGCCTTAATCAAATTAGACATGGAGTCAAGTTTGATTATTGAACCAAAGTTTGCTAGTATAAAGTTTGGTCGATCATATGGACTAACCCCCTCGCAGGAATTTATCAACTTCATAAGGGTAAGTCCTTGAGATGACAATGGAGATGAAAATTTGTTTAGTGAACTAAAAAAAAACTTTTTATAACAAAATAATGATAAACCTTTCAAACCCAAGTATTCTTGTCCAATTACTTTGATGTCATAAAAAAGACAAGCAGGGGGGGGAGTCTCCTAGCACGCTCAAGAGAGGCCATGAACCACAAAAACAAGGCCATGGCATGCACCAAGTAGCATTATCACAAGAGGTTAGTGACAAGCTAGCTTGGGGAGGACTCCCACGAAGGTAACATGTATCTCACATTTTTATCTTTTCTATCTTATAAATGATGAGATATGATGAAAATATAATAATAATAATATTCATTCCACTCTCATATGTGTTAAAAATGTTAGCTTCTCCATGTTGAAATGATGAATAGTTGCTCTTTCTATAATTCATTTGTGCCTAGTTTATGACTTTGTATTCCCCAATGTTTAAGTTTGTTGGCTAATGATGTCTCACCTTGAAATACTTAAACGAATTGTGGGTTTGCAAATACATGATCCTTTTTCTAAGTTATTGCCGGATATGATATCGTGCAAAAGAGATTCTACTATAATTTCATTCCAAGAGAAGCTTGACATCCGGAAATTTTTTTAAAAAAAAAAAAGATAGAGAGAGATATGGGCTATACAAAAAAAAAAAGAGAGATGAAAAATGGACATGTGTCCAAGGGCGAGTAGAGCCCACATCTCCAAAAAAAAAAAAAAAAAAAAAAAAAAAAAAGAATGAAAGAGAGGAAATAATGGACACAAGTCCAAGGGTGAGTAGAACCCACCTCTCCAAAAAAAAAAAAAAGCCCATATTTCCTCAAAAGCATTTATAAAAAAAATTCGGATAGATGGTTGATCAAAAGAATGAATGATTAGTGCTTCTATAGCAACCGTTCTATCTTGCAACCACCCAAGAAAATGGAGAAAGTTAAAAAGCCCCACATACGTTGAGCAATAAAAGGTGAATACTAGGTGCCAACTTATTTAAATTGTGGAAGAATACTTTGTTATAAGCATGGTACATCTTGTATTATATCGTCATTGTAGCAACTCCCCGATCAACAACCAAGTATTTTAGCTATTTGCTCGACGAGCAAAGGTTGCTTGGGGACTTGTTGGCGGTCGTTATCGACCATATTATACCGCCAATTTTTATCCAAACCGAAAAACAAGCATACTTATGACACATATACATATGCTATGACCCCATTCCACTTGTTTCTCGAGAAAACATGTTTTGCGTGACAAACCTTAGGAAAACAAGTGGAAATGCACGAAGTAAAGAACAATGCGAAAGCTGAACACACATTTCAAAAAAATGCGCAATCAAAGGGGAATAGAGAAAGCCCAACTCGTAATCGAACCGACCAAAGCACACGGTGATTAATGATCTAGGCCAGCCCACAAACCCACCGTAAGAAGGCGGTGGCCGGCGGGTTTAAAGCCCAAACCGGCTGGACTGGTGGGTCCGGCCGGACCGGGCGATTCCGCCAAATCGAACCGCCCTTCTTTCCTCGGCGGTATCATTAACGAGGAGAGGCGGTTCCCCGGGTGCTTCCTTATTTACCCGCACAAAACCGACCTCAATTAGTATAAATAGATGGGGAGAGCTCTCACCTCAACACACAAAGACACAAGAGCCTCTCCCTCCACACTTGTATCTTTTACTTTTTATTGGTTAGAGCTAGGAGCTTGGCAAAGATGTAATACAAGATCAAGTTCATCATGGAGATACTTGGTATGAGCAACTCATTGTTCTTCATGTCATGTTCTTCATTATGTTCTTGTTCTTACTTATCATTATAGTTGTGCTATAGAACTAGAGTATAGTTCCTCATGATATAATCATTGCATATGAACTAGGCTATAGTTTCTATGTTATGATTCCCTCATATAGAACTTGCACCTAACCATTCATACAGTTTATAACATGGAGTTTAGATGGCGGTCTGTCGTACCTTCGGGTTTGCCCATATTCTTGCTCGTTGATCCGTAGGGTCAGAGTCCATGGGGGGTATAGGTAGTTCCTTAGTGCACGAGGGCATGGAGCCCGGGTGCACGGAGCCTTCGATATGTCGGTACCCTACGGTAGTGAGGTAGGCGGGCGGTGGTGACAACCGGCCCATCCCTTGCACTCTTCCACGTCCGTATTGAGTAGGAGTTCCGAAAGTGTCTATCGGTCAACCGTAGCACTCACCAAGGGCATCTCCCCGTCCATCTACCTCTGTCCTTATATCTTGTATGATCATTAACTTGCTCTTTACACAACTATATAGGATACGCCTTGCTCTAGTTTAGGGTTTTCTTTATCCTTGAGATTGCTCGAGTGTGTGTGTCAAGTTATCCTTTACCTACCCTGTCCATCCCTGTTATGAACCTTGGTCTATTATACAGTCGTGTTATCTTGTCCATCTTTCTATTAGAGACCTTGCACCATGCCTTCCCTGTGAAAATACGATACCCTGAATACTTCTGGGTGAAAGCTACAATGGCATTTTCGTGCGTTTATAGTAATCTCTTTTCGCTTATGCGTTAAGAAACGCCAACATTGCTAATCTACTACATTGGAGAGTCTAGCCCTAATTCTCTAGTGCCACTACGGTTGAGATTGAAGCAAATGAAGCAAGCATTAGTGGTTCTCATGATGAAGATCAAGATCAACAAGCTAGTACACCATCTCATCCTAGTCATCAAGTGCAAGTGATGCAACCTTCAAACATTACAAGAGATCATCCACTAGATCAAATTATTGGTGATATTAATAGTAGAGTGATTACAAGAGAAAGATTGGCTTCATTTTGTGCTCACCATACCTTTGTATCTCAAGAAGAGCCAAAGAATATTGAGAAGGCACTAGAGAAGGAAGATTGGATCAATGCTATGCATGAAGAGCTCAACAACTTCAAGAGAAATGATGTATGGGAATTGGTGGAAAGGCCAAAGGACTACAATGTGATTGGAACCAAGTGGGTCTTCAAGAACAAGCAAGATCAAGATGGAATTGTGGTTAGAAACAAGGCAAGACTAGTGGCACAAGGGTACACACAAGTAGAGGGTCTTGACTTTGGAGAAACCTATGCACTGGGTTGCTAGATTAGAAGCAATTAGAATCTTGCTAGCTTATGCATGTGCTCATGATATCAAGTTATATCAAATGGATGTGAAGAGTGCATTCTTGAATGGCTTCATCAATGAATTGGTATATGTTGAACAACCACCGGGCTTTGAAGATGACCAGTATCCCAACCATGTCTACAAGTTGAAGAAGGCTTTGTATGGATTGAAACAAGCACCTAGAGCATGGTATGAGAGGTTGAGAGATTTTCTCATCTCTAAAGGGTTCAAGATGGGCAAGGTGGACACCACTCTCTTCACCAAGAAGATTGGACAAGACTTATTTGTGTTGCAAATATATGTTGATGACATTATTTTTGGGTCAACCAGGTCAACCAATCAAGAGTTTTGTGAAGAGTTTGCTAAGATGATGGCCAATGAGTTTGAAATGTCAATGCTTGGAGAGCTCACATTCTTTCTTGAACTTCAAATCAAGCAATTGAAGAATGTCACATTTGTTAGTCAAGGCAAGTACATCAAGGATATGATCAAGAAGTTTGATCTACAAGATACCAAGTCAATGTCTACACCAATGGGAACTAATGGAAGCTTAGACCCCGATCCTAGTGGCAATATGGTTGAACAAAAGAAATATTGATCAATGATAGGAAGCTTACTCTATGCAACCGCTTCAAGACCAGATATAGCATTTAGTGTGGGCATGTGTGCAAGATATCAATCATCTCCTAGAGAGAGTCACCTCAAGGCAACTAAGAGAATTTTTGAGGTATTTGAAGGGCACACAAAATGTTGGACTTTGGTATCCAAAGGGATCCAAGTTTGAGCTAATTGGATATTCGGATTCCGATTATGGAGGATGCAAAATCAATAGAATGAGCACAAGTGACACATGTCAATTCCTTGGAAGGTCACTAGTATCATGGTCTTCAAAGAAGCAAAATAGTGTTGCTCTCTCTACCGTCGAAGCCGAATACATTAGTGCGGAAAGTTGTTGCACTCAATTGCTTTGGATGAGGTCTACATTGAGGGATTTTGGATTCAAATTTGATAAAGTACCATTGTTTTATGACAATAAAAGTGCTAGAAAGATGACACAAAATCCGGTTCAACATCCAAGAACAAAGCACATTGACATAAGACATCACTTCATTAGAGATCATCAACAAAAGGGTGACATTTGTATCATGGACATTGGCAATCAAGATCAACTAGCCGACATATTCACCAAGTCACTTGATGAGAAGAGGTTTTGTATGCTAAAGGGAGAATTGAACATTATTGACTTCTCCAACTTGAGTTGATGCACCCCCCACATATATGACATGCCTCTCCTTCGACAACATACAAGGTAAAAGTTGTTTGACATGGCATTCATACTATACTAAGGACTTGTTTAGTGCATCTAAACATCATACATTTAATAGGCTCATTCATAAAAAATCAAATAATTTCAATGTATGTGTGGCACCACTATTGCTTTGAATGGTTTCTTGATCTAGTGGTGGCATATGACATGTTTGTGGGCTTGCAATCCTAGTGTTGACTCTAGAAAATGCACTCATGATGTGTATTCTAACATGGTGCAAGATAACCCTTATGTATATGAGGTGTGAACAAGCTTGTCCTTGGTTCAAACTTGAATACCTGTTAAGGCAAGTGATCTAGATGAGACCACATTTGATCCTTTGATTGACTTGATTTCTCTCATTTACACATTTTTGGTGATTGTTGACAAAGGGAGAGAAATAAGTCACAAAGATATTGACAAGGGATCACACAAATAGGGGGAAGCAAGCTCATAGACTATTTGTGCATTTGTATGTGCATGATCATGATGGAATGTTGCATTGTGCAATCTAAATTCAATATACATGATTGCTTGGTGTATGCTAGTTTTTAAAAATTGATTGGTGTATTGACCAACTAGCATGCATAGGATGTATCTAGACATTGCTCACATTTATGCCTATAATGTTGATCTTATGGGGTATGTTGAGTTTTGATGAATGTCTAGTTACAAAGATGCTAAGGACTCCATTGGTTTCACGCTTCAAAGTCCGAATTCTTAAACCTTAGTACCTCCTTTGGTAATATTATCTCTCCCACAATTTCTATCCATACATATGTGCCAAATTGATCCAAACACATGGAAGCACATATGTAGGGGAGCTAATATCACCAAAACCGAACCTTGAAATGTTTGTCCAAACTTTGATTCATGACCAAAATGCTATGGACAAGCAATTCAAGTTCAAATTGAATTTATTTCATATCTTTGTGAATTGGTTGTCATCAATTACGAAAAAAGGGGAGATTGAAATCTCATGTTTGGTTTTGGAAATTAATGACACTTTGTTATGTTAATCATATTGCTCTAAGTGTGACTTACGAAATAGGATTACATGGATGATGTGGAGCATGATGATCATGAACATGGACGATGATGATGGACATGATGGATCGTCAAGCTTCGGTTGTCGGTTTGAAGGAACCCGAGATCAAGGCAAAGGTATAACTTGATAGGGTTTTCTTTCGTGATCAAGACACTATAGAGAGTGTGATCACATTTAGGATAGATGGCCGACTATCAAGAGGGAATGCCACGGCTAATCCAATGACAAGTGCCTCTAGGTCCAATTGACTTGCATATTGCATTTAGGATATGAGAGCACTAACTTCGTTTTGCCTAATCGACGCGACATGCTAACATACATGATATTGAGATCATCTTCGACGTGTTGGCAACTCATGGCAAGAGGCGAAGCAAGGTGAAGCAGAGGCGACGACAAAATTGCAAAACTTCGCAGGAAGGGCCGACCGGACGCTGGCCGACCGGGTTTGGGTCCTTGACCGACGGTCCTGGCCGAGCGAGTCCTGGGTCGAATAACGAGAGCATGTTTTTCGGCTCAACTCAAGGCTTCGACCGGACGATGTTGGGAGAGTCCGGCCACCACCGGATCCTCCGACCGACGCTTGAAGACCGGTGTCACCATGGGGCCGAAGCTCTGCCGCTTCGACCGGACGCATGGTCACCGCGGATCGGACGCTAGGACCGACCCGCCGATGAGTCCTGGCCAACATGCGTAACCCGCAGCTTTGAAGACCAACGGCTATGTTTTTGAGTGGGCTCTATATATACTTGGATGGCCGGTTTCTAGAGCTCTCTCTTGCACATTTTAACACTCCTACACACTTGTGAGCTTGTGAGACTCCACTCCACTCATCTCTTCATCCTAACTTCGAATCTTGGGTGAGATTGAGAGAGATAGAAGTGCATTTGCTTGATTGCTTGCATCTAGAGGCACTTCATCCTTGAGGAGCTGCGGGATTTGTTTCCTCTTGGGAATTTGCTTGGTTCCCTAGCGGCTTGGAGGTTGAGGCGGTGTTGAGCTCGATTGAGCTTGTTCGAGGCCACACCGTGTATTTGTGAGGGGTCGTTACTTACCCCCGGGGAGATTCGCGAAAAGGAGCACTTGTGGATTGCTTGTGGCTTGTGAATCCTCTCTCTTGTGATTGGTGTGCTTGAGCTCCCACCGATTTGGCACCGTGCCATTAAGCTTAGCAACCATCAAGTGAGTGTATCGCCACAACGGGGACTAGCGTGCCGGGCAAGCACGTGAACCTCGGTGAAAAATCATCGCGGTCAATCTTGTTCGTGCTCGTTGGAGATTTCATATTGATCACGGTGATTGGCTTCCACCTCTACACGCCGACGTTGGTATATCGATCACACCCTCTCTAGCATTTACTCTTGATTACTTGCTTAGCTTGAGTAGTGTTATTTGTGATAGCTAGTCTCTTGCTAGAATTGTGTAGTGTTTCACCTAGGATCGACTTAGAGACATAGAATTGAGTGACTAGAGATCATAATCTTGTTGTAGTGTTGATTGCATAGGGGGCTTGCATAGTTACACTTGTAGCACCGCTTTGTTACGCTTCGCCGTTTAAATTACTAACCGGTTTGCTCAAGTGGTGTTTGTAGATTTTTTTAATAGGCTATTCACCCCCCTTCTAGCCATTAGGACCTTTCACCTTGGCTCGCTTGCTTCCATGGACCATGCCGGAGCCCGGCCGGAGGCTTGCTCCCTCGCTACGCAAGTTCGTTCTTGCCAGCCCGTAGATACGTATCTAATATCTATTCCAATCTATGGCGTGCACGTGATGCCGCACGGCTGAGCCTGGTGAATGTGTCTTCTATTTCTTCATTGCTGGTCCGTTGGACCATGCACCACAGTTCGTGCAACTCCGAAGTCGTCGCATGTGCGGGAGATCCATGGCCGTGTGCGTGTGAGCGACTTGAGAGCGCGAGGGGCTGTAGCTGGTGGCTGGGCTCGCGAGCAGGACCTGTGGCATGGCGTGAGCGGCTGCGGGTCAGGACCTGTGGCATGGCGGGTGCCGGCGGTGAGGCGTAAGCAGCCGCATGCCATGGTTACCGGCGTCGGGAGAGGCAACGCGCGCCGCGCCGAGGCTGCCGCGCTCACGTCGCGCGCGCCCCGCTGGTGAGCGCCGCATGGGCGGTGCTGTCGCCCTCAAGCGCCCACGGCAGCAGCTGGGCAGCAGGACGAGGCGGGCGGACGCGCCTCAGTGGCAGGGGCAGGCCCGGCGCGGAAGCGTCGTCGCGTCGCCGGCGCGCGCCGCAGTGCTACTCGGCCACGCTGTCGTCGTCCGCCGGGCGCCGGACGGCTGCAGAACGTCTTGCGCGGAGGAGCGTGGGAGATGCAGTGAAGCAGAGGAAGGAGCTATTTGCAGAAAGAGAAAATAGATAGGGCTTGTTTTGAAAAATTGCCCCCCGAGGTGGCAGGTTTTAGACCTTTAGCGTGCATCGCCCATAGTTGAGGGACCCGAGATAGTCGTTTTGATAGTTCGAAGTACCTTGATGGGAGGAGGGCAATAGTTTAAGGACCCGGGTGCATTTTACTCCCGCCTTCTCTAGTATGAAAATTATAGAATGCAAAGCTAGCGCAGTGACACGTTTTAGTATTTAAAATTTGATCATAAAAATTTCAATATTTATGATATTAATTAAATAGCTATAATTAGATCATTTATGATATGTATTTTTATAATAAATCGATTTCTACAACATAAAAAGGATAAAAATAAGACTTCTCTTTTGGTGCGTAAATTTTTTCAGGTCACCTCCCGCACCGCGCCTTGCGACACCGGTCCCCCGTCATCGCGGTTATTATCATGCGGCAACAATAATCATGGAAATAAATTTGCTAAAAAAGAAACAATCTTTCCTAAAAATAAAGAAACAAATGCTCCCCGCGTGTGTCCTCCACTAATCACGGCCATCTTCACGCGCCGCACGGAGCGCGAGGGGAGAAGCTCGCCCTTCTCAGCCCCGTACTGCGCTCCCTGGCCGCGCCGGAATGCCGCCAAGGCCACGTCGACGTCAACTGGTGCAGCCGCGACGCTATAATCACGCACCCTTCCTTCCACGCACTATGGTGCGATCCCTCTACTCCCCACAATTCTTCACGCCTCTAAGTTACAGCGGCGCACGCCAGCAGTCGCCAGGGCACGGCCAGCCTCCAGCAGCCGCCCCAAGGCACCGCCGCCACACAACCCTGGATGCAACTCGATCGGCTCGCGAACCTCTCCTGGAAGCAGCTCGACCACCTCGGGTCGGCTCGAGTGATTGATTTCTTCAGCGATTGGATTGGATGCAGGAACGCAGGGTTCGATCCGGCGCTCTTCCGGCTGGACGCGTACTGGAACGTACTCTACCTGCACGCTGACTCCGCTTCGCCCCTGGCCTGGGACATCGACAACTGCTTCCCCTGCGCCAATAAGGAACCGGTGCGATCTGATAAGTTTAAATTTTTTCTAGCCTCATACACTCTTTTTTGACCGCTTGATCGGTGGATGTGGATGTTTACAAGGGGAGGGAAGATGGTGCCGAACAACATGGGGATAACGGCATAATGCAGTGGCAGGTGTGCAGGGAGAGGCAGAACAAGGTGGAGTTCCTCATGCCATGGTGTGATCTGCAGTTCGATGTATCTGTCAACGAGTTCTGTTTATCTTCGCCTCTAAGTTCAGCAGGCTACTTCAGGTAGATCAATTAGTATATCAATTTCAGCTTTGGATGAAACAGTTAAGTTCAGCAGCATCCACATGGCCAAACTGACAGTCTTTGATAATTAATACCTGCAGCGTTTTTCAAGCATGGTAGATGAAAAGGCAAAATGGTTTTGTGGCTTATCTTACTGCAGTGTTTTGATCTTAACGGCAGATCAAAGGTACAGTTGTTCTGTTCCATTCCATGGTTGGTTTTGTGCCTGCGAAAATGAGAGTAGCTCTGGAACTGAAGAAATGGAATGCTGACAAGCTGGATGAAGAGGACGGCTTGCCAACATTTGGGAACCTAAACCGCGACTATATTCACTTATTTAGTACTAATGTAGTATATTACTTTAATAGCACCAAGACACCAAGCTTTTCAAATCATGCATGCATTAATAATGATTTAACCTTTTTCATTCAATCATTTTTATGTTTGAATAAAGGGTCGTTTGCTCGCCCAAAAGGTTGTCTGCTCGCCGCTATTGTCGACACAGGGTCGTTTGCTCACCCAACACAGGGTTGCCACCGCCGACGCGCACGCCGTCACCCAATGTACGTCGCTTGCAGCACTGCATACTTACAGGTTTTTTTCCTCCCAGTTCATGATCTGACAACTTCATGGTTGATCTGATCCACGTAGTCGACATCTGGCCACCGTTTCCTTCGGAGTTTGTCATCACCGGCACAACTCTCGCATGCAGCCCTGTCGCTAACATTAGCTGATCGTGTATCATTGATTCTTCATCAATAAAGAATTCTGTGTTTTATATTTGCTCCGCAGTTTCCAGAGAGGTAGCAAAATAATTTTGAGCAAAGCTGTTTTCATAGTTGTGACTGCCTTTCAGTAAAGACCTGCGGGTGTTCATAGTTGTGACTGCCTTTCAGTAAAGATCCTAGGAAAGAACATTTGGGCAGCTTCAGTAAAGAAACATGTGGGTGGTCCTGAATATTATTAGTACGAATCAAGGCACGTCTGCTGGCCATTATGAAAAGTGTATTCTTATCATTGTGTTGTAATTTCTTTCAACCTTGATATGGAATGTTCAGACACTCCACACATTAATTTTGTGCATAGCTATCTTTCTGTTGTGATAACTTTTAGATGTAACAATATATAGGGTATGAATATTATGAGAATGTTGTGATAACTTTTAGATGTAACAACATATATAGGGTATGAATATTATGAGAATGTTTTTTTAACCATATGCGGTGTCATCTCATTGTATTCAATTATGATTTTCTTAGGTAAATAATTCAGAGTCGATGATGACTTACCTAACCAGCATACAGATCTGTTCCTAGGGTATTTTGCTCAAGCGCAGCAAGACTCACAGGGATCTTGGGAAAGATTTGTATTTAAAACTTATATTCTGAACATCATGCTCGAAATATTGTTGTTGCTAAAAGTACAGCACACGTTCATAATAATATTATCAAAGTATTGGCGTTGAAATAAATAGATATACTAAAGATTTCTTCCCTGCCTATATAAAACATTATCTCAACCACATCACTTAAAAAAGATTTGTACAATAGAGTTTGTAGGCCTGTGACGCCATGCTCTCCATTTTTAATTTGATGAAATTTGTTTTTGGATTAAATATCAGTTTAACAACTGTATTTAATTTCACAAGATTGATCTTATCATGCAATCTATTTGCTTTTTTATTATAAAAGTTTGTTGTCCTAGAGCAACACAAGGGCATGCTACAATCTCTTATAAAAATAAACTGTACTAGCAATTTGTCTCGACAAGTCGACATGCAAAGTGTTCACATCAGCATCCACTAGAACATTGCACTAGCATATTCAGCTATCTCGCCATGCAGAGTGCTCATAAACTAGAAATGTACCTAGGTAAATTAGGGCTCCTGATTTTATGTAAGTACAATATTCCCGATGTACTTCTACTTTTTGTTTCTTTTTCGTGTCACTGCTCCAAAAATAAGATTGTGATCCAATAGTTTTTTTTTTTTTTTTGTGTGTGTGTGTGGGGGGCGTTGGGGGGGGGGAGAGGGACTAAGTAATGGAATGGTGAGGCTAAATAAATAAATAATATTTGGAAACAAGCATAGCTAGAAGGCAACCTATGTCACTGATATATAGAGATGATCTTGTTAGGACTAGAGGGTTCCATAGATGATGATATAGGTACAACCAATATGGAGCACAAACAGTGTGGTGACCGTGACGATTGGACACACTATGAGAAGGTTGTGCTGGATTGGTATACCATGGAATTTTTTCAGCTCCTTGCATTTAAAGATTAGAATCATAAAAAACATTATCTTAGCTGCTGAACAGAAAGGTCTATGTAGTGAAGTTTGTGAGCTTGTGATGTCACGCTCTCTATAACTAAGTTAATTTCACTAACTTTATCTTTTGAATTAAATGTCATTTTAATATCGCATTTAATTTCATAGTATTGTAATCTTATCAAGATAAGCTATCTCGCACTCAACGCACGGGCATGAACCTATCATTGTTTAATTTCATAGTATTTTTATCTTATCATGCGATCCATATATGTTTTTATATAATATTTAATTATCCCGTAGCAACGCACGGGTATGATACTAGTAGAATCATAAATATGAAAAATATCCACTAAAACCTGATCATGAACTACTTTTTTCTGACATGCAACCCATAATTACTTGTTTTCCTATAAGTACAAGATTTCCATAATATCACTCTTTGCTAACATAAATGTACACATTGCCGAACGCCCGAATTCAGGTTGAAATCAGCCTTATTGGTCATTGTTAATGCCTTATTGCATATTCCAAAACATCTCACAAACCCAACCCGAGTCGAAATCGGCCTTTTTGGGCCTTGGCACAACAAATACATATACCCATCTCCTGTTAATATCGATCCATCATCATGGCTACAACGCCGGTGGAACTGACGCTTGGGCAGTCGCTTACACGCTTGTCACGTGCTTAGATCTGGGCCACCGCTATCTTGTCCCCGCTGGCGTCGTGCCTTTGGGGCGTCGGCGTGGCCGTCCTCGATCTGATGGTGTGCCTCGTCTTGGGCCTCCAGGTCAAGGACACCGATGTCCTGGGCCGCTAGTGAGTAGTGAGGAAACTTTTATTACCCCAGCCTGAAATTCAGGCCACAAGGATTTAAACTCATGACTTGAAGGTGCCGCTTTAAAACTCTATAACCAATTAAATTAAAGTCGTTTGGCACCCTAATCAAAATTTTTATATCTAAAAATACAATAATTTACACATGTTCAGTTGGTATCATGATTCAAATGGTCTATCAACGATATTATCTGAACATGTACTCTATTAATTAATATGCTTTACATATAGGACCGACGCCCTCCAAATTTGCAATTGCTCTGCCTTAAGTCAACTCAGCACGTGGACTATATTGCTTTGGCAATTTGGCTAGGTCGATACTGGTAACAGAGTCACGTCACTCCAAAACTAAAGTCAACTCGGAATGTGGGGGTTTGGCCTCGTTGCCGCTCCCGCTCTTGCCTTTTCGTGCCAGGCCGAGCTTGGGGTTAGACAGCAGTGGAGC
The DNA here is from genome assembly GCA_015847255.1 of Hyparrhenia diplandra. NCBI lineage: Eukaryota > Viridiplantae > Streptophyta > Magnoliopsida > Poales > Poaceae > Hyparrhenia > Hyparrhenia diplandra. Next base: position 95,956 of record JADLZK010003779.1, read on the forward strand.
CAGGAATTATCAGAAGGGGATCGAGCAAATCCAACTTATAAAAATGAGCACAACGAAGTAACGTTAGATTTTTATGGTGACTACTAATTTATCCACTTGACACGAGTACTGTATTTTTATATATACTCTAAGAGCAAAGCCGCTATTTTTAGTGGTAGACAATAACCCTTTAATAGTAAGGCATTCGAGATGATTTCAGTAAACTTTGATATCTATGTTTCAGTCCTTCTAATGTGCTTCGTAATATTTCCTAATCATGTTTTGTATGATTTAATTATCTAAAAGATATTAAAAGTATATGTGATAAGAATTTGGTTATATTCTCCATCTTAATATAAATAAAAATTATGGACTTATACTAGTAAAATATTTGCTTAGAAATCTTAGGGGGGGCATGGCCCCTATCGCCCGCCCCCGGCTCCGCCACTGTTGGACACCTCAGAGATTTCTGGCCCAAATCGATACTTCAGTTGACTCATCATCATCGCCATTCTACAATCGAATTCAAAACCTCCATTTTTTTATTTTGAAAAAGAAATTTGCAAGGAGCAAAAATTATTCCATCTCATTTGGTTCTATGAATCTATCTAGACTGAAATTCAATGGGAGAAACACAGAAGATTCATGCTATGCAATGCAACCTTCTCTAGTAAGGAAATTCTAGTTGCCCAATGAGATTTTTCAAGGAAAAATATCATTTCCAATTATTATAATATAACTAGAAATTCCATATTCCCTTTGACAAGAAATACTCACTTTTTGACCAAATTTCTGTCAAACTTTGACTTTCACAAAAAAATAATTCTTTTATTCCAAAAAAAGTACATACGCGACCTTGTTCCCAAAAAAAAAGAAAGACGATGTCGATATGGGATGTGTGCTCAAGTTTATCTAACTTTATAGAAAATATTAGCAACCTTTATATAGCAAAAAGTCTCCCATTGTATACATAATAACATACATATAGTGTTATACTCCATCCTAAATTATAAGTCATTTTCAAGAAATTTGGAGAATTAAACCATCTCAGATTTTACTAAATTTACATGATAAGATAATAACAATTATGATGTCGGCTAAAATTTTGCAATGATTTATAATTTAGAGCGGAGGGGGTATGAAAGAAGTTTTTTATTATACAAAATGAAAAAAGTTTGTGTGCGGCAGCTGAACTCGCAAAATGATAGGTACGGTATGGAGTACTGGAATGTGCCAGGATATTTGTACGAGTGGTACACCTAGAACCGGACGCATCACTCAGCCGGGCTCGAACTCATGGCCGGTACAAGACGAGAGAAAATCATCAGCACCACTCGCATAGCCGAAGCCAATCGACATGGAACTCTCGCTGACCTCATCCCCTGTGCTCCAGCTCCTCGTCTTGCTCATCCTCCCCCTGCTCCCTCTGCTCTGCTTACTCCACCTGCGCCGCCAGGACCCCAAGAAGCAGCCTAGCGCTCATGGCCTCAAGGTCTACCCGCTCCTCGGTACGCTCCCGCACTTCGTCAAGAACCAGCACCGCTTCCTCGCCTGGTCCACCGACGTCCTCAAGCGCGACCCCTCGCACACCGTGTCCATCAAGGCGCTCGGCCTCACCGGCGTCGTCGTCACGGCCAACCCGGCCAACGTCGAGCACATCCTCAAGACCAACTTCGGCAACTACCCCAAGGGCGAGCTGACGGTGTCCATGATCGAGGACTTCCTCGGGCACGGCATCTTCAACTCCGACGGCGAGCAGTGGTTGTGGCAGCGCAAGGCCGCCAGCTACGAGTTCAGCAAACGCTCGCTCCGGAACTTCGTCGTCGACGCCGTCCGGTTCGAGGTCGTGGAGCGGCTGCTGCCGCTGCTCGACCGCGCGCGACGCGACGGCCGGACGGTGGACGTGCAGGACGTCCTGGAGCGGTTCGCGCTCGACAACATCTGCCGCGTCGCGTTCGGCGACGACCCGGCGTGTCTCGCCGAGGAGGGCGGCATGGCGGCGGCGGCGGAGAGCGCCGACGAGTTCATGCGCGCCTTCAACGACGCGCAGAGCGCCATCATGGCCCGGTTCATGTCGCCGGTGAAGTCGCTGTGGCGCCTCAAGAGGGTTCTGAACCTGGAGCCCGAGCGGCGGATGCGCGAGGCGGTCGGCATCGTCCACGGCTACGCCGACAGGATCATCCGCGAGCGCCGGGCTGCGAGGGGCGAGGCCGCTGGGCTAGCAGCGTGCGCCAGGGACGGCGACTTCCTGTCGCGCTTCTCCGCGAGCGGCGACCACAGCGACGAGAGAGCCTCCGGGACGTGGTCACCAACTTCCTCCTCGCCGGGCGCGACACGACGTCGTCGGCGCTGACGTGGTTCTTCTGGCTGGTCTCCACACGGCCTGACGTGGAGGAGAAGATCGTGCGCGAGGTCCGCGCTGTGCGGCGCGCGTCCAGCGTCCAGGAACGCGCGGGTGCGGCGGCGGCGTTCAGCTTCGATGAGCTGCGGGACATGCAGTACCTCCACGCGACCATCACCGAGTCCATGCGGCTGTACCCGCCGGTGGCCATGGACACGCACAGCTGCAGGGAGGACGACTTCCTGCCGGACGGCACGTTCGTCGGGAAAGGGTGGCTGACGACCTACTCCGCGTTCGCCATGGGTCGGGTGGAGGACATTTGGGGCGCGGACTGCGAGGAGTTCAGGCCGGAGCGGTGGGTCGGCGAGGACGGCGCGTTCCGGCCGGAGAGCCCGTTCAAGTATCCGGTCTTCCACGCGGGGCCAAGGATGTGCCTCGGCAAGGAGATGGCGTACATCCAGATGAAATCCATTGTGGCGTGCGTGCTCGAGAGGTTCAGCTTCCAGTTCGTCGGCGGCGAGGACCGGCCGGGGCTCGTGCTCTCGCTCACGCTGCGGATGGAAGGCGGTTTGCCGATGAAAGTGATTTCGAGGACGAACTAGGCTAGATTTTCCACTGACTACATGTTTATCCAACTCAATACACATGCTTTGGACGGTTGAGGTAGATTGATCGAGATGTAATTTAGCTTAATTTTGAAGTAAGCCCGTGTTAACACGTATGGATTGAGATTAATATGAGTGTAGCTAAATAAGCCCTTTGTGGCTACTGGTTGTCGTGTACCCCTCCTAACGTGGATAGAAAAATAACACGGTGTTCTTTACTAATGGTGTGACGCTAGGATCAAAACTACTTGCGATTGTGACAAGTGAGCTAGTCCACGAACCCTTAGGCTTTGTTTGGCTGTCCGTGTATTTTATACACGGGTACACTAACCCACGCGTGGAACTGGTGAATCCACCTGCCTTAACCAAAACCACGTGAGGCAAACCACGAATCAAATTTTCATTTGGAAGCGCGTGTGTCTGGCAACATACAGGAGACAAAGCTAGACAGCTGCTGCACGCTACTTGTACCCGCACCTATACCCTTCAAAATCAACTGGCTAGAAAAAAAAAACATGTATAATTCAACAAGCCTGCAACTAAATTAAAAAAATACAAAAATGGGAACTCGACAATAAAAGAAAAAAAATAAAAATTGACAACAACATTCAACTGAACGCATTATAATTCAAGGTATTTATAATTGAACTAGAAACTTTAACCCATCCGAAGACTATTACAAAAGTGCATACACATATGTAATCTCTCAAGTTCAGTACAAATAACTACTAATATCTGAATGCCACCGCCTGCAGACTTGAGATACAGCATGGTGGCTTGGTAGTGCAGAAACAATAGATAAAATGTTCAATGGCAGGCCGGCCTAGCAGCAGAGTAAACATAATTAGTACACCAGAGTAAACATTAGAACCATTGACACAACTGATTTATGCTAATAAAGAGAAGTGATCCACTAAACATTACAACAGAGTAAAAACTTCGACAAAGAATAAAGAGAATTAATTTAGAACTACTATAACTGCATATGCCGCCTAACTGCGATGACTGTAAATTTAGCCTTCAGAATAGCTAAGTGATCCACTAAATGTCTCCTACATTTAGAAGGTTTTGCAGACATGAAAATGGAACAATTTTGTATGCACAGAGATTTAGGAAACTTAGTACAAAGATTTATGTATGCACATCAAAGAAGAGACAGGTCACACTTAGTTGGTAATACCAGAGACAGGTCACATTTAGGAAACTTAGTACAAAGATTTATTTATGTATGCAAAAATGGAACATTGTCAGAGCATTTGCAGTTTGTAGCTAAGTTGGTAATACCAGAAAGATATGTTTACCGGAACACATGCAGTGTACTGAAGGTATAATGCCAGAAAGCATGACTAAGGTAAGTAGGTCACACTGAGACACAGTAAAAATTATTCATACCTGATTACAAAGGTTGTGGAGTGGACAGCTAAACCATTTGAGGCACTGTAATTAACTAGTAACGCACAGACTTTTCCTGTGACTTAACTATGTAACTTCAGGGAAAAAAAAAAAAGTAAGCATTGATAATTTGGGCAAGAATGTATCACTAACATTGGCGTGTCTTATATTTTGTAAGAAAACAATGTGTGTAAGAATGTTTCACTAACTATGCGTTTTTATTTTTTATTAGCCTTCCATCCTAATTGAGAGAAATAACAGATGCAAATTGTGGGGGCAAGTAAAGAGTGTGCAGGACACAATGTGTGTAAGAAGCCGTGGAGATGACTGCAGAAGATGAGCCTCTGAACCCTTAGAAAACACCAAGACCATAGAAGTGAATAGGAAGTCAAAATCGCCGCAATCTTTGATTATTCCCATGGGATTTCCGAATAATATCGATATCTGAAGGCTGTAACAGACTGCAGTTTAGTGCGTTATAGGATTAGTATGGTGCTAGTACAGTTTCCAGTTTTGTCATGATATAGAGAACATGTTGTAGCAAGTTCTGACTATTGTGCCACACACGGCAGAGTAGAGCTCAGCGTTTCCATTAGGATTGCAGGTAGCAATACATTAGGATTCATTATTATCCGCTAGAAAGAATACAAAAATTCCAATGGAGAACGGAATATGTGCAGCAATGTTCATCTTACCTTCTAATCTGTAGCCTTGGGCAGGGGAGAAGCACGTGCAGGCCCTCCTCGTCGGCTGCACGGGCAGGGGCGGCGCTGAGGTCCTCCTCGCCGGCGGAGCGTGCGGGTGCCGCGCTGAGGCCCTCCTCGTCGGCCGCACGGGCAGGGGCAGCGTGCAGGTGCGGATGGCCGGTGAGGATAACGATGTCACCGGCGGCGGAGGCGACGTGGAGGAGCGGGGACGACGAGGAGGCGGCGGTCCGCGCGGCGAAGATGAGATAGAGGCTAGAGCAGCACCGGCGCTGCGGCAGCGGAGCGGCACCGGCGCGGCGGTGGCCGGAGCGGCGGCGGCGGCGTTGTCCGCAGCCCAGACGCGAGAGAGCGAGCGAAGATGCGAGTTCCACGCCTCGGGTCGAGATTTTTATTTGGGTTAATTGGTTTGATGCCATTGCAATTTTCACAACCCGGAGATTTTACCATTCTGATTTTGGATATTGGAAATCTACCATCACAACTCTTGGATACCTTGAAAAATATCATTCTCTACCAATGCTCGCGTATGAGGACTCCAAGTCTTTCCGTATGGACCCAAGTGCCCCTGAGACCTCTTCCTCACTTCTCTACCACGCTCTTTTCCGTAGAAATGAGAGAAACGGCGGCGGCCGACGCTTCAACCCTGACGCCGGCGACCCACATCTGCCCGCATCCCAGTCCATCTTCGCCGGCTACGTAGCTCGCGCGTGCGCCGCCGTCCGGAAAGCTTTCCTCGCGCGCTTGCCTGCCATCGTGGCATCTGGCTTCCTCGCGCGCGCCCGCCCCGTCGCGGCGGCCGCTGCCTGGCTGGCTGGCTTCCTCGCTGCGCCCGGCGCCCGCCCCGTCGCGCGCCCGCCCGCCGTCGGCAGCAGCTGTGCCTGCAGACCGGCTTCCAGCGCGTGTGCCTGCACACCGGCAAGCATGGCCACTCCCACGGCTTCCAGCGCTTCACGGGAGGAGTCTGCCCGATGACAGAGAAGAACTCTACACGATGGGCACAGGGGCACTTCGGTCCATACGGAAGAACTTGAAGTCCTCGTACACCAGTATACGTAGAGAATGGGAGTTCTCAAAGTAGTGAAGAATTTCAATGGCATATTTTGATATCCAAAATTGTAATGGTAGATCTCCAAGTTGCAAGAATTGCAATGGTATGAAACCAATTAACCCTTTTTATTTTACCGGTGTATCAACGTGTTTCAGCTTCTCACCCACCCTGATACTCGAGCAGCCAAATGCACATTTCGGCCCAACATGGGAGCTCTCCCCGACGTGGGTTTTGGCCCACAACACACGTGGTTTGTGGCCTGATCCACTCCAATACCAGGCCAGCCAAACGAGGCCTTAGGGGATGTTTGGTTAGTAGTCACCATACGCCACTGCGACGACGAAGGTTGCCACAATTATTGCTCTTATTGTTTGGTTGGTGCTCAAGTATCGGCAACCACAAAACTTTTTCTAGTGTAAATATCTACCATGATTGTGAACCAAGCATCCCCATTTTGTTCTAACATCTGTTGTGTGTGTGTGTTGGGGGTGGGGAGATAAGTGACTAAGCAGAGCGGGTAGAGTCCCTATGCACAAAAAAACCGAACTTAAAACCCAAAACCGCCCTGAAAACCGATTCGGGTGATAATCCATCCCCATAACCAAACCCGAAACCTGTTTTGTATGACAACATAGCAAGAGCAACAAACCAAAACTTAAAACCCAAAACCACCATAAAAACCGATTCGGGTGATAATCCATCCCCATAACCAAACCCCGAAACCTATTTTGTATGACAACATAGCAAGAGCAACAAAAGACCTTTTTATAAACATATGCATGATACATATACATATTCACAATTATAAACAAGAGGCGACAAATAATAAATAATTTTAGTCAACTTAGAATAAATTTGATAGTTTAAGTAAACAAGTTATTATTAGTACATTTTATAAACATGAGTTTTAATTCTAAATCTTTGTATTTCAGGTAACCATTAAATAAATGGGGTAAATATATTTGGGTGGAAAATCAAACCCAAACCCGAAAACCATGGGTGAAAAATCAACCGTAAAAGTCTGATTTCTTCCAAAAAAAAAAAAAAGAAAAAGATAAGTCTGATTCCTTGTAGAACGAGAAAGGGGGCCACTGGACCACCAAAGCGATTTGCTTGGATCATCTGAGCACATGTATGGAGAACCAAGTACTCTTTGTTTAGGCTGCTGTGCAATATGTTGTGTTGTCTTGGGAGAGAAGGGCATGTGCTGTCGGTTGTGTTGCTAGAAATACTGTAGTTTTTAATCACTAGGTTGTGAGCTGTGACCAAGGCCACCAAGTTTTGCATTCTGTTGGTACGCCACATAAGGTTGTCTGGCTTTATTTGTAAAATCAATCCTAAACCAAACCAAGGGGAGACGATCTTTTTTCTCAATTTGAAAGTAGATAGAAAGGATGACAAAACATATCTTTTTTGCAGAATATAGTCTGTACTCTGTAGTTTTTTTTGACCGGAGAATAAAGTCTGTAGTTATTGGTTAGTATGAGAAATTGTTCCAAAGATGAGAATATAGGATATTTAGAAGGGGACTGTTAGAGGTGAATTTTGTTTTTCATAAATCTTAATTTTTACTGCAAAAGGTTGGCTTGGAAATAGGATAAGAGAGCTCTTGGAAATGCTCTTATGGACCCAATCGATTTCACTCATGTCTTTATTATCCAATTCTAATTCCCGCTCGTCGTTACCAAAAAGGTCGATTCCTATGCATTGCAATATATTCCTCTGAACAAGAGAGAATGGACAAGGGAGGTATAAATGCATAATTCCTCAGGAGTCAGGAGTAACAAAAGACATAATGAACAGTCCAGTAACAGCAACCTCTATCAAAGATGACCAAGCAAACAATAGGTCAGACTTGCGAGTTATACCTCCCAGAGCAATAGAATCATAGTACATACAAGGGTACACGCAAGATGATCTACGAAACAAAACGGGCAGGTGTCTCTAACGACCATACTCCAGGAGGCCATGACCAACGCTCCTCTCCATGGTCAAAAACGCAGTGCTCACCATCTCCACGCCGTCCACAGATGGCTCTCTGACAGCAAGCAAGCTCTCCATCTCCTCGGGGTCACGCTGCATCCACGGGTGCCGCGTCACTTTACTCAATCTGTCAAGCCTCTCAGTGACATCTCTCATCGTCGGTCGGTTCTCGCCAGCCATCTCCAGGCACTGCTTCGCAAGGTCAGCGACCTCCTCCAGCAGCCCAACATTCTCTTCACCCTTGATGCGGTCATCTATCACTTCCATGAGCCTCCCTTCCTTTAGCGCGCACAGAAAGCTCACGGAGAGGCTCCTCTCGCTCTCGGGCCCTTCAAGGTTCAGCGCCTTCTTGCCGGTGATCAGCTCCAGAAGAACGACGCCGAAGCTGTAGACGTCGCTCTTATCTGTAAGCTGGCATGTCTGCATATACTCGGGGTCCAGGTACCCGCAGGTCCCTTGCACCAGAGTGACAAATTGGGCCTCGTCGGTTGGTGCCACTATTGAGGCTCCAAAATCTGATACCTTGGCAGAGTACTTGTCATCAAGAAGTATATTAGAGGATTTCACATCACCGTGAAGGATTGGCGGTGATGCACATGAATGCAGGTAATCCAATGCTAGGGCAGATTCATGGGCGACCCGTAACCGAGTTGAGAACGGGGCGTCACAGCACCCATTGCCACCATGGATGAAATGGAATAGTGTGCCGTTGGGGATGAACTCGTAGACTAGCATTGGGACCTCTACTTCAAGGCAGCATCCTAGGAGCTTCACAATATTCTTATGGTTGACCTGAGACAGAATGAGCATCTCCTTGCCAAACTCCTTCCTGCGCTGTTCATCTGTCATTGATATGCACCTTTTGATCGCGACCAGAATGCCGCTCTTGAGCGTGCCTTTGTAGACAGTCCCATGACCGCCGCGACCAAGAACATTCTTGTCGTCAAATTGGTCCGTTGCCTCCATGAGCTCTGCTTCTGTGAAGATTGTGAATGCAGTGCCTTGTCCTGTGCTTATCTGCTCCAAAAGCAGCAGACCCCCATGTTGTCGAAAGTATCTCTCCTTGATGTTGGCCAGTTTCCTCCTTTCACGGGTCAAATATGAGCAAGTGATGGCTATGGCCAGTATGACAACAGCGACACATATGCCTGAAAGTTTTTCATATGTTACTGGTACAGTTTAATCATCTAAGAGAAAAAAAAGGGCCACTGGATATAATTGTGATTTACCAATAGATAGTATCGTTGTGCCAGACTGTGACAAGCCGCGGCGCCTGCAGTAGAAACTCCCTTGTCTGTTGACGCAACGCCCAGGGCATGGAGATGGACTAAGGGCACACTCATTGATGTCTGAAAAATGAAGATGGTGGCATGATCTTAGGAATCAGAAATTTGATTAGCTCCAAAGTATCGAATTACATACGACCTAATAATTTTGTATTACGGACCTTGACAACCATCATCAAGGTAAGGATTGCCTTTGTAGCCTTCAGAGCAATTGCAAAGGTAACCGAGACCACTGGTCGAATCAATGCACTCACTGTTGCTGCTACGGCAGGCATAGTAAGCTGCATCCTTCTTGGCAACATCACAGGTTTTGTTGCCCACGGCCCAGTTTAGAATAGTTGGGACTTCACCATTGTGCTCATCCCAGAAGGTCGTCGTGTTCAGATACGCCGTGCGGAACTTAAATTTGTCAGCCTCCACCACCATGGCATATCCGCAGTTGGCACTTATGTTGCTATCGGATGAATTATCGAAGGAAAATTGTTGGTAGAATACGTTGCTACTGAGCGCAACTTGGCAGCAGCCCACACCGGTGCACCCCTCTACTGCTGCCAAGTTGTTAGGAGGAGAGCTCTCCGTCCGGCACCCGATCACATACTGCATAAACAGAAAAATACACTCGAGTCATTGGCACTATTATATTAAAGATCATTTTTTAGTGCAGATTGACGTTTGTATTTAACTTTTAAGCATTAGTAGGAGAACTGTATATTGAAGACAACCTGCAACCAACAGTAGAATATAGCGAATGTTCCTTTTTTTTGTGACTAATCCTTTTTTCCCCTTTGTGGTGTGTTTGCGTGCATGAGAGAGAGAGAGAGAGAGAGTACTCACGATGGCAGATTGCCTTGTGCCGGCTATTAAGGCGAGCATGTTAACTCCTACGACTGTGAACATGTTCTCCTTCTCTGAGACCGTGAATGGCGTGCTAACAAGGTCCGAGAAGGTTGTGGTTGAGCGGTTGTGGCACATGGAAGCAACATTACTCATCGTGCGAACCTGACCTTGGAGCAGCAATATGTTGGCCACCGGCATGTTATAGAGGTACGTAGTGTTCCTCGGTGTAATGTAACCTCCTAAATTACAGGGCCCACATGCACTTATCATTGTCATTAAGACCTCTGATCGTTATGCATGAGTTTCCAATAATCTAGAAAGTGCTATTAATCTTCCGAACAGGATCTCATTAACAAGTCACTTCAGTATTACAACACTTTATTCAAAATACATCAGAGTAAACGGCGGAAGGATTACATAACCATAAGTTTACAAACCATTTGTTCAAATACGCAAACTTAAATATCATTATTACAAGCCTGATATTATTGGAGTAACATTATACATATAAAACAACGACAACCCCGCCCGAGGGTGCAACTCTACTCGTCATCTTCCTCCCGGTACACCGTCATGCGGCAGGGACCAAAACAAGCCTCGCTCATGACCTCGCTCCCGCAACAAGGGTCAAAGAACCCCGAGTGCGGGGTACTCAACAAGACTTACCCGACCAAGAAAAGGGAGAAGACTCGGGAATGCTGGTCTTAGGAGTCAAGGTAAGGCTTTAGCAAGAATTAAGAACTCTTTTGCGTAAAAGCTTACTATAAGTGAATCCTTACTTTCAATATTTTAAATTCAGATTAGTAGCTCATATACTCTAGGTTATCCTATTCTAGAGCAAACATATTTTTCTTATTCCAACTCTCTTTCCTCAAAAAAAACATATTCCATCATTTACTACGATGAAGGGTGGAATCGGGTCTCCTTCTCCGAGAAGCAACGGCGATTCATGAACCGATTATAATCGGTGGGGATCCCTAACCACCACGACATATGTAGCACTTAAGCTTGCATATATCAACCCTCACTCGGTTCGTCCAAAAGCGGGATTTGGGTCCATCGCCACCCGAAGCACGAGTACTCCACCTCCCTACCCCCGCCCTAATGACGGTTTGACCAAATAGGGTGGGTACATGCTACTCCCGCCATCTCTCCACTCCCAAAGGCGCGGTTGTCCGTTCGATTTGGCACACCCCGAGATCAGGCTTACCGGGGCATGTGGCGATTAGTTTCGTCGACCTGGGGTGATCGCCGATCGGGCGTGCCATTGACCCAAACGGCCTCAGCGCAACTTGCGTTCAAAAAGTCGATTTCACTCAAGGCCAAACAACGGACGGTCCTTAAGCGACCAACACGGGACAAGCACGCCTAGGTATCCCGCCGGCTTTCAACCTACGCCCCGTCCGATCTCAAATTCATCACTACATCTCTTTCTTTTCAAAACGGTACCATCTTCTCAAATAAAACATTTTGATGAAAAAGCTTAACTAATTAAGCGGGGCTAAACATCACTAAGCATTTTCGAAATAAAACAAAGTTATCAAGGATGGTATTGAAATAAACAAGAATGGGAATGCAAAGCAATTAGGTTATCACTCAACTCCTAATTACTTAATGCAACATAGCATAGACATAAGTGATATAAAATTTTTAAAACATCAAGGAAGGGTTTAAATGCAGGGGCTTGCCTTCGTTGACGGAATAACCTAGTTCTTGAAAACCCGAGAGAAACCGAACCCGCTTCTAATCGGATGATAAACCTCTTACGGAACTTGCTCGATCGACACTCTCGATCTCGTTCACTACACGAAATAATATATGCCTCAACATGATGCCATATATTTAAATATGATGCTTACAGTGCATGCAATGATAACAACTTGAGTACAACTTTCCTTCACGATAAAGTTACAACCCAACAAAACCAACTTGTTGAACTACTCTATAAGATATCATCACCATTGCCTAAGGAGTTCTCAAGGACCACTTAATTGTGGTATGATCCAAGATTCACAAAACAACCCAAAAGTCACACAAAAACCTAATTTATTTGACACTAAACAAATAATAAACCACATGAAATAATAGAGCATGAAATAATAAATATTTGAACTTTCTTTAAACAAGCTCAAAATTTTTGTACAGGTAGATCATGTCATGAAACAAAGTGTCAAAATAATTTTCATGATTTTTGGATAAATAAAATAATTATTAAAAATCAAGGAAGATGCATTTTTCAATTAAAATTTGTATTTTTAAATCATGCAAGAACTACTCAAAACCTAAGTTTCAAAATTTTCATGAGTAGATATACTCCTAAGAAGGTTCTACAAAAATTTTCAGAATTTTTGAACAAGTATATAAATTTATACAAAAATCACAAAGTTCAAGACTATTCATCATAAATGAAATTGAATGACACACATTTAAAACAAAACCCGACTTCGGGCCTAAATCAGCCCATCACCCCACGCCGCCCGCATGCGGCCCGAAACTTCGCCGCTTTCTGATAGCGGACCGCCCGACGGCCACCCCGCTACCGACCGTGGCGCCGGCCGGCGTTGGCCGGCGCTAGCTTCGCCGGGCGACCTCACCGACGACGCGACTTGCCCCTCTAGACTCCCCTCAACATCCCGCACCTCCCGGCCCTCCAAACCCACGGCCTAGGGCACCGAGGTACCTTTGCGGCGGCCATGGCGGCACGGCGGGCGCGGCGGGCGGTGGCGCGGCTCACCGGAGCCTCTCCTGGCGGCGGCAAGCCGCAGCACCGGCTTCAGCATCTCCAGGTGGTCCTAAACCCCCCGGCTAATCGAACCAAAAAAGACTCCTAACTAGGTCGCCGACGCGGCGGGCAAGAACGTCGACTCGTCGGCAAGCGCGTTCCGGCGGCCACGGCCAAGACTAAGCGACAAACGGTGACATGATTGTGACCGGGAGCTCACCGCGGGTGCAAACGGCAAGATGGATGGGTCGGGGGACCGAGCGGAGGTGGGTCGCACGACGATGATGATGGCGGCGGCGGTGCTCCTCCGGCCGGCAAGGTCGACGGTCCGGCGATCTGTGGGGCAAACGCGATTCCGGCCGAGCCGACCATGACTACATCGTCGAGGCGATCTCAAAGCACTAAGCGGTTTTCCTTGTTGCTCACCGAAACGACCGGCGACGAGGAGGTGGTGCGCGGCGCGCTGGCGGCGGCGAGGAAGATGGCGTCGCGCGGACGCTTAAAAAAAACGGAGAGGCGCGAGTAGGTTGAGGAGGTGCGCAAGGGAGTTCTGGCTTCGAGCGTGGCTAATTTGGGCGAGTGGAGCTCGATGGCGGCGGCAATGGCGCGGCGGTGATGGTCGACGGCGATGGCGAAGCGGGAAAGAAAGAAGAGGGCGGCGGCCTCGTCGTCTTAAAAAGGAAGGAAAGAGGGCGGAACGTGGTGGGGCATTCGCGAAGCCGTCCACGACGTCGACCACGCGGCCGGGCTTAACGCTAGCGAACGCCACGGCGGACGCCGGCGGCCGGCCGGTATGGAGGTGGCAGGGGATTCATCGTTCCTTTGTAGCACTCAAAAACCCTAACTTTTTTGAAATTTGTCAAATTCTCCCAAAATTTGAACTGAACTTGAAAAACTCCAAAAAGTGACTTAGCCTCATTTTTCAAGATCTACAATTTTCACAATTGGAAGATTTTCAAATTCGGCCTCTAAATATGACTTTTGAAATGGGGTCAAAAGGGACAATTTTGAATTCAAAATTACTTCAAAATTTATTCAAAAACTTCAAAAAACTTTGTACATATCTTTTGTACATCAAAACAAGATCTACAACTTGGCTTTTGGAAATTTTTGCAAATCTTGCTTAGATTTTGAATTATGGAAAAGGCGGTAAAAGAGAGATTGGAATTAGGGTTTTGAAGTTCAATTCAAACTTGAATTTGATTCAAATTTCAGATTCCCAACCTATACCATCAAACCATCATCCAACCACAACACACTTAAGATCAAAAACATAAATTTAAAATTTAATCACTCAAAAATTCTTAAGCACACACATTTCTCTAAAAAAAAATTTAAACTTATTTTAATTGGATGCATTCCAAATTTTCTAACCATGCATGCTTGCAATGATCATGATGACATGGCATGTTTTAGTAATAGTAACACCGGGGGTGTTACTGACCTTTCCCTAAAAGAAATCTCGCCCCGAGATTTAAAGCTCTGGGGTTAAATAACGGCAAAGGAAATGTGTCAAGCAAACACATCTCAAACTAGTTCATAAAACGGTAGGGTTTTACCTAATATGTGCTACAAGAGTTTAAAGAGGCAAACTATAACCTCGGTGAGGGAATTGTAACCTAGATAGAAGCAAGAAATTCGGGAAGTGCTCTTGCGAGATATTCCTCCTCGACTCTCATGTAGCTTCTTCTTCGAATGTGGATTCCATTGGATCTTATACCATTTGGTTGTTCTTCTACGAAAGTGACACGATCTTTTCGGTCAAGAACTTGAGCAGGATATTTCAATAAAACCGGTCGGGTTCAAGTGCAACTCCTTCAATATCAACCACTTGATCGGGGCACTCGAAGACATCTCTTCAATCGGGAAACATGGAACACATTGTGCACGCTAGTAAAGGTGTTCGGTAACTCCGGCGATATGCTAATTTTCCACATCTTTCCGAACGGAATGGTCCAATATAACGAGGTGCTAACTTGCCTTTGATCCCAAATCTTTTTACTCCCTTCATAGGTGATACTTTTAAATAAACATAATCTCCCACTTCAAATGTCAAAGGTTGGCGCCTTTTATCCAAGCATAACTTTTTACGTCTCGATTGAGCTACTTTCATATTTTCTTGTATGATATTTAACCTTCTCTTACGCATCTTTTACCAAATCCACACCAAAGAACCATCTTTCTCCGTGTTCGGACCAATTCGGAGGAGTTCTACATCTGCGACCATATAAAGCTTCAAAAGGTGCCATCTTGATACTCTCTTGATAACTGTTGTTGTAAGAGAATTACGCGAGAGGTAAACATTCATCCCATTTTTCTTGATAAGTGAGAACACAAGCTCGTAACATATCCTCTAGAATTTGATTAACCCTCTCGGTTTGTCCATCACCGTGGGTGATAAGTTGAACTATGATTGAGCTTGGTTCCCAATGACTTTTGTAATTGTTTCTAAAATTTATTCATAAAAATTGAACCTCTATCTCGAAACAATAACCTTTGGTGCACCATGCAAACCGAATATCCGAGCAATATATATCTCAAAGATAGATTTTTGCGAATAATCATCCTTATTGCGTAAAAAATGTGCTATCTTAGTAAGACGATCCACAATAACCCAAATGGAGTTGAAACCCCTTGATGTCTGGGTAAACCAACAATAAAGTCCATGGTAATTTCCTCCCATTTCAAGACGGAACAGCGGTGGATTTAAGCGCCTGCAGCCTTTCATATGTCTTGCCTTTACTCACCGACATGTATCACATTTAGCCACATAACGAGCAACTTCTATCTTCATCTTGGTCCACCGGAATCTCGTTTCAAGTCCCGATACATCTTGGTGCTTCCCGGGTGAATGGAATACCTAGTCAAGTGTGCTTCATCCGGGATCTGGCGACGTAACTTCGGGAACCTTTGGTACTACCGGACGATTCTTGAACCATAACACATCCATTTGCATCAATTTCGAAACAAGATGACTTTCCACTTCTAACTTTCTCTTTGATATGTACTACACCTATATTTTCTCTCTCGAAATGCAATAATCGATCTCGGATATTTGATTCCATAGTGATACTAGATAGAGTCCCGTGTTCAATAATTTCCAAATTCAACTTTTCCATATCTTGACACAAAGTCTTATCCATTAAACTCACTTCAAGACAATTGCATTGAGACTTCCGACCGAAAGTGCATCAAGAACCACATTTGCTTTACCGGGATGGTAATGCACTTCCGATCATAATCCTTGATCAACTCCAACCATCTTCTTTGCCTCATATTCGTGTCGATTGGGTGAAGATATATTTTAAGCTCTTGTGATCAAGATAGATATGACAAGTGTTGCCCAAGAAATAATGACGCCAAATCTTTAGTGCATGGACAACGCCGCTAATTCTAAATCATGAGTTGGATAATGTTCTTCATGACGTTTAAGTTGTCCGAGGCATAAGCAATAACTCTTCTTTCTTGCATCGAGTACACAACCAAGGCCAATACCGTAAGCATCACAATAAACATCAAACGGCTTCTCAATATCCTGGCCGAGCTAATACCGTGCAAAGAGTTAATGCCGTTTTCACAATCTTGAAAGCTTTCTCACACTCGGATGACCGGACAAACTTAGTTTGATTCTTTAACAATTCAATTGATAGGTTTTTTGCTACTTTTGAAAAGTCGGAATAAACCGACGGTAATATCCCCGCCATTCCGAAAACTGCGGACTTGATGCACAAAGGGTTGGAGGCTTCGCTTAAGAATATCCTTGACTTTACTTGGATCAATCAAACTCCATCACCGACAATACATGACCCAAGAATTGTACTTTTTCTAACCAAAACTCACACTTACTAAACTTGGCATATAAATGATGATCTCTTAGACGTTTCAAAACAATTCGAAGATGCTCAAAGATGCTCTTCTTTGTTCTTGGAATATATTAATATATCATCAATGAATACCACTACAAACTTGTCAAGTTCGACATGAATACCGTATTCATCGTACATGAAATGAGTGGGGCATTGGTTAACCCAAAAGACATCACCAAATACTCATATAGACCATATCCGTAGTGAAGGCGGTCTTTGGAATATCTATCGGCCTAATCTTAATCTGATGATATCGACCTCGGTCAATCTTAGAAAAGACTTTTGCTCCAAAGCAAGTTGATCAAAAAAAGCGATCAATGCGGGCAAAGGATACTTATTTTTAATCGTCACTTCATTCAGTGGGACGATAATCGACACACAACCTCAAAGTGTGATCTTTCTTTTTTCACAAATATTGCGGGGGCACCCCCAAGGTGATGAACCGGGTCGAATAAAACCTTTGTCCAATAATCCTCGCGAACCGGGTTTTTAACTCTGCTAATTCTTTAGGTGGCATTCTATATGCTCTCGGATATTGGGGCGGTTCCCCGATCGGATCGATTCTCGAACTCCACATCCTCGCTCTGGCAGAAACCAAGTAAATCTTTTGGAAACACACATCCGGGGAATTCACAAACTACTAGAATATCTTTTATTTCCTTAACGGATGTAGCAATCGATTCTCTCAAATGACCCTTTTAGGAATGGGGAGTTGAATAAGAAGTTGAGAAACTGCTATCGGGTATATTTACCCTTATTGTTCTATTCAAAACATCGATGACAAACCCCATGCCGATACATCCAATTCATACCCGTGATCACATCTATATCTTGATCCTTTAGAATTATCATATTAGTGGAAAAATCATGCCCACCTAATCTTATAGGTACTTGTTGTACCATTTCTTTAGTACTCATACGCCCCCCAGCGCATCGTATAAAGAAATTATCCTTTGTTTCCCCAATTGGTATTTCATGCTTGATGACAAAAGTTCTATTGATGAATGTATGAGATGCTCCGAATCAAACAATGTAATGCAGGATGATTGGCAACAGGAAGCATACCCATCATGACGGGTTCCCCCTCCCCGGGTATATCATCAACATTAGTATAGAATACCCGTCTAGTTTTCTTCTCAATTTTGCCCTTCTCGAAAGCATTTACGCCCACTATTGTTCTTGTTTCGTGGTCGACGACTTCCCGATGCTACCCGAAAATTGGGATTATACCTCCGAGGATTGGGGCATTCTCGGGAATAATGTCCGTGTTTGCCACGCTTAAAACAAATAGTACCACCTTGGCCTTATGGAATGTGGTTACGAATGACAGGAGCATTCGGCCGACGTGGATAGGTAAGAGTTGTAGCGGAGGGCCCGACAAATGGTCACGCCTTAGGCCGAACTGCGGTGGGACGATAAGGAGGGCGATAATGATTGACCGGATGATAGATCACCCTCGACGCTTCTTATTTCCAATTTAAAAATCCGTAAGATGTATTTTTCTTCTTGTTCTTAATCTCCTTGTGTTGACAATACTTTTCTTCAAAGATGGAGTGCCATATTTACCACCTCATGATAAGTATCTGCGGGCACGAGTGGGCATCATTGTCAAGCTTCATATTTAGACCACGTAAGAACCACTCCTTTCTCTTCGGATCTGCACTAACATGTTCTGGAGCATACCGAGAAAGATGATTAAACCGCCAACATATTCCATAACCGACCGATCTCCTTGTTTCAAATCAATAAATTCCGTTAACTTTTTGGCCATCACACCTTCAGAATATAGTGTGCACTTAAAGCTTCACGGAACTCGCCAAGTCACTCGGTGACCACCGGTGGCCGCATGGCAAGAAAAGTAGCCCACCAAGCTCCCGCAAAGACCCCTAAACCGTTGGGTCGCAAAATGGGGTTTCGGTAGGTGGTAAAGTCCATAAGCTCAAACTTTTGCTCCATAGTACGGAGCCAATCATCTCGCCTCCAATGGTTCATTTGCTCTCTAAAAGATTGGGGGCTTAGTGTCGCGAAATCGTGGTATGAATTTTCCTTTTTATCGTTCCGACGACCATGATTACCCCGATTGCCATTTTGACTATTCTCAGGGCACTTCTCGCATTGTTTAACTATTTTCGCAGTGGCTTGGACCAAAGCGCCTATGGCATCACCGATTAATCGAACCTGTGGTGGACCGAGAGCAACCCCTGAACTACTAGCATTGGATTGAGGCATCTGTTACAAACAAACCGACTTTATTTATTAGCTTACATATAACTTCCTAAAAAGGTTACAAAGAACACACTAAACCGGTTCACTTATTTATTATACAATCCTCGCACTAAGCAGACCATCCAACCCACTAAGTTAACACACTCTTACTATCTAACATGTCTTACAACATCCTCACAACCACTCAAACATCATTCTCACCATCCCCGTAGTGCTCTATCTCCTCCGGTTCTTCTTCTTCTTCTTCACCATCGCTAAGTGGTGCTATCTCCTCATTTTCCGCTTCTTCCTCATTCTCATTTTCAACCACACCTCCATCATCCTCAACATCTCCATACTGGTGGTTCGATGTATGGCTTCATGTAAATTTGCATTGTAAGCTTTCCAAACCTTGCACCCGAACTTCTAAGGCATGAATAATGATGTATGGCTAGTATCATGTCTTGCCTTTCAAACTCCCTCTCGTGAAGTATATTAAATAAAACTTGACGACATTCTTCATAGTCGAGATCACGCCGTTCCACTTCACCTTGCGCATCACCAATCTGTAAGGTAGCATCCTCATTGGCTCGAGTAGCTTCGCCAACTCTTGATGAGCCTTCCTATTTCAAATTTTGGAGATCAACAACTGCGGAAGTACCTTCTTCTCTAGCTTTTGCTTCCTCGCCAACTCTCTCGTAAGCCTTTGTATCTCAGCTGATAAATCAAAGCCTACTATTGTCGCTACTAGCACCATCATGTCTTGGAGCAAGTTGGTGTCGAGGAACTCCTTTGGGTCCCGTCTTCTTTGTTGGGGTCGCCTTAGTACCGGGCCATCCTATAGATAGGAAAGATTGAATTAAAGGATGGATCAAGGAGATTATCAAAGTTAGCAAGCATAGGATTGATATACCTAACCCAAACCACAATTAAGGGGGAAAGTGATTAATGTGTTAATTAAGCATTATGCATGAATCGAACTTACGAGACTATGCGTAAAACTAAAACTTATTATATAGGGCAATATAACATGTTACTCCACTACAAAACATTTGAATTATAAGAAAGGATTTACAAATTGATTCAAGATAAGCTATAAGCAATTTGGACCAAATTAAGAGTTTAAATTAATTTGACTCAAATCATTTTAAAGTTTTGTAAAATAATACTACAAGAATCGTTAATGATTATTGCTCGATACCAACCGTAATGTAACCTCCTAAATAACGGGGGCCCACATGCATTTATCATTGTCATTAAGACCTCCGATCGTTATGCACGAAGTTCCCAATAATCTAGAAAGTGCTATTAATCTTCCTAACAGATCTCATTAACAAGTCACTCCAAAGATACAACACTTTATTCAAAATACACGAGTAAACGGCGGAAGGATTACATAACCATAAGTTTACAAACCATTTGTTCAAATACGCAAACTTAAATATCATTATTACAAGCCCGATATTATTGGAGTAACATTATACATATAAAACACCGACAACCCCGCCTCGAGGGTGCAACTCTACTCGTCATCTTCCTCCCCGGTACAATCGTCATGCAAGAGGGACCAAAACAAGCCCGCCATGACCCGCTCCCGCAACAAGGGTCAAAAGAACCCCGAAAGTACGGGGGTACTCAACAAGACTTACCCGACCAAGAAAAGGGGAGAAGACTCAGAATGCCGGTCTTAGGAGTCAAGGTAAGGCTTTAGCAAGAATTAAGAACTCTTTTTAAAAAAAGCTTACTATAAGTGAATCCTTACTTTCAATATTTTAAATTCAGATTAGTAGCTCATATACTCTAGGTTATCCTATTCTAGAGCAAACATATTTTTCTTATTCCAACTCTCTTTCCTCAAAAACATATTACACCATTTACTACGATGAAGGTCGTGGAATCGGGTCTCCTTCTCCGAGAAGCAACGGCGATTCATGAACCGATTATAATTCCAATTGGGATCCCTAACCACACGACATATGTAGCACTTAAGCTTGCATATATCAACCCTCACTCGCCGTCCAAAACGGGACTGGGTCCATCGCCACCCGAGAGCACAAGACTCCACCTCCCCGCCCTGGCCCTAATGACGGTTTGACCAAGAGGGGTGGGTACATGCTACTCCCCGCCATCTCTCCACTCCCAAAGACGCGGTTGTCCGTTCTCGATTTGGCACACCCCGAGATCGCTTAGGGGCATGTGGCCAGATTAGTTTCGTCTCGACCTGGGGTGATCGCAAACGACGTGCCATTGACCCAAACGGCCTCAGCGCAACTTATGTTTAAAAAGTCCCGATTTCACTCAAAGCCAAACAACGGGACGGTCCTTAAACGACCAACACGGGACAAGCACGCCTAGGTATCCCGCCGGGCTTTCAACCTACGCCCCGTCCGATCTCAAATTCATCACTACATCTCTCTTTTTTTTTCCTAAAAACAAGCACCATCTTCTCAAATAAAACATTTTGATGAAAAAGCTTAACTAATTAGCAGGCTAAACATCACTAAGCATTTTCAAAATAAAACAAAGTTATCAAGGATGGTATTGAAATAAACAAGGATGGGAATGCAAAGAATTAGGTTATCACTCAACTCCTAATTACTTAATGCAACATAGCATAGACATAAGTGATATAAAATTTTTAAAACATCAAGGAAGGGTTTAAATGCACCGGGGGCTTGCCTTCGTTGACGGAATAACCTAGTTCTTGTAAAACCCAGAGAAATCCAACCCGCCTAATCGGATGATAAACCTCTTTCTCGAACTTGCTCGACCGACACCCTCGATCTCGTTCACTACACTAAATAATATATGCCTCAACATGATGCCATATATTTAAATATGATGCTTACAGTGCATGCAATGATAACAACTTGAGTACAACTTTCCTTCACGATAAAGTTACAACCCAACAAAACCAACTTGTTGAACTACTCTATAAGATATCATCACCATTGCCTAAGGAGTTCTCAAGGACCACTTAATTGTGGTATGATCCAAGATTCACAAAACAACCCAAAAGTCACACAAAAACCTAATTTATTTGACACTAAACAAATAATAAACCACATGAAATAATAGAGCATGAAATAATAAATATTTGAACTTTCTTTAAACAAGCTCAAAATTTTTGTACAGGTAGATCATGTTATGAGACAGTTGTCAAAATAATTTTCATGATTTTTGGATAAATAAAATAATTATTAAAAATCAAGGAAGATGCATTTTTCAATTAAAATTTGTATTTTTAAATCATGCAAGAACTACTCAAAACCTAAGTTTCAAAATTTTCATGAGTAGATATACTCCTAAGAAGGTTCTACAAAAATTTTCAGAATTTTTGAACAAGTATATAAATTTATACAAAAATCACAAAGTTCAAAGACTATTCATCATAAATGAAATTGAATAACACACATTTAAAACAAAAACCCGACTTCCGGCCTAAATCAGCCCATCACCCCACGCGGCCCGAAGATCAGGCGCCCGGTACCGTCTTTCTGAAGATGACCGCCCGACGGCCAGCCTCACATCCGCGCTGGCCGATCGGCGGCGTTGGATCGGCGCTAGTCACGGCGGCGACCACACCGACGACGCGATTTGCCCCTCTAGACTCCTCAACATCCCGCACCTCCTGGCCTCCAAACCCACGTGCCTTAGGGCAATCGAGGTACCCTTGCCGACGGCCATGGCGGCACGGCGGCGCGGGCGGACGGTGGCGCGCTCATCGGAGCCCTCCCGGCCGACGGCACACAATAAAGACCGGCCAAAGATCTCCGTGGTCCTAAACCCCGCATGACCGAGACAAAAAGACTCCTAACTCAGGTCGCCAAGACGACGGGCGAGCGACAACGCCGACTCGTCGGCGCAAGCGCGCCGTCCGGCGGCTACGGCAAGACTAAACGACAATCGGTGACATGATTGTGACGGGGAGTCACCGCTGGTGCAAACGGAAGATGGATGGGTCGGGGACCGAGCGGAGGTGGGTCGACGACGATGACGGTGGCGGGCGGCGGTGCTCTCTCTCAAGAAGGTCGACGTTCCGGCGACTCTCGTGGGGGCAAACGCAAACGGCCGAGCCGATTCATGACTACATCGCCGAGGCGATCTCAAAGCACTAAGCGGTTTTCCTTGTTGCTCACCGTAAACGACCGACGACGACGAGGTGGTGCGCGGCGGCCGCCTTGCAGCGGCGAGAAGATGGCGTCGCCACCCGACGCCTCCCGCCGAAAAGCGAGAGGCGCGAGTAGGTTCGTGGAGGTGCCAAGGGAGTTCTGCGGCTCGTAGCGTGGCTAATTTGGGCGAGTGGAGCTCGGCGACGACGGCAATGGCGCGGGCGGTGATGGTCGGCGGCGATGACGGCAGGGGAAAGAAAGAAGAGGACTCGGCGCCCGTCATCTTAAAAGGAAGGAAAGAGGGCGGAACGGGCGGGGCATTCGCGGCCGCCCACGACGCCGACCACGCGCCGCGGGGCTTAACGCGCTGAGAACGCCACGGGCGGACGCCGCGCCGGCCGGTATGGAGGTGAGCAGGGATCTATCGTTCACTGTAGCACTCAAAACCCTAACTTTTTCGAAATTTGTCAAATTCTCCCAAAATTTGAACTGAACTTGAAAAACTCCAAAAGTGACTTAGCCTCATTTTTCAAGATCTACAATTTTCACAATTGGAAGATTTTCAAATTCGGCCTCTAAATATGACTTTTGAAATGGGGTCAAAAGGGACAATTTTGAATTTAATTACTTCAAAATTTATTCAAAAACTTCAAAAACTTTGTACATATCTTTTGTACATGAAAACAAGATCTACAACTTGGCTTTTGGAAATTTTTGCAAATTTTGCTTAGATTTTGAATTATGGAAAAGGGGGTAAAAGAGATAATGGAATTAGGGTTTTCAAGTTCAATTCAAACTTGAATTTGATTCAAATTTCAGATTCCCAACCTATACCATCAAACCATCATCCAACCACAACACACTTAAGATCAAAAACATAAATTTAAAATTTAATCACTCAAAAATTCTTAAGCACACACATTTCTCTAAAATAAAATTTAAACTTATTTTAATTGGATGCATTCCAAATTTTCTAACCATGCATGCTTGCAATGATCATGATGACATGGCATGTTTTAGTAATAGTAACACCAGGGGTGTTACACTTGGCCACCCGAGACTTGTTGCAGTGAAGCTCAAATTCCTTTTCCAACGCACAGCCAGGGCCAATCCCAAATGGGTACTCAATGTTGACGTCGCCGCACTTGTTCGGGCAATCATGGTGGGGTGAGGAAGCACCTCTGACCACAGGCTGCAACAGAAAGGCAAAGCTGAAGAACAACAGCAGATACATGGGCAACATCTGAACAGAGAGGTTCCTATGGTGGCCCATAAGGGTAGAGGACAGAGAGTTTGTTGTAAAAGTTTCTCTATTGATGCATGTTCGCACATCTATTTCTCTATCTATATAATATATACTCCATATGAGTTGGCCCCTTAAGTCTGCTAACTCTCTAAATTTCTATGCACGTTAGGTGATGAATTCGTCATCTCTGACTGGGCCAAACACACGCTGTGGTTCCGTTGCTGCTCCTCCATTTCACCATATGGCTGTTTCTAATGAACTGAAACTTGTACGACAGTACGGGGTACCAGTACACTGATTGACAATTTCAGCTAACTCTCTGGAAAAAAAAGAATGGCTAGACAAAATAGCAACAAAAGTACAGAACTGGCAATAGGAGACCGCATTTAATCCAGCTATATACTCTGCATTTGACTGGATCTAACAAGAGGCCGGCATTTCTTTAACATATATACCAAGTCTACGCTTCAAAAAAAAAAAAAAAAAAACATATATACCAAGTCAATTGGAGACAATTCCTTAATTGAAGCTAGGCAATGCCCAGCAATTTTTTTTTTCTTCGAAAACAACGCACAACACGTTTTAATAACTAGCCCCAGGCTCTAATCGGGGATTGATATACCGCAGGAATCCGCTGACCATTTCGATTCCTCCTGCACCCCCTCCCTCCAGGAGGTGCAGGCAGGATGCAGCAGCAGCACCGAGAGATGGAGCATGGGAGAGCGATGGGAAGAAGTATGAACGCGCTTACCCTGCTGTTGTGCCCGGATGGTTCCACGGATGCCGCGGCGCCGCTTCGGCGCGCCGCGGACCTCTACCCCACCTTTCGTCTTCCTCCAGCCGATTCCATGCCACACCTGCGTCATGTCACTCGGTCGGATTTAGCTGGGTGTCTAACTGGGCCAGGTCTAAAAATGCAAATCGGCCCGATAAGCCTACCGCCTGTGGGAAACAAAATTCAGCTTTATCAGCGTTGTTATTATCCTTACGATAGAAGCACGACTTGAGGATCGTCGGATCGTCAATCGTGTGTGCCCTTTGTAAGATCACTGTACATGTGCAGTTGTTCGATGCTTGACACCTCCTTTATTTCTAAAATTATAGGAGAATCTTTTTTTATAATCCAGTTTTTTTTTATGGTCATGTGTAGTTATGGTGATTTACATTTTCTTATTACACCCGAGAATTATGGTGATTTACATGATGACACAAACATTAAGACTAGGATGAGGATTAAAATATGTTAGACAAACACCCGTGTTGTAATATGTTACAGATTCTGACATGGGGATAACTATTGAACCAACAAATTCAGAGCAAAATGATGTTTTAGTTAACAAAAAAAAAAAAAGATAAGGGAATGAACATTAAAAAAGAATAAGGAAACTAACAAAAATTACAAACTGACGACTACTTAACTAAATATACTTGTCTAGTGTACTACTCATCGATTATTTAGCAGAATCCTCAAGATAGAACACAAGACAAGCATTCAACACTGAAGTTGTGCTCTCATCAGATTCAGATGGATTAGCTATATCAGAAAGAATTATGTTTAAGACAGGTATCTTGCAGCCGAATTGACATTTAGCGGCAAAGTTGCGGGCATCAACTGTAAGTTGGTGTCAGTATCCGAGTCATTTTTAAAATTACAACCGAGTCTTTAGGTCAATCTGGGGAAAAAAAAAGATGAGGCTTCGATGGCCTCCACATGAAACTTAGCTGACACAGTAACACAAAATCTAGACGTTGGATACATCCAGTATATCTCCCGGTTTTTCAAACTATGATAAACAATACAACAAGTTTTACTGTCAACCAAAAATTAAGAAATTACAAAAGTTGGTGGCTCATGAGGGTTATATTTTCCTGCCAAGCAATTTGAGCAGTAGCAATATCCAACATCATCTTGTAAGGGCTCAGTTCTGAATTGTCTGTTGCGGCTGCTGCTGAGCTGGAGGGACATGAGGTGGCTGCTGCTGAGCTGGAGGGCCATGAGGTGGCTGCTGTCCTGCACCTGCTTGCGGTGGTTGCTGAGATGAACTAGCCTGCGCATGTGCTGGCGGTGCTAGCATAGGCTGGTAAGGTGGATATTGTGGTGGGTAGGGCATGCGCGGTGGAGGCATGTAGCCACCATACGGTGGTGGAGGTGGATAGTATGGTGGATACTGACCATGGTAGTATGGCGGTGGTGCACGATAGCCGCCCTGTGCTGAGCTGCTTGATGGCTGAGCTTGCCCGGCTTGCTGCGGCCCTGGTTTGCCTTCACCGCCCCCTGTGATTTTACTATAGCACCCATCCTCTGTGGATCCATGGATGGGTAAAGAGTCCGCTCTGTTGGTGGTGGTGCTGGAATGTTGAAGTAGTATGATGCTGGTGCAGCCTGTTGCTGCTGCCCCTCCATCCCAGGGGGTTGAGGTTGGTCTCCGCTCTGCTGCTGAGATATGACAGCCCTAGGGAGCAGTCCTCCATGGGAAACCTGCCCCTGCCTCCCAGACTCATCCTCCTCAGGCTTTGGAGCCTGAGGCTTGCCCCACATCAGCTTCAGGCGCACACCCTTGATGACTAGCTTGTTAGCAAGCTCCTCCTCAGCAGCCTTCTCTGCGCGCCTTCTCTTGTAGTATATGTCACAAATGCGATTGCACGTTGAAGTACCATCCTTATGGACTCGATCTCACCATGGGCATAAAATTGATCCCTCAAATCCTGCTCAGTTATTCTGCTATCGAGTCCACCAATGTAGAGGGTCCTTATAGTCTCATCATCTGGTGGTGTCAGGGATGGCATCTCACCTGCCTTGCCCAAAAGTTTCAGTGCAACTGGATCATTAACTCTGCAGGAGCAAGACAAAGTCAGAAACCAAGGCAGAGCAGAGAGTTGGAAATTTAGTAAATTGAATAGATACATTCACCTAATGGTTTTTAATAATGAATAATAATTGAACTCATTAACTTGACCTAAAAAGCATCAATGTTTGGCATATCTAGAGCACAATTTTGGCTGGGATTTGGTTTCCAAGATACATCTATGAGTTCAACATTTCAACCAAGTTAGGATAGTTTCATGACCAAACAGGATCTGGAGACATCTTTCATTTGAACATCTGTACATGTAAGCCCTTTATCTAAAGAACACCCTTACATAACAATAAAATTTCTACCCAGATGTGGGTTAACTGTACAGATGCTAATATCAGTTGCCAGTAACTAGAGAGAATTAATTTTGGTCTTACCATCTCAAAAATCAACAACAATAGCAATATCTTTTAGTACCAAAGCCAGTCAAAAAAATGTCAAGAAACAAAATAAAAAGTAACATGGATCTTCAAATACGCTGTCTAAAATCCAAGTCATAAAGGAAAAGCATTGCTTAATAGGTTTTTGCTATATGCTCCAGAAAGAACTAGGTGGACTACATGAACAAAGGAATGGCAACATTGCATTGTACTAATGCGAAGCAAAAGAGCTGAATGAAAAGTATCAAATCATTTAGACACTATAATGTTGACAAGCAGAGTCAAGAATAGAAAGCTATCTGACTCATTGTTCCATATGATGAAATTATGAATGCCAGTATTAAATTGCACACGCTAACTAACAATAGTGATTGCATAAATGAAGCCTGCAATACATGCAGAGAACCACCAAAAAACACATAACTAACAATTATGAGTGCATAAGCACAGCAACATACCCATAGTAGCGATCTTTAATGTTTTGCTGAGATAACTCCCCAGTTTCAGGCATCTCATGACGATAAGGGCACTCAGCACCCTCTTGTACATTCACCACGCACAAAGAAACTGCAAACATGAGCTCTGTTCCTCTTGTAATATGGTGCTGTCCTCTGAAGCTTCAGAATGGTATCATTTGGACGAGCCTTCCCATAGGAAGAATCATAGTCTATGCCAGCTCTGGCCTACATTTATGTACCATAAACTCTAATTAGGAACAGCTATTCTTAGATCAAGTGGAACAAACAAGAATAAGTCATATAAGCAGACTAGCAGATAATAAGTGCAATTCATTTCAGCAATAGCAGATCAAAATAAATTACATCTAAAAAGAAGGCATCTTTTTATTGCTGTCATACTTCAAGTGTATCTGACACTATGACACAGTTTATGGTAACATCATAGAAACAGTATTATAATATACACGATATCATCATTTCAGATTTCAAATGAACAAAACAGTGTGAAAAATACAGTTTGCCTTTGATTTTGGGTTATATGAAAGAAATTAACAACAGCATCAAGATTCAATATTGAAAGAGAAACGTACCCTCCTATCATGCTCTTCTGCAAAATATTCACGATTGACATCACTCCTTGGGATTGCATCATTAGAATTGATAGCAAGTGCTGTATCCCGACCTGAACAGGCAGACCATATTCAAGATCCAGCAGGCAGACCTGGCAGACATTCTTCAGCTTGCAACATGTCTGGCAGATCTCAGTCTTCTTGTACCTTGCATCTCGACCAGGCCGCCACCGGAAGACAGTAAAAGGACGTGCACAAATTTTGCACTCTTTATCATATTCAGCTCTTAACTGCAAAGAAAAACAAGAGCCAGTAAGCCATCATATTACCTGCAAATGCAAAATAAGGAGAGCTTAATTGAAAAGTTATCCCCATTCATGAACACCTAACTGGTACTACATGATATGTGGCATATGGCAAAACCATTAGTCTGGCTAGTATAATTTGCTAGCAAACTAATTTATCCTGGTTTTGTAGCAAAACTTTTGCTAGCTAGTATAACTGCCTTAAATATAATTCTCATCTTGTTAACTACACTACGCATATGGCAAAACCACCGTACTGCACTACTGATCTTGCAGAACCATCAACAGTACGAGCAACAGGGTTTTTTCCTAGCCTCCCAACCATCCTGGCTAAGCCATCCCCTCCCTCTGAGGTAAGGAGAATCAAACGAATCAAAAGGGCCCTTAAACCATACTACTTCAGCAACGCATTTGCAGTACACAATCCCGAAGCAAGCATCAGACTTCCTCCACGATGTAATCCCAAGTTCAAACAACAGATGCGACACGTGCACAAAGTTCAGAGTTTTTGGTGCTGATTCGACAAACTAAAACAGAAGCATAACCTAGGCCTGGATCCCATCGAGCATAAGGAATCACGAACGCTAACCAAATCAAGCGGACCACCGCGGCGCAGACCGCCATCACAACGCAAAGGAGAACCGCACAAATCATCCAGGTAGGGTTCGGTGTGTTACCATCCGAACGTAGGGGTTGTCGCCGAGGCATGACTCGCAGATGATGGGAAAGTTCCATATTTGATCCATGCTCTTATCCCACCATTCAGGTGTCCGCCTGCGCGTCCCGCAGCAGGCGGTGCGCCATAAAAACAAAAAAAACCCCTCCCTCTCCGCCGCCGACGAGAAGCCGAGGGAACGGAGCAGCTTTGTTTTTTGCGGCCAAAGACGCGGAGTCCTGTCACCTGTGTGGACCCGGGCAAAACGCGAAACCGATCGCCTCTTAACGTTTTTGGTTTTTGAAGTAAAAGCTTCAGCCAATGCCGCTGAACCCACGCTGGGCTGCAGGATACCAACTGCAAGGTTCCTTGTGTTCTGCCGTAGATAGGCATATGATAACCATGTTATTTTACAGGTTCCTTGTGTTATGTAGCAAACATAGAAAAATCTCCACCGGAACTGTGACATGTGTTTTTTTCGGACGCTTGTGACGCGAACCCTCCTGCCTTGCGACTGTGGCCGCTATTCCGCCATATTAAATGGCCGCCTCCCATGTACGGTTGCAATCGGCAGTAGTTCCACGATTAGGTATATATCTTTGTCTGTTTCTTCAGTTCAGAGTTTTTGCCACGCCGGTGCAGTTCTGCTATTCCAAAGCCTGGGTACCTGTATCGTCATATGGACGCTCCAGGCCGAGTAGTTCCAAATTCCGTAATTTCAAGCCCCCTCTAGTTTTTTTGTGTTTGTTAGCGAGTTTTTCCAGCAGATATGGAGCCAATAAAAATTTTGCTTTTGAATTTGCTTCAGGTATGCAGGGGAAAAAAGTGCCTGAAAGTCTCCCTTCCTGCTTGTTTTTGTCTCCAAAAAGTTAATGATTATTTTCTTGGATGGTTAGGGTTTCGATAGAAACACCTAGTAGACTTCTATACCTCTTGCCAGCCAGTTATCTATTAGAGTCAAATTTGGATATGTATGTCTGGTTTGTTGTTTTTGCAATTTGATTTTTTTTGCTAGAATAGGTAGATCCTTTTTATATTTTTCTTATATCTTATAAATTTTTCATCCTTTTTCGACTTGCTCGGCTGATTTATGTGAAATATTTTGGCTGAACCAAATGTGCTTTTGAACTTTTAGCAGCAGAAGACAGCAGCTAGCACTTCGTGTGATGGTGTACTTTTGGTCCCTGTAGCTTGGCAGTTCTTACTGAATGGTCTGTCAATGCATACACAACCATGTACTGTGTGTATAGATTTTTTTAAAAAAAAATATATGATATGTATAGTATGGTTTTCAGATATAGAATGGGAGACTTAATGATTGGTGTTAGTCCGGCGATCCAGCACTCTTATTCCACCATTCAGGTGTCCATCTGATAAACATATGGATGAGTTGTCCAGCATGCTTGAATGCATTCCAAAATTATTAAAACAAAAAACTATTGTTTCTTTTTTCTTTTTATTTATTTCGTGAATCTTTCAAAAATCTTAGTAAATCACAGAAAATTCATAAAATAGAAAATCAATTTTGTTCACTCCACTTTGTTGTTTGGCTTGACAGGCCAAAATATAATGT
Source organism: Hyparrhenia diplandra (assembly GCA_015847255.1). Taxonomy (NCBI): domain Eukaryota; kingdom Viridiplantae; phylum Streptophyta; class Magnoliopsida; order Poales; family Poaceae; genus Hyparrhenia; species Hyparrhenia diplandra. The sequence continues at coordinate 127,080 of JADLZK010003779.1, forward strand.
GATATACCTTTGTGGTCCTGTTATTTTTGCTAGAGGTTTTGGTTGATTTTTGTGTTCAATCGATTTAAAAAATCCAGGGGCAGAAAAGGGAAGTATAAATTTTGTTGGACTGGTTATTGATAGGTGCACTTTCTTCTGCGTAGCTGCAGTGGCACTTTTGCCTTGCACCAGTGAACTGCTAGGTTTCTGGCTGCGGCTGCAGCCATAGCACTACTGAACTTTGGAGGTTCCTGTGATAAATCCATGTTATTTTCAGCAAGGTTCCTTGTGTTAAATATGCTCAGTGAAAGTGCCTATAGGCATATTATTATTTTCACAAGGTTCCTTGTGTTTTGTATAATTTATTGGAATTTGTTTGTAATTTGTGAGATAAAGAAATGAAAAAGCAAAATTTTTAGCAAAAATTTTGTATTACTTCTATACCATCCTGCCTTATATTACTGTGTTGCCAACTATTCTTTTCTAGCCATATTGGATTTTCTAGCTGCATTTACGGTGTTTTTGCATTAGTCCCGGCGTAGTAAAAAAGAAAAAATCTTTGGAGTTCAGAGGTGCATGATTCCAAAGCAGGCCTTGCAGTTTTCTGTATTGTTAAAATTATTTGCGGAACGCAGTTATAGTAGTTCCAAATTGCGGTTTCCAAGTTGAGGACCTCTGTTCCAGTTTTTTTGAGGTGTTTGAGCCAGTTTTACAGCAGATATGGAGCCAATAAAAAACTTTGTCCTTTGAAAGGTGATGCGCCCTAACGAGGAGTGGTGCTCTTACTGAGTTGCCGGGCAAAACGTAATATTCACGTGGGCTGAGCTTTCACCCACAGCCGTAGGAACACCGAGCTTAAAAAATTTTGCTTACGTGGGCAGAGTTAGCTGTCAACGTTATCTATTTCTACTTAATTGTATGGCGGCTGTGGTGTTGTTTTTGGAGGTTGATTTTTTTTTTTCCGGCGATATGTCGACACGGCAGAAGTGACCAAAGCGTCCAGGTGTTTAGGGATCCTTTTTATATTTTTCGGCGGCGGTGGCGGCGGCGTATTTTTTATTATATCTTATAATATTTCAGCATCCTTTTTTGAATCAAGAAGCTTCGGGCAGAGGGGTTTTTTTTGGCGCTCGACGGTCGGAACGGCTGCTGGACACGCGTCCTTCAAATGTGCTTGCGGAGGTTTTCGAGGTGCGGCGGCGGGGAAAGGAGTAAGGGGATGATGGTGCGTGGGCGGAGTGTCAACCTCGGGTCTGCGTTTCTCCCGGCGGATCGGTACAGCCGCCACCTCCTCCCTTATTTGCAACCTCGTTTCTGCTGATCTTCTGACCCTTATTCATCTATCTGGCAGGCCAGCGGAAGCTGTCACAGTCGTCGATTTTAATATGTCTTTGTTCTTTAGCGATGAAATTAAAGTTTTTGCTAGAAGCCTTTTTTATTTTATTTCAAATACCCTTTAAAATCGGAAAATTTTCAAAGGGCTGGCTGGGGTTTGGGCTCTCCCGTGGCATTGTATCTAGCATATGTGGAGTCTAGCTTGCGGTGTTGGTAATTTTCCCTATCTGCTGTGATGATTTTTTTTCTTGAGGGAATCAGGAGGCCTACTGCAGTACATATTTTAAATTGAAAAGTAAAGAGTTAACGTATTTGCTTAAAGTGAGGTAGAAACAAGCTTAAGAAACAAAGAAAATCAACCGAATTAAACTATTTCTTTTAGCCGATGTATCAATTGATGGTGCGTGCGGCGGGAGGGGAGTAGTTCCACTACCGGTACAGCCGCCCTCATGGTGAACAGTTTCTTTGTTTCAAAGCACGGCTTTGCAAAGTTCTTGGCTGATTCTTCTGACCCTTATTCAAAACAGACGTTTGGATTCCTTGCATTGAAAATTAGATCATTTCTTGCCTTCCAAAAGGTCAGCACATTAAAATTTCTTTTGATGATAATTTCCATGGTAAAGAAGGGTCAAAACAGACGATCTTTGAGTTGCTGCTTGAACTGATCAAGGCATTCGAAAGGGTCCATGTCTGAGCTTGTCTGCATTTTAATTAGGTCACAAACAGGCAGAAGCAAACGGAAAGAGAATGAACAAGTGCTGCAAAGATTCTTTAATCTGATTGTTCCAAAGGACACAGTTATAGCTATTCCTTCTCAACAGCTGCCTCATATTCTGCTGTGAACTTGCATTTAGCATTAGTTTCTCAAGGGAAAAAATATTTCTTTAATGACAAGACAGTTTTCTAGACATGGTTCTCCTTCTTGACAAAGTTTCTTATATATCTAATATGTTTTAAAGTGAATATGTTGGTGGGCTCCAGTTCCCTAATTTGTTTTATTCACTAATGTATCGTTGCTTTACAGCTTGTTACCTTATTAGGTTGCTTGGGCATTGTGGATGGTGATGACGTTGAACTGAATAACCTTCATCGACAGGTGAAATAGTTGGGGATGTCTTCTGTCTCTCTTATCTAGCATTCTAATTTTTTTTTTTTTTTTGGGGATCATATCTATACATTGAATCTTCTGCATGATGTATTCTTGTTGTTATTGGTAACTCAATTAGAAGGGAAATATAAATATGCAGTCATAAGCTAGCAAAATTTTAGTGAACTGAGAGAGTTCTGCTTGATAAAACAATTTTGAACATAACCCATGATATATTTGGTTATTTTAATCTGTGGCGGTCATACATATCAATGCTAACCTTGTTTTTTGTTCTCAAAGATAATTCATAAAGAAGCATATGTTGACAGCCAAAAGTGAAGTCAGCAGCTGATGCTTGCCTTGAGTAAGAAACTATCCTTTTGGCAGTTTTCTTTGCATTGGTTGCCAAACAAATGTACCTATTTGATGCTACCATTTCACTATATCACATATGTTGTCTAAAATCAGGATTAATTCCTCTATCAAGATAGTAGAGCATCATCATACTCTGAAGCCATGCAATGCTTTGGAGGTTGTGCGGAAGTATCCTTACAATATCTGCAATGACACATACAGTATTTTTTTTTTTTCCTCAAAGGAAACACTCTTGTTTTCAGCATTAACTAAAATGACCTCAGATACGATATAGTGTTGTTGATGCAACAGACAACCTTCCTACTAGGTATATGATCAGTGATTGTTGTGTTTTGCTGAACAAGGTAACTTTATTTTTGTTTTGTAAATGATGCACGCTATATTTGATATGGAATTCTTGCTCTGCCTTGTTAACTTGTTGCCAAGTAAATTTCCCTATCAATACGATATATAACGTAATAACTTTTTATTGGTTCATGTAATCATCCATTGATCAATCACTTACATTGACCCACTTATTTGCAGCCACTTGTATCTGGTGCAGCATTAGGTTTAGAAGGACAGGTAAGCATCTTTCTTGCCAAAAGATATTGCACCTTTTTCACTTAAACTTATATTTTTTCATTCATTCATTGACTTTTCTAACAGTTAACTGTTTATCATCACAATGGAAGTCCATGCTATCGGTGCCTCTTTCCAAGTCCACCACCTGTGGCAGCCTGCCAGAGATGCTCAGACAGTGGTGTTCTTGGGGTTGGTAGGTGACACTGTAGAAGCTCGTCATTAGTACAGTGGCAAAATCTTAGTTTTTTTGTCAACCTGTTTAAAACTCATCAAACATCTTCCTTTATATGATGTGGACTTCAACCTAAATAGGAGATTTTAAATCATGAGTTAGTGGCTCCAATGTTGTGTAATTTTTAATCTTTTTTTTGTGTCCATATTAATCCTTAATTATTCAGTGAGTACAAGTTTTTGTTGGTTCACTCAATGATATAGTTACTAAAATGGCTTTTTCTTCAAGACGTTCTTAGATGTTGTGGTATTTACTGTGCTTTTAGAAGAAATGAGTGTAGACACCTCAGTTAAGTTTGCTATTTGTATAATTAGTTTATATGATTTGCTGCTATCTATGATTAGTGCCTGTTAGTTTTCGCACTGGTGTACTAACTACTGTTTTGTTTATTGTTTACTAGTTCCAGGAGTGATTGGTTGCTTACAAGCTCTGGAGGCTATAAAGGTTGCAACTGGTGTTGGTGAACCCCTATGCGGAAGAATGCTACTGTTTGATGCACTGTCTGCTCGCATTAGAATTGTATGTGACTTCACTCTGTAGATTTATTGTGTCTTTGAATGAATAATCACAATTTGTCCTAATCCCAGCACTATCGGGGATGGCAATGCTGCATAGTATATGTATCATAGATTCGAGTCTAATACATGAATTACAACAGTGGGATAGGATCATGTTGCCAATCATATTTTTAGTATAAAGGAATTGAAATTGGTTCTCACAAGAAAGTAACCTTTATAAGATCATTCTCAGCACTAATGAGAAACTCTGACTGTCTTGTCTTATGGGAACAACCTTTACATTCTATTGTGTTATATCTAGCTGTTGCTAGTGGGATTTAAGGTCCCCTGATTTAATGTTTTCCAGACCTTCGTAGAGAGCTGGTAACTAACCTATTCCCCGCACCAGCAGTTAGTGTTACAAACCTTCTAACTTCAAATAAAAAAGAATCTAACTGTGAAGTGGCCACAAAAGCATCCGCATGATATTGCCTGGTTTCTTCTCCCAGTACTTTGAGTTTTCAGTCGCCAATGGCATTTTAAACCCTGTTTGAGGATTCATCCTATTTGCACGTGGTCTGCCACTAAGTGGATTATGGTCAGCAATGTAGTTGTTTGCATTGCTTGGACACTTAGTATAGGACTGTCTTAATATAGCCCATTATCAACTCTGCGTATATTTGCAGGTTAAGCTTCGTGGAAGCTCTCCAGATTGCACCCACTGTGGCAAAATTTCCGTTTTCACAGAACAAGATTTTCAGAAGTTTGACTATGAGAATTTCACACAATCACCAATGTCTGATAAGGTAATGTGAAGGAGTGCACTGGGGTTCATACAAAAAAAAGATCTTGAAATCTGTGTCCTCATCAACTGTTACATTTACTGCAGGCAGCACCAAGTGTGAACATACTCCCAGAGAGCGCTCGAATTACTTGCCGAGATTACAAAAAACTGGTTGACAATGGAGTACCTCATCTATTGTTGGACGTACGACCTGCACATCACTTCCAAATAGCTTCGATTTCTCCATCTCTGAACATCCCGCTCTCCATGTTGGAAGAGAAGCTTTCTACACTTGAAACCTCATTGAAGGAAACAGGAGAGGCATCAACCTTGGTTGTCCTGTGTAGAAGAGGCAATGACTCTCAAAGAGCTGTCAAGATTCTCCACGAGAAGGGATTTGCTTCTGCAAAGGATATCATCGGTGGGCTGCAGGCGTGGGGACGAGATGTTGATCCTGATTTCCCTGTGTACTAGTGAAATGGAAACAATTATCTGGTGCCTATGAGGATTCATGCTCAAGGCCAAAAGTTTACATAGGATAGAGCTTGTTGGCGTGAGTTTAAGATGGTTTCCCACTCGGATAGCTATTGTTCTCGGTTTAAGGATGATCTACTTGTTTGAGTTCCTACCTTGTAACAGTTTGAATGCTGCTCTTGCAAGAACCAGAACTCTGATACTACTCCCTCCACCCCATTTTACCCGGCGTGAGGCCAGATTACAGATACCAAGGAGCATACCGGGGCATGTGAAGTGCATTTAGTATCTCGCTGTTTTGTTTCCCTCCACCCATAACGTCGTTTCGTTGCCAAGGAAAGAGTTAGAACTGCCTCAGCATGCATGCACCGTCCCATGAGTAAATGACCAATACCTCACGCCGCCTGGTATTGTGGGCAATTTGAAAAACAGGTGCACGCTCGGTAAAACGGGATGGAGGGAGTATTATTTGAGTACTAGATTTACAAATCCCTGTACTTGCAAAAGAAAAGAGAGCATCATGAAAGACTTGTATGGACAGTGGACACGGTATTGTGATGGCTAATGCCATGGACAAAATAAGATTTGAACTACAAAATTACTTAAAGCAGCAGATCAAAATAAGTTTTGATGTTATGATGAAAAGAACTTCATTTTCAATCAAACGGCAGATCAATGTTCAGTACTGTGAGGTCACGCGCATATTTTTTTTTTTTAAAAAACATCAAGTCACTGAAATCTGTGCCACGTATTGATTTCTTTGAAAAATTTGGAACTATATTCTACCAAAGAACACAAGTTGGGGATTCAAGTTACAAGTATGTTGGGACTTGGGGCTCAAGGGTACTGGATGGTGTGAAATTGTACAACAGATGTGTGAGGTTGCCGCAGACTATAAGGGTATGGCCAAGATATTTCTGATCGTGCTATTGCCACCCTCTGACCTGGTTTCATATTTCTTCTATGGCGCTAATTGCCTAGGATTTGCTGGCCTGCATTCCAGAATTTCAATTCCAGATGAAGTCTTAGTATTCAAAAACAAAAGCAGTATGCTATCTCTGTTACTGTGCCTTTTTTTTTTCAGGTCCAGCAACATCACTTTTCCTCTGGCTTTGGTTGATCATTCATTCCTTCTTCGCATTCCTTAAGAAGCCTTTCTACAGAAGGATCATAAGCAACAGCCATCCGCAGATATTTGGAAGCCTCAGAATTCCGGCCTTCTCTAGATAATATACTGCAATAACCAATGTCAGCACCTTTGGCAACCGTCCAACATTTTAGGAAGCAGAGACACATAAATAAAATCAACAATGGAGTTTAACCACAATATGTGGCTACAAGCTGGGCCAAGCTACCATCTAGAATGTATGTTATTGGTAGCCATAGTGATGCACCGTTTGTAACAGAATGATCTATAAAAGGACTTACCTTCCCAAAGTAACTATCCCTTGGAAGTAGCAGGCTTTGTTGATGGGCTTTTCCGGTTCCTTGAGCTCTGCTATTCTCTGCAGGAGTTTGATTGCCGTCTCATTACCCCCTACATTGGAAACCGAAGTGATTCTTATGTTGTTCACTGTTATTTCAAAAAAAAAAAAAAAAAGGGTCCAAATGTAGCATTACTCTACCTGACGCTCGTTTGAAAGAGCTGCCGCAAAATATGCAAGCACAAGAAGAGGATCATCTTCTTGAATCTACACAATCGAGAGCGTTGAGTCTTAGTACTAAATTACTCTCAGATCATGAAAAATCATCTGAGGTAACAACAGACCTTTGGTATAGCATGTTCAAAACAAACTGCAGCTTCAGGAAACAATCTATTTGAGAACAGGGTTTGTCCCATTCCAATCAACGCCCGTGGAGACAGATCTGGGTTTCTTTCTACTGCTGTCCTGTGTGCAACATTGATCACCAACACCGATTGTTTGCAAATGGAAATGGTAGCCAACAATTAATCAAAGCACAGCACCAACTTACCTGATCAGTGGAAGAGCTTGATCTCGGCAGCCAGTGCTTAGATACTGTAATGCTTGCTAATGATAAACATATAGGTATATGCATCAGAATTCACAACAGAACAATATTCCAAAAAAAAGGTGTAAACATTCATACTTCAAGTAGTTCCTCAGGTGAGCTGGATGCAGATATATTTCCTTCCATACTTTCCATTGCAAAATTAGGAGTTGTACTCTCACTGGCAGTTCCCTTTATCAGATGACATCGATTTTGTTTGCAAGTCAGCATCTTCAAGCTGTGACATCTGTAAATTCATGATAACTTTAGTGTCATGAATCAATTGCACATAATGGAAATAACTAGAGCACATAAAATAGATAGGCATGCCTGCATCATCTCAGGTACCTCAAGAGGTGACTTTTGTGCTCTGTAACCAACCTGAGCTCTAGTATCTGGCAATCCCAGCAGCTTATGGGCAGCACCATTTCTCAAGGACAATTGCTGCGATGTAAACATTTGAAAAAAAAATAGAATGTAAGATGAAGTACACAATACTGACTTCACCGCATCAAGCTTGTTCAAATAAAAATGCATGAAACCTGATCTGCTCGAAGGATAGAAAAAGGAAATTACAAACAAAAAGGGAAATTCATAAGCATTTTTTTTTTCCTGTTGGAGTTTACACGGTAGCAATAGAGGTTGGGATGCATCTATTTGTTCTAATCTTCTAAGCAACCTCTTCAGGGTTCTTGACAACCGTTGCATTATCATACCATCTGCTGTGGGCTATTTAGTATCTCCTTTTTCTTAGGATCATAATTTACCCTTCACTCATTGATTTATTGGAGCAGAAGCATAAAAAGGGTACTACAACACATGCCGATCTTGTTGATATTCGAACATGTATTTGATCAATGGCAAACCCCCAAAAGAAATGAGATAATTCTACCAGGACATGTGATCCATCTTCCCTATTTTCTGGATGAGGTCTACTATTACTTTACCAAAAGGTTCATATTAAGATTTAGGCATAGGGTTACCAAGAAAATAATACAATATTATCACAATATACCAAATTGAAAAGGAAATGACTTGATAATACAAGTAAAAATTATGCTCTAACCTGAGCTACAGAAACTAAACCATTTGTAGTCCAGTAGATCAGGCTTCCTGCCAATCAAAGATTACAAAAACTAGAATTCAGCATCTTAATTGCTATTTGGGTGAAACAAAAAAGTTGGACAAAGTGTGATACTTCTTCTGCAACCAGTTTGGCTATAATACATCTTAATTGCTATTTGGGTGAAACAAAAAGTTGGACACAAGTGTGATACTTCTTCTGCAACCAGTTTGGCTATAATAAGCATGTCGGTGTAGCAAAAATATCATTGACTGAACAATTTAGTGCAAATTAGTTCACATCATCTCACAATGTATGAATATCGTATTTTTTAGTTTCAAATCTGATGGAAAGAAATCAGATTTACCACAGCCCACAGTTCTGCACAACCTGCTTTCCAACTCTGTCTAGTGTCTATTTTGTTTGTGGGAGCACAGGCAGGAATAAGTAGTGTCTGCCAGTCATTATTGTGATATCAGAAGGATTTTTTTTTTTTTGAAAACAAGTGATATTAGAAGGATTGTACTGTAATGTGAATGGAACAATGTGCCAAATAGAACGTATTGTTGGAAAACCATTGCAAATACTAAAGCATTTGCAGTGGTTATGAAATTCCACAATAATAATTAGGGCAATTTATTTTAATTAATTCTGCCCAGCAAACTTGAGAACAGAATCTGGAAACGGTAATAAACCACAAAGCATTTGTTCATAAACCACATAAAACGAAATGCAAGTATCTGATCTGAGGAATCACATATGCAATAAAGTAAAGGAGGGAAAACACAAGTAACTGACCTGAGGAACAATGTATGCGATAAGAAACAAAGGGATAGTCAGGACATCGAGGTATATTCTATAATACTGCAAACAAGAAAGAAATATTGGCTTTGTCAAAAAAAACAAAAAGAATATTTTCAGAACAAGACAGATTTTTACAAAAAAAATAGTGAAAATAGAACACATCCAAAGTAACAGTCAATCTGAAATAAATTCACAGGTATCTGTGATCTCAATGGACTGAGGAAAAAACTCTTAATGCATAATTGTAAACATCAAGGTTGAGAGCAGTCCATCAAACATAATTCATACCTCTTTTTTTTCTCGAAAATAACTCATAAATCTAAGAATAGTATTATGGGTATTCATATGTACCAACCATAGTGTTAGTTGTAAAACTTGTAGTGCTAGTATTATTTACCATCTAAACCCTGCAAGTGTTTCATTGGCCTCCAGCCCTCCACTGGTTGCCACCAAACAAGTAAAAAGGAGGAGTTCATCATCATTAGTCCTATAATTTACTCCATATGACACCTTACTGCTGTCAGGGCCTCAGGACCATGTCCAAAATGCTCCATTGCATCAATAGTAGGTACCCACATGATCCAAGTAAGCTAACAACATCATATGGGCCATAACTCCTAAGGCCAACTGCCCAAGTACACTATACACATCATATATACTTCGATTACAAGACTGATTGATGGCTGTCATCCATGTCCTTTACTCTTTATTACAAAAATCTGAGTAATGGGTTACTTATGCTGATAACTTCTTAAGAATTTGCGACAGCTAGTCAACTAGCTACATGAACCCCTGTGACTGGTTTTCTGGATCATACCTTTGCCAGCAAGCCCATAATTCCTGGATGATCCTTGATCTGGGACCCCTGAAAAGAGATCTGAGACAACAGATGGAGTCAGTCTCAGAGACAGTTTAGAACAAACAAACTCCTAGTCCTAGTAATAATAGCTTTACAAAGTATCATTGTTGATCTCTACTTAGCAAAAAAATTGAAATGTTCTATAAGAACATGCCCAAAATTAATACATATCACCACAATGCCCCAGGTTCTGAGTCTGGAAAGATATTTGAACATCAATACACTTCCATGTATATAAGACCAAAATCATTATCAGAAACCAAAGTCAACAGTTCACACCAACCTATAATCCGTGCAACACAAGTTAACCCTTATTTGCGCTTTGTTTTAATGTAAGCTCATAATAGGCCCTCAATGTTGTCATCGCTTATAACCAACTTGCTTGCATGATTCTTAACCAAACGCTGTATATGAAATTCAAATTAATGAACACACAGTGAGAACCTACCAGAAGGTAATTAACCCAGCCATGAATTTTTAATTTGTTACACTTTCCGTGTGTTGGCCTGGTACTAGAGACTAGACTTACAAAGCAAAAGCAAACGCATTGGAAAGGGAGAATAGTAGAAAAACCATTCAAAACAGAAATTGGCAAGAGAATACCTGAACATTTAGATAATGCAGACCAGCAACTAAGATAGGAAAGATGGGGCCAAAAGTGCCATGTGGAAACTCAGTCAAGTTATGGAACCACAGAATCCCACCCTGTTTAGTAGTACAGCAATAAACAATAAGACCTTAAATATATATTAAATGAAAATGAGTTAACCATGCAGTGTAATAAGATGAATATAATCCTTGAAAAAAATATATGCCTCACAAACAGGATACACTGGCCATTAGGCAATGTATATCTGAGAAATAAATGGTAACTATATATAGTACTTCTATCAATATACTAGCATATAGCTTGATATGTTTTTTGGCTTTTGGCACATCAAGTCTAAGTGTATATATACCAGCTTTTTCAACTCAATACAACTTATTTGTTGAGTACCTAACAAGGCTTCCAACCTGTATGGTATCAAACCTCAGCCAGTCCATATTCACTACCTGATGTTGGCAACTTTGGCTGACTACCTTCAGCCGAAACCAGCCTGCAATCTCTTCAACTACCTCACCATGCCCCTGGATACATTCCCTTTCACCTAACAACTTAACAATTATCAACAGCTCCAAATCTCCAAAAGAACTAATGCAACCTCCAGATGTGCAACTTAACAGTATGCTAAGCAAGATATCTCCAGTAGTTCTTTAAAAACACCTGGGACCACATGGTATCAATAATGTAATTCAGTACTTCACACCTTGGCATCTTTTTCTTTCTTCTCATAGCTAGGTAAAGTACAAGTGCAACTCTATACAACTGGCCAATAGTGGCATAGTAATTCTAGGATTGAATATGGAGTATAAATGTTTTGTTATAGTTTCAATAAGTTGCATCTAACTGTAATTAACGAATTAATCTTTTTGTGTAAAACATCAACAGTTAATTTAAAAGATACAATAAAGAATATAGAACATGAATACATATAAAATGGAAACAGTATCAACAACAACTATGACTGCTAACATTGTGGCCATAACTCCTCAAGACATCATATCATACTCTTCACAAAATATGGGACTGGTACAAGGAATAGAGGAAAAGGTACAGAGATACCTTGAACATACATTATCAAATCCAGGGTGGTTATTCAAGCACAAGCTCCTTATAGTCATCATCCAAAGAATAAAGCAAGGAACTGCAACAAAAGTACAGAGGGCAGAAGAGATTGAGAACATAATTAGGAACAACAAAATGTACATTGCAAAATTAACTGACACAATCATAAAATCTGTAACTAATATTAAACTATGTGAAGGGCAGAAGCCAAAAGATCTTATCACAATATTTATATCATTACCTGTACCGAAAAATAGGCAAAATTCCAAAGAAATGAGGGACAACCAAGCTCCTTCTTTTTTCTTCTGGAATAGAGTGTACTCTTCACGGAAGTTATTTCCAGGCTGAGGGATAGAAGTGGATACTTCAAAAAAGAAAAAAGATATATGAGAGTCCAATCAGAACACATGGAAAATGCAGTCTATAAAAGCCAATGCCACAGATGTACCTTTGAAATCAGGTTCCCGTAACATAAGCATTTTGGGTCAAACAATATACTAGGCAGTAGGCGTTATCGCACAATCAATCATACTATTACAAAAGGAGGGGGGTATTGATCATTTTGTTTGTTTGAATCAAGGCACAGGGGTATTGATCAATTGTCACTGCATGCTAAACGTATTAAATTACATAAATAAAACCATTGAGAATTGTAATATACTTCTGCTCAACTTCTGCAAGATGAATAAATGATATTGATCATTTTTTGTTTATGGGCACGCCGATGCGTTGTCGCGTCATCAGACAATATGAAGCTTGCAGAGCAGGCAGTACAACTTACATTTTTGGTATACTTCACCAATTTTAGCAGTCTTCTGAAGCTGCACTATGAGAGCAGGAAGTATCAACAGTCTCATGGCCACAGTAGAAAAGGAAATTGTCATCCACCTGTGTTGAACATCAACAATTAAACTACACTCATTGGCTCAGTGACAAGGGATATTCGTAACATATGCAAAAGTACAAGCAAAAACGATATTCGAAGCCAAAGCGTAGCCTCAAATTGTCACGAGAGAACGTGTTGAGAAAATAACGGGAAATGGAAATCCTTTTTTTTTCAGCAAGTAACAAGAGGCCAACCATGGCAGTCCGGTGAGGCTATGGAACCCGTCCATGAGGTCCGAAATTGTGCTAACAGCCAATTCCGACATTCCTCGACGCCGTCGGCCGTGGCGCCGGCGGCACCTCCCACGGCATCCGCCGCAGCACCCGCTCCGCTGGCGACCCCTTCCCCGTCATCAAGGATTGTCGCGCCATCCAAGTACACGCTTTCCTTCCGGTGTCCACGTCCTCTCCGGGAGCGTCTGCGGCAGCGGTGCCGGGGCTGGGACCGGACCCGGAGCCGAGCGGGAGCGGAGTACCACGAGAAGCTTCGCGAGTGGAGAGCAAAAAGGAGGGAGCTCACGAGGGGGCAACGGCAGCGCGGGGGATCGGAAGTGGGTGGTGGTGGTTGCACGAGCTCTGGGAAGCGGCAGAGAGGTGAGCAACAGCGGCGGCGAGCGGCGACGTGAAGAGCCGGCGGCGGCTGATGAGGCGAACCGCAAGCGCCATGGCGTTCGTCACGTGGATGCAAGGGACCTAAACCCTTGACACGTGAAAGCTCCTAGCTGTTCGATCGGAATCAGACGGCTCAGATCGACTAAAAACGACTAGTTTGTTGGAATGACCCCTCATTTTCTCTAATTGCCGGTGACGCATACGCTTGTACCCCAACCACCTTGCTCACTTCCCTAGGACCCTAGCCCCCCAGTGGCGGACCCAGCCGAATTTTTTTGTTCTATATAGTCTAGATAATTTACCATACAATGATACTCCTCCGTTCCAACAGATGATCAAAAAGGGAAAAACATAAACAACCTGTAATTAAAATTTGTGAAAAACTGACAAGTTTCAATGATACTAAATATGTAAAAAAATTGTCAAACAACATTGTACGAAAAACATATTGTACCCTAAAAAAGTCAAAAAACATAGACAACTTTGTAATTAAAAAATGAGTAAAGACAAGTGGGTGAAGAATATAAAAAAGGGCAAACAACCGCTGAAGACTTGACCACTCCATCGAAACTTATGCTTATTTAAAAAAGGTCTCACAAGACCTTGACCATCCAGCACTTCAAATCTCACCTATCTACCTATCAAAAGGGGGCTCGCGTAAGGTGAGATGGCGTAAACCTCCAGCAGGTGTCCTAAAAACTCAATTGTGATGTGTCTTTCCTCCTAACATCCATGAGCTGTAGTCGGGGATTTCTTATTCGAGACCATGAGGGCGATGTGGTGCTCTGGGACGTGGGAGAGTTGATAATATTCGAGTGCTTTCCGGGCGAAATGATTGCATGCCTCCTGTGGCGCCAAAGCAAGCGCGATATCGGTGTTGGGAGACCTTGAAACCGATGCCAAGAATGTTCGATAGCTCTGCAATCCCGAAGCTATGATGTTCGACCGAGGGTGGTTTGATTGAGGAATTAAAGACTTTTGTAGATTTGAATTTCGCTGAATTTTCTTGTTATTTTGTGGGTAGAGATGGGAATAGAGCTGCCCACCTGTTTGGCGAAGTTTAGGTTATGGTTGTACTCAAGGCAATGCCCTCATTACGATTAAGTTTTGAGAATATCAGAATTGCCTACGACGATTTGTCGAAGTAATAAAGTCGCCTCTACAGCTACAGTCAAAAGAAAATATAAGAATTGATTTCGCTAGTCATATATCAACCTCTATCTATTTAATTGTCCAAAATTTGGGGCCACCGACCTCCTTTTTTTTTTTTTTTTTTTTTTTTTTTTGAGGGAACTTCCACTTTATTTATTCATGGAAGATTACTTGATTACAAACACCAAAAGGTGGCGCCAAAAACCGACATGCCGCCCCTGTCTCTAAAAGAAAGAATTTCTAGCTACACAATGTGCATCTACATTCGATCTCCTATTCTCGTGTACAAAAATTTGCCACTAGAAATTTTTTTTGCTCTCTCTCTTATTTAAGATTGACAATTCGCCCATAGAGTCCCATACCTGACCTTTCAAATTTCTTATCATGTTCTCGCAATCGAGGAAGCAACCGTGATGGTATTTGAATTGATATCGCGAGATCTAATCCTTCCCCGCAAGCAAGAGCTTCTCACCGCTTTAGGGTCCGGGTTGTTATCCCTTCCATCACCAAGACCGAGGCACCCAAAAATTTGCCGATTCTTGCCTCTTTGCCACCGCCGCCAAGGCTGATCTTCTAGTGTTCTTGGAGAGAGTCAAGGCCCAGATAACCTTCACACCCCGCTTGGGGTGGAACCCAGTTTCTTGCAACGCTCATTTGCCCGCCGCTCGGCCCCGCCGTGCATTTGAGTCTTGTAACTCTTCGCAATACTTGTTGACGAAGATAAGGAGTTGACGCTGGCTTTCATACATACTCATGGATCGCTTTCACCTCGCATACCAAATTGCCCGCAGTGTCACCGCCTTTCGCACGCATCTTCATGCGCAAGGTTTCAAACAGATTTATCCACCCCCTCGCATCAGTTTCCTGTGTGCTGCATAAGTGCTCTACTATCTCATCCTTTTCTAGTGCCCACACACACTTAGCCATATAACACTCAATCAGCGAGTGCTTCCATGAGTCGCCATCCCCACAGATCGAGCATTTAGCATTCGCTGCCATGTTTCTATGGTGAAGAATGTCGGCCGATGGTATAGCTTTGGCAAGTCGCCAAAGAAAGATACCGATTTTGAAGGCACCTTGACTTGCCATAATGATTTCCACCGATTCTTCTTTCTTTCTATCTGATCTTGAAGCGTTATTAGCCAAAAGATCTTTGGTAACTCAAGATACGATATGCTGATCTCACCGTGAATACCCCATTCTTCCTCATAATGCCATGCCCAAAAATCAGCTTGAACTCTATGGCTCAACGGAATATTAAGAATGATCTCATTGATGTTTTGTGAAGAATTTTAAAAAGATGAAAATCCCACGCCATCGTGGTATGATCAATTAGTTCACTCACCATAACCGGGCGGGTTAGAGACATACCCTTAATGGGTCGACGCAAACTATCGATGGGAAGCCAGTCATCAGACCAAACACGCGTTATTTCTCCGTCTCCATTCTTCTGACAAGCCCCATACTGAGACTTTCTAAATTCCTTCCAAGATGGAACGCCAAATCTTAACGGTGAATGCCCCAAGCTGGCGTTTAGAAAAACGCCATTCCGGGAAGTATACTGCTTTGAGCACCCTAGCGCTCACGAGCTCGGTTCGCTCAAAACCCTCCATGCTTGTTTTAATAACGCCAGATTGAAGAGCTCAAAATCTCCTGAGCTGCCATGTGAGGGATTGAGCGAACAAGAATTCGCTGATGGAATGTGCGTGCGCCGCTGGTCCCTCCAACTTGCCTTGCGCCAAGCCCCAGTGTCATTGGGCCAGAAAATGGGCCACAACCATTGAGGACTGGGGTGGGGATGGGCCTTATTCGCTACACAACCGAGCAGGACGCATCGTCTTCAACCTAACGCACCTGACGTCTGACGAACTCGCGGCTGCGCTGCGCTCGTTCGCTCGCTCGACGGACGTCGTCGCCGGCCAGACTGAGGGGTACCAGTGGAACTCGCCGGAGAGGACCTAGGAAGCTGCCCAAGCCTCCCTATAGATCGGTCCGCCTCTGCTAGCCCCCTTCGTCCACGGCTGTGCGGGGCCTGATCCAGCGGTCTAGGCGGCGGCGGTGAGATGGGCATGGGCACCGAGAAGGCCGCGTTTGACAAGGAGTTAGCGAAGGAGATGACCATCCGCCGCAGGATAGCCAGCATGTGCGCTCCACACCCTGAAGCAATCTCTGTTCTCTGTAAGATGTAAGAAAGGGGATTCTTTTCTATCAAGCTGCTAACTACCATTGTTTGTATGGATTTGGTTCAGATTCAACAAGACACACAGGAACACTTCCCTACTCTGAAGGACTACAAACGATTATCTGGAAGAAGTTGAGGATATGAGTGAGTTGTTTTGCCTGTTTGTTAATTTATTTATTATTCTTGAATTATACCAATTGGGAAAAACTTAGCAGGTTTGATTTTTTTTGTTTTCAAGCTTTCAACCTGATCGAAGGGACACGTGTCAATGACATTGAAGCAATCAAAGACATTGAAGCAAAATTACAAGATACCAACAGGAAAATGCGGAGCAGATATACTTGTCCAGGGCTAAAAGGGTGTGTTTTGTCATGATCCCTGATGTAGTCTTATGGAGTACCGCCTGCTGAAATGTTTTACTCTAACCTTTGACATATTTGTATATCTGATTGAGAGAGATTTATGTTTAATGTGTTCCTTTATAGGCAGAAGATCTTGCGGCAGCACTTCAAGAAAGCAGGATGAACCCTGTAAAGGCTGAGGCCAATGATACGGTCAGTAGATACTTCCAAGATATATGTTTTCTTCATAAAAAAAATTCTGAAGGGTAAAATATGGGTTTTCTTCAATTTAGAGTTCTGATAGTCTGATAGCTGGTTGTGTACGTACATGAGCAATCCCATCATGTTGGTGTCACTGGTAAAGCTGCTAGCGTGAGAAATATTTGGCACTACAATTCAGTAGGTCAGCCAGGCAAACTTCTAGTAAACACATGAGAATACGGTAGTGATGAAATGCTGAACCATGAAGTGACAGCTTTCAGATTTATCACTTTGACTTCTTAGCAACATGCTATTGGTAATTGTGATCATAATCACAGTATTGGCTGCATGTTTTGTACTAGAAAAAGATGACCTATGCAGGAGTGATGATTTGGTGATCAAAGGGGCAATCTTTTGGCAACTTAAACGCTTTGCCAGCATGTTTCACCTACGTATTTGCATAGATGTCTTACATCTTTAGATATTGCCCTACCACCAACATGACCACAAAAGAAATTTAGTAAAGGCATGCTATTGTCATCACTTTATACCCCTATATGATCATTTTTGTATTTTTGTCTGGTTTGACTCAAACATATCTCACATAAAGAACTATTGCAAAGTTATTTTTCCTTTAATTATGTTTCTCTATACTGAACTGCTTTACTTTGACACTATTTTTCCTTTTACTTGAGAGGTTCATGCATTGATGTCGTGTTCTTGGTATAAATGCAACACTTGGTGCTCTTGTAATCTGTAACAGGCTGCTGGGAGTTCTCAGGGTATTAGTGGCGGGCAGGGAGTTCAAGGCCAGTATGCACCGCCGCTGTTCTTGGGGAGTAGCTCAGCCTCGCCCCACAGGTATGCCTCCCCAACCAATGGGCAGTCGGTCAGATCCTCTTCAAGATGAGAGGAGACCAGGAGACTACGGGCACGAGCTGGCTGGATGGACTGCTGAACTGAGTAAAGAGAAGAGCACTGGAGGAGGCGTTTAGCGCAATATTCATCTAGGCCTAGATCAAAAGGCAACACATGGCCTGCACGAAAGGCAGTGTATTTAAAATGGCCGTCAAACAATCTATACCATGGTTATCTTTGGGACATGTCTCTTCAAAAAAATCTTTGGGACATTGAACTCAGATGGTAGTATCTTTGGATGATATATCTCTTCAGTTATCTTTGGGACATGGAATTCTCAGATTGTAGTGAAGTACTGCCTATTAGCATCAAGTGAGCCTGTGGTTGCAAAAGCATCCTTTTTGTGCAAGCTAGCAAATGCACATTGTTGTGTACCTTTTCATCTCAGGTGTCATCGTGCAAGCTAGAAAATTTACAAAATCATCTCCTTGTACAAAAGATTTGCAAGTTGTGACTGTTCTTTTGTATAAGGAAATGTTCTTTTGTACAAGGACATGATACGCTGTACGAGCCTCACCTCTCAGACTGTGTAAGAAATTGCCCCTATGATATTTATTTTTGGCAGAATTTTTGTTCAATTCAAATATTCAATCTACTGTGAGTCGTCACCTCTTCAAACTGTGTCGATTCAGACAACTAAATGTATATCCTTCCCTATTAAAGCTATAGCATGCAAGTAGAGCTTTGCTGTTATTTCAGTACAACACGACAACAATGTCATTGTTTATGTATTACAGATTTGCCCTTCTATCAAATCAATCAAATACAGTTTTCATCGTAATAATAATCAATCAAACTAAATTTAACAAGAGAACTATCTACTCTTGGTAACTGGGCTTACTTTGCAGACTTCCACATCAAATAAAAAAATCCATGAGAACAAGAATCCATGCGCGCTGTTGCTCTGATAGCTGGTCCCTTGGTCCTTTCACCTCCACAAGTTTAGCCTCACCTCCACCTCTTTCATCAAGGAAACGCCATAGCAGCAGATCAGGCATTCCACTCGACCAGCTCCTGTAATCAACCGCTAGATGTCGGAGGAGCGATGCCAAGCGATGGCCACCAATGCACGCTAAAACAACAGCCCGTAGGTCAGTTAACGAATGACGGACCCAGTTAACACCTCGGCAGGATGTCCCCTGATGTAGCTCCCAGGAGCTTATGAGCATTTCTTCAGCCATTCCGTCTTGTATCTTCTTCAACTGAGACTCTGCAATGTCCTTCTAGATTTGTAAAAATCATCTGTTTCCAGATCAAGGGGGGCTGTCTGCAAGAGAACAAAGAAGTCATACTGTAGGGTACCAAGTGTTGTGAAGTACAGTAGAGAACCAAGAAAAAGATCTTGACAATTTCCAACAAACAATCTATATATCATACAAAATCAAAAAGGGATCTAGTAAGGAATTATGCTACAAGGGGGTTTGTGATGACTTTGCAGGGAATATGGTCATGTGCCTCAACAAAATAAAAAACATGGTTCATAGGTCACATACCTGAAATTTAGACTGGAAAACATCTTGTACATCTGAAAACATTACATCCCACATTAGAAGGCCAAAGATAGTCATCCAAATGCCACCTTCCGAATGGGTACCTTGCCAACCACCACCTTCATCAGCATAATATTGTAAAGCCAATTGTTCTACCCCACAAAGTTCCCCATCGTAGCCATAAAATACATTCTTTGCTCCTGTCTCACAATTCAATGGCCTTCCTTCAATGCTTACCTGTTAATGATAGAAGAATAACAAGTATAGATTATTTAGCATGAAAATGCAACAGACCAAAAAGTAAACTTTTGCCATCAATGAGAACAGCGAGGGTGATATATACCTCTCTTATATTTCTCTTAACATAATCAGCATAACTGGGAACTTTCCAGCGCCGTGGAGGTTTGCTTAAACGCAGAACTCTCCTTTGCAGCGCAAACTTTGAACCAGCACGGGCCCATGGATCAATTGTTCCTCCTTCAGCTGTGGATAGACTCTCATTTGGACGACCCATATGGTCCAAATCAATGGATAGCCTCAATGCCCAATATCCTCGTCGTCTATCACAAGCAACTTTATTTAAGCAGTACCTTCAGAATTTTATTGCATCTTCATACCTATATAATTTTGATTGGCATGAAATTTGGATCCCTACAAACTAACAAGATTTGTAAGATGGATTCTGAGGAGAATTTAATGAGCCCTTTAACATAAGGGCCTGTAAAAGTGTATGTGCAACAAATTGCCATTGTGTCACATGCTCAAGTATCTATCACCTATCACACTTAAAACGTCCCAGTATGCATCCTGAGCAAGAAGGCATGTGAAGACATCCCAAAACGAGAAAAAGAATTCTAGTGTGGCTAAGGTATCCACTTGAACAAAAAAATCTATGAATGACAAATGACAAAAACCATGCATGAGGCATCTAATGAGAGTGTTTGAGCTGATCCAGAATTATATCAGCTATTGCAACTTACCTGCGTTCTCTTTCATAAACAGATACACCTAATGTGAGTATTTTCGAATAGACCCAGGAAGCTGAAAAGTGAGAAAAGAATGATGGGAGATGTTCAGGTGAAGTTGCATTTTCTTGTCTTGACATAGTGCATAACCCATTCTCAGATAAATCGATGCATCTAGTGACCAAGTCCATGTTATTATTATCAAGGGATTCATCCATCACCTGACCAACTCGAATAGCCTGTTTATAATGTAAGATATTAAACATGATCAATGAGTGGCTCATTGTTCTTTTGAAAAGAGGGTCAAAATCTTACGTTTTCATACTCAAGTAGATCACTTCTTTCTTGAAAAATGCGATGAGAGATGCTGCAAAACATAGTCTGGAAACTTCACTACACCAAATTCCACTAATAGAAATGAAGAAAGATCTTGATCACCATTTTAAAAAAAAGAGCCTCTGCATGATTGTACTTGGTTATTGTAGAATGGCAAATATAGCTGTTGGATGAAATAATCCTGCTGCCAAAACAGTCCAAGCAATATTTAAGCTTTATATATTTAAAAAGCAGTATGAATTCACCTGGATACGCCACAGAAGTTCATCTGCCATCTTAGAAATTCTTATACAGGTTCCAGTCCATTTTAGGATTCGCTTTGGTAGTGATGCACTGTATGTTCCAGAGATGAATTTTCAACTGAGGCCATAATTCCCAAGAATGCAACAGGCAATGCTCCAAAAAAAAAAAAAAAAAAAGAATGCAACAGGCAAAAGAGCCTTTACCAGGTACCATTATAGTATGAAGACAGAAGGGTGCTAATGAGCTCATGTCGACGCAAGTGCAGTTTTTGTTATCCTAAAAGGAAAAGGAGAAATATTCAGTGAGAAAACAAGGTAGAGAATGAAAATCAACCCTCCTCTGACGAATAAGAAAGAACCAAGATAGCCCAAATTTATTTCTGTACATGTCTACATGGCATTCCATGATCCATCAAATATTGTACTCACTGTGACATAGATATTGAAGGGGAAAAACTATAATTCTGTTTCCACACTATTTTCATCAAGTGCTAGTTGCCAAAAAAAAAAACTATGGACAGATAGACAATGTTCTATTGCCTCAGCCTACTCCTCAGCATTAAAATCATTTCACAAATTATGCTACTATTTAGTATTTACGTTGTGCATTATTGTTTGGTGTTACACAGGCATCCCCATGTGTTTCTCTGATATTCATGATGCAACATAGATCAACAGTATCATCATTAAATTAAGGGAGAAGCCTTTTGTTTAGCCATTCAACTATTGTGTTAGTTGGTTTTTGGCCATGGACTAGATATTATATGGCCAAATTTGTCCAGTACTGATAATGCGGTGGTCAAAGATTTCTGGTTTTAGAGTTGCATGGACAAAAAAAAAAGCAAAAGTTGGATGGCCAAAAATGGATTTTTTAAATTGAGACTGATAGCTTATCATAGTATTAAATAGAGTTGCATGCGCCAACCAATTCAAACCAAAAGCTTAAGCCGATGGGGAGAGGTGGGCAATTCACTTATATTCCAACACTCCCCCTCACGTGGAGGCTCCCTCGTGCCTCAAACGCGGAATAGGAGCGAGCAACAATTATTTATTTAATTGCGCCACCAGATTCAAACTCAAGACCTCGACTTTGACACCATATTGAGTTGCATGCACCAAATCAGTTCAACTCAAAAGCTTGAGCTGATGGGGAGAGGTGGGCAATACACTTATATTCCAACATTAAACAGTAGTGCAAGTCCCACTACAAAATTTAAAGTAGTGTAGAGCTTCCAAAGTAGAAACTTCTGAGCAAATAGTAATTTTAATGTCAAAGGATTAATGCTTGACAATGGCTGAATCTTAGACAAATAATATCGATTGATCAAAGTAATAGTTTTATCAATGCCACTTCAGAAATCCTAGATATATAACTTTTTTTTCTCAAAAGGCATATAACATACTACTTTTTGCCTTGTTTTAAGGAAATCCATTTTTTAAAAAAAAAAATCCTTACAGTGGGGGTCTCCCCTGCTGTATTTGAAGTTCATAAAAAGCATACTAATTTTTTCAAAAAGGCAGATGACATACATGTAAGAGATGAGATAAGGTATTGAAGGCAAAATGAAAACCTTAGGAAGCTCCCTTGAGAATTTCCTTCATTTCAGGAACACTTAACACATCAAGAATCTCCTTCATATCGTATTCAGAAGGATCATCGGTGCAAGAAAACATGTCGATATAACCTGCCACTGTATAAGAAAAGTTTTAATCCAACCAGCAAAGCATGGAAGAACAGCAATTAGCAAAATTTAGATGCCAGGCTATTACACTCCAACTCCATGACTGCATCCTCCAGATCTGATATCTCTTGATATGAGATGGTGCTCTTCCGAACCATGGCCCTGTAAGACACTAAGTTAGACAAGTGTGAAGTTATTTGTTCAGTAAGCCTGGTTTCAAAAATATTTCTTCAATAAGAGGCTCTATTTTAGTAAGTTTAATCAAGTTATTGAAACCACACATGCCCTAAACTTGATAATATATCCCTGCTGTCAAAAGCTTGTAAAAGGCCAAGACATCCTGCAATGCCCAGCATATAAATTGTGGCATCTTGGATATGAAAGCTTTGAATCTTATGGATCAATGGTGGCAACTTTATCACTTGAATCAGGACAGAAGGGGAGTGTTCTTAAATAAAATGTCCAGAAGCAAATCTGGGCAATTTAAGTGGAGGCAGGTCATTGGTAAATACGCAGGGAGGGCTGAGGAAGGTCCATAAGTCAAATTAGTGCTGTGGACTGTATGTTGTACATCCCCTATACTTGGCATTCTTATTAAGCATCTACTTCTAAAGGTATGCACATATGCAGGAGTAGAAACAAACCCCAGTGAACAGTTTACCTATCATGGTTGGCAGGAAAGCTAACCTTTTCGAGTGTAGATCCTAACAAAAAGCCTTTGCCCATCATCTGATAACGACTTAAAAGAAGCTGTTGAATGAAATAGTACATAGTAATCAACTAAGACATGTTTAATGGAAAATTAAAGATGAAAGTTGGAAAGGAAAAATAGATAACCTAAAAATGATTTTTCTATATCGCTTAAAACATGTGCGTGGTTAGCCATAACATCAGCTATCATCAAATTAAAATTTGTCTGATATCTTGCACCGCGCAGATCGCTGGAAATCTTCACTTTTAACAGTGCTAACGAATTTTTCCCATAAGGAGTGGCAATAATTTGGATCATCATTTCTCTGATTGTCAGCTTTAGATTTCTGGATAGTAATCTGGATGGGAACATTGCCAAACTTCTGTGCATGCAAACCAACCACAGACCCCTAATACGAAAAATAAAGTGTGCATCAGAAGCTGAATGCTTATTTACAGAATACTGTAACAATACTGCAGAAAGAAATGGATAATTAAAGGCCTACGAGAACTTGGAGCAGAAATCTTACAGCCTTCCTATACCAAGATGAGTGATTAATGTCACAGCAAAGTTCATACGGAAAGATTTAGTTTTTTAAGGCATATGAAAAGATTTAGATGGTCTGTTAACTGAACAGGGCAGTGTGCCCTCTGGATTGAAACAACAATAATTCATTGGTATCCTGGGGTTCGGCATCCCCTTTAGCCAAAACATAGTAACTCATGTTCCATGTTTTAACAATCATTACAAAAATCATAAATAACAATCATTACAAAATCATAAATTTAGTACACACGAAGCCAAATATCTAAACCTGCAAAAGAAAATTCAGTCTCAAATTCATCTTTGATGTTGAGATCCAAAAAAGTGAAAAACCAAAGTGTTACTGTCAGCACATGATGAACGTGCCAGATTGATTGCCTGTCCATTTTGTTTCTTCACATCTAGGAAGAACTTGAAACTGAATTTGTCCAGCAACTTAACCTTATGTGTACTATTTACATGATTTTTTTTTTTGATACATATCTGAAACATTGCAACAAGATATTCACTAGTTGGGCATGCCCGCATGATAGAAACTCACTAAACTGCTCTACAAAGGACTTGTTGTCAACGTACCACTTGACCAAATAAGCATACAGAAATTATATTCATCAATCAATTCACCATCACCTCCCATAATTGTTAATATAATCAAGCTTCCCTATATCTCTTTTTATCTTTTACAATTGTTGGGTCAGAGGAGATCTAACCAAAATTAGCAAGCATAAATATATATAAACTACAAAGTAATATTACCATAGTTTACAGGTTTTTTTTGTCTTTGAATGCAGCATTTGCACTTCACAAAGGATCTAAAGATGATTAACTTTGGTAGCAACCATGAGCATCTATTCAGATCACCTGGGGTAATATTTTGCAGGAAACAACTAGGCAAACCAAGACTGGTTTATTGATTGCTAATAAATGTTTACTTTTTGAATTAAAAGGATTTTTTTTTTTTCTCAAACAAACTAAAAGAAATTTTAAAACAATATAGCAATAGATGTATCCTACCATAGTACAGTGCATTCTGCATAAAAGTTACATGTGCATAGAGCAAGCTATCCTACACCATTCTAACAAAATAAGAAGAGAATTTCACCTCGCATTCAACATAATGCTTGTCCACTAGAGGAGCCAAAACTTTAGCAAGATCTCGAGGCAAGTATCCAAGTGTCGCCTCACATTCAGACCCTGCATAAAGTACCTACCACTGGTATTAAGAAAAACACTAGATGGAGGGTATTTATATTTTTTTATTTGGAAAAGATGGAAACCTTTATAGCATCAGGATCCTTAGCATTCTGAGGATCTCTCAGAAAGGTAATGACTGCATCTTGTCTTAATTCAATGTTCTCATGGAACCTCCGGCCAACTATGAAAGTGTCAACTGCTACGACAGTGCTAGAATCCATGACTGTGCATTCATCAATACTGCAAGAGGTTGCCACTGTTGGAAGTTTCACTGCTATCATCATTTACAGCATCCTTTACATTTGGTAAGACAGTATTTGAAGGTGCATAGGAAGTAATTGTCTCAGAAGTGCCAAGTGAGGCATTCAGAGAGGTAGGCTTACAAAATAGTAGCACCAGCCTTTGAACTCCCAATCTCACTATCGAATGCCAAGAATGCTTGATCACTTTGACATGTCTTCATCAATATGTTTCATATTTTCTGTCTCGATCTCATTGTTCAAATTGTTTTCTGCAGGCTCAGTGGAAACCTTTTACTGAATCTGAAATTAAAAAAGGGTGCTCTGTGTTAACTTCCTTTTGGTTCCTCTTGTAAGGCACATATCTGCACAGTAAATACCAACACAAAAATCAATCTTCGAAATAGTATCCATATATGTATGCCACACCCTTACATACCCATAATACTAGCAATAGTACCACAACCACACTTAAAAAACATGTGTACTAGGGTATACACTCTTTTTTTTTACTAGTCACGTAGCAACATTTTTCAGTCTGAGGGGGCGGATGCTACAAGCATTTCGGGATAAACCGGCCAGCACAGCTGCACAAGAGGGATACACTCTACAGTCTGCAACCCAGTAAATGCATGGGATCATTCAGCATCGCAGGTATTCAGAACAATCGTGAGGCTCATGGACGGACCGAGGTGAGTGTTGACGCAGTAGTCCGACCCCTCGGATCGAGTCGCCGCAGACGGGGCAGACCACCCACTCCGCGCGCCGCCCACGCCGACGACGCCGCTTCCTCCAGACGTCGAACCAGCCTCCAACTCGCCCCCAGACGCTTCTCTTAAGACGCCCCCATCGTCGGCCTGGACGAAAACGAAGAGGATGTTAATCGCGGCGTGTTCCGCGAGGTCAAGGGCGGCGGGGTTTGACTTCAATCAACCTGCGCGAGGGAGGCGGAGGGGAAGGGGAGGATGGGGACAGCAGCACGGCGGCCAGCGAGGCCGGGAGAGGGGAGCGGCGGCGCCGGCCGATGAGGCGGACCAGGCTCTCCCGCCCGGTTAGCACGGCCGCCGCCCGGGGAGCCGTAGAGGTGGCGGCGCGCGGTGGGGCGGGAGCTGGAAGGGAATGGGCGCGCGCGCGCGCCTGCTGTGTAGTGTAGCGTGGGCGTCTGGGGGGCCTGGGCGCGTGACGGTGAGGAGGCTGTGGCCGGGCTGGGTTTGCGTACGCGGGCTCGCGGCCTGCAGTGTGAATAGGAGCGGGGTGGGCTTTTGGCGTTTTCTCGCCGCAGGTTGCGCAGTGGTTTTACTACAGGTTGGAGTACTGGATGGGTATGGTGTGGGGTGCGCCGTGCAGCTTAACAAAGCCAGCTCAGTGCCCTGATAAGAAAGAAAGCAACTGTTGCTCACACTGTTTTGACTTCTTTGAAAGACTCGTCATGATCATTTTGACAAATTTTCACCAAATATTACTGCATCAGCTTTTGCTTATATATCAATTTTTAAATAGGTGACTAAGGTGAGAAAGTGAGATGAGTTTTGGTCCACTTTTAGATAGTGATGCAAATAAAGGTGAAAGGGACACTAAAACATGGCAAAAGTATAAGGGCTATTGCTACTTATTAGCTTTAGAACGAATCTTTTTATTAAACTTGCTGAAATCGTCACCAGTGGAATAACAACAACGGAATGATGATTACTAAGAAGATGAAAAAGAATTTGGTGAAGTATACTCCCCGCATAGTTGAAAAAGAAGACGTTTAGGATAGCGACACCGCCTCCAAAGCGTAACTTTGACTTCTCTTAAAATTATTTATTAAAAAATTATATATTTATACTTTTATGAAAGTATTTTTCAAGACAAATCTATTGATATGATTTTTTCACATGTCTAAACTCAATCCACTTAAAAGTTATTAATGATTTATATTCCCAATGTTTGAACTTTGGACAAGGTTTTCAAACCTGGAATAAAAACGCCTTTTAAGTTTTGAGTTTGTGTAAATAAAATTATATGAGTAGATTTGTCTTATGCTTTTGATAAAAGTATACATATATGCTAATCTCTAACAGTATGGTAAAAAAAAAAGTCACTTCTAATCTTGATTCTTTTGGTGGGGGAAAAAAAGGATTTCATTATGCAATAGCTCCTATCCTAGGAGCATCATACCTAAAACTAATCTCAAATGTATGGTTTGCAACCTTTTTTCAATAGATACGGTAAGGGGAAAATTGCATAACCAGCAATTCCAGTATTTTTCTCGTAAATAATCAATAAATAATAGCTTTGATTCATAATGATTTACACAATATATAAACACATCATAAATGTATATGCCAATAACAACTTAGAAAAGCATGTTAGATCTTTTTAACCGTGTCGTTGAATCCACGAAAAAGCACTACAGTATAAAGTTATATACACTTACAAATATAAAAAGGTGGGATGTAGTATCATCTCATATACCAAAAATAGATATGATATATGTTGCCAGTAATTAGCAACCATAGTTTAAGTTTTGTTCAACATCTTCTCAATCTAGATCTAGCTCGTGATTGTCTCCCTTTATTACACTACCTCCATCCAAAAACAGAGGCAATTCTATGTTTAGTCAGAGCTAAACTAACTAAAATTCATTGAGTTTATAAAGTGACTAAAACATATACACTTTATAAACAATATAGTAAACATTGTTCAGTCAAACTAACTAAAACAATATACACTTCCGTGGTGAATCTAAAGATGATTACTTATTAAAGTAAACATTGTTTTTATATAAAATTTAGTAAATTTTAAGATAATTTGACTGAACAATATTCTACGCTATTATTTAGATTCTAAAGATCCCTCGTTTTTTATGGGTCTATTTGGTTTAACTTCCACCCGGCTTTGGCAACATGAGGGATACTAAGCCGCACTCAAATCCATGGATAGACTTCTAAATGGTGAAAGGAGGAGCAAGATCCGTTTTTGTACCATCCATATTTAAGACGTGTTTTCCACACCCGTATGGACACACACCAAATATGTTAAGTGTTTTATGTCTATCTAATATGATTAATGTCATTGACTATACTTTTCGCAAAAACAAAGTCATTTAATGTTTTTCCTAGTACCCTATAAAATTGTGTATCTTTTGTATTAAAGTAAAAAAAAAACAAAATTACATTCATAGTGATACCATGCACATTTTCAATTCAAAATGCCATTGTTTTGTCATCAACGTTAGTGACCTCTCTCTCTCTATATATATATTACATAAAGGTTGCCTCCATGATCGGACCTTGACACTATTTAGTATGTCTAAGCCATACACGGGGGTTTTCTTGGACCCAAGATACATTTGGTTTTTTGGTTCGTTGATCCAAGACATCCCACGACTTATTACATCTCTCATTCCAAACTCACATCTTCTTCCTCCTTGTTATTTTTCCTCGCTACTCCCTAGTTTTTGTCGCCACTCATTCACGGTATTGGTGGCCTCGCCTAGCCTCCTCCTTTTCTCCTCCGGCTTCGCCGCCGCCGCCCATTGTTGCCACGCTTAACTCGCCATGTCGCTATCTTTATTGATATGATGCCTCTACCTTGCTCCGCCAACCGCCTTCTCCATCCGGCCCAATTCAGGGAGTACCACTACCACCTCGACTACGCTTGTTGCCACGCTTGTCACTGTGTCGTCTCATCGGTTCATCCATCGCAATGCCACCCTTTAGAAGTCTGCGGGGATGTATAAACCTTAACTTCGCTAGAGACGAAGAAGATGGCAGAAGGAAGGTGCTAAGCCAGGTATGTGATCCGTAAAAGCAGAGTAAAACACGCTAGTATAGTGTAGTATATAGGTATAACATTTGTCCAAATAAACTACTTTGAGATTTTTTGTTGTAAAGTTACATTCAAAAAAGCTTTTTTGTTGCAAAGTTTCACTTAAATATAAATCTTCTGGACCCACGAGCACAACCGACACGATAACTACACTGCCACCACAGGGCATAGGCCCACACCGGTGTGCCCTTTGCAAAAAAAAAAATATCCCGTCCGCGTCTCCGTCGTCACGTCTTCTAGAAAACGCCGTTACCCTAGCTAATTATCCCTCCCCCGCCCGTCGCTATCCACCCCATCGCGTTGCCGGATCGAGCTTGGCTCTCTCGAACCTTGCTTCGCCGCACGGCACCAAAAGCACGGCCGCGTTCTCATCCCTCCACACGTTTTCGCCTCCCGATCCACAGCCGCCGTAGGCCGCCGCCGACACCACAGCTCCTCCCCTCGCAGCTCTCCTGCACTCGGAGGCCTGAGGCTCATCAACCCGCGCTCCTTCATCCTCGGCACCTCACCCGGCGGCGCGGGCGCGCGCAGTGCACATCGCGAGCCGCGCGTCACAAGCCGCTCTTGTTTTCCTCCGTGGTAAGGGCTGGTGGCTTTGCCTTCCGATCGCCTCTCTTATGTTAGGTGTCGCCTGTGTGATCTGAATGTTTGGTTGGTGCGGTGCGGACAGGGTTGCGGTTCGACGCGTCAGCGCGATGGCGGCGAGCGCGCGGGACAGCGCGGATGCGGCGGAGCGAGTCGTGGATGACCACGACGGATGGGCGTCGGACGGCGAGATGGACGTGGAGATGGATGTGGAAGGCGAGTTCCAAGACCACGATGCCGACCGGAGGGACGGCGGCGCGGATGGTGATGATGAGTACTTGCTGGTGCGTATGACCTTTCTGGTGCTCCTGCTGTGGGTTTGTTTATGTCGAACTCGCAAATCTGAGTAGGTCGACGCGTGATGGCTCCGTTCGTACTCTTGATTGCTTGCCTAAGGTTCCTGCCGGCGGCTTTTTATTCACCTGCGGAAGTCGAGCTTGAGATCGTTCTGGGCATGGCACGGTACATGTCTGTGCTAGGTCATTAAAATTGCTCATGTACATAGATGGATCTTCATGTGTACTAGGTTTCTGTTCTATCCGGAGTATGTTTATATTGCTATAATTTAAGCTAAGTTTTATGTTGTAGGTGTGGTGTTATTAATGGAGTGAACCAGGTGGTAAAACATATGCGGAAAACCAGTTGAAAAACAAGAAGGCAATTGTTTTGTTAGGGCAGGGTAGAAATGTTAATTTGCAGAAATTAAGCAAACTTGGAGAATAAAAAACAATAGTACTAGTATGTTTAATTCAAAGCACATGCCAAATTGCAGAGGAAACATTAGCAGAGTGATAGAGAAAAACGTGAACATATTTCTGTAATTTTCTAGCGTAGTTGCCGTGTTGATTTTTCCTCATTTAGTCCTTGGCTGCTCAATTATTTATGGGACAGGGAGACTTGATGTCAACGGGCTTGTGGAGCAGATTTGGTTTGGCCAATCATGTAGGTCTAGCTATGTCTTTTCTTGTGCTTATCTTCAGCTTAATAATGACTTGTTTTACCAGGTCGCTGCATCGTACTAGGCATTTGTTGCATAATTTTCTGTGCCCAACATGGCACGGTGTTGCAGATGCATTGTTTCATCCTTGTTTGATTGGGCTTGGAACAACGAGCTTGAAACGCTGATTTCAATTAGAATATTTGACTCATATCTTGTTCTTTTGGAGTTAAAATTAATTGACTTTTGAATTAACTACTCACTTAATTGAGGGCATGTTTTTTGGCACAAGCACAATGACCACCAGCACTTATCTGCATCAGCTTAGGCAATGAGCAATCATGACGTGCTGATGTTGTGACTTCTTCGTCGCCGATTGCCAGTATAGGCGCTGGCCTAGGCGTCCACAAGATCCCCTAACCGCGGGGCTATGGCTAAGGCTCGGGTTTTGTTAGAAAAGGACGTGGTAGGGAGGAATTTTAGGATATTCATTGGCTTTTGTTAGAAAGTGCACCTGAGATGTAAAGGGCACCTTATAGGGACTGCAATCATCGGAAGAAGGAAATAAACCTCCCTTAGGCAGGTGGGGTTTAACCCTTCGATGGTGGCTGTGAGCGGTTCTGCTGTAGCCGCCGGCGACCAACCCCACCGCCTTGCCTCGCTATCCTCTCCGTTCCAATTCCCAGTCTCAGCTGCTCCTCTGATCTCCCCTACATTCTCCACGCCATTATCTGATGATGGCCGCTGCAGCTTATCAACGATTAAAATTCATTTGATATTTCTTGATTATGTCTATAATTTTGTGCCAAAACTGTGAAATTATAAATTTGATTCAAACCTTAAGATTGCTCAGACGGTGTTTTTCATTTATTGCTGATAACTTATTCTTATTGATAATTGTGTATGTCTCTACAGCTCACTAGGATAAGGGACATTTACGCAGCTGAAGCAAGGGCAGGAAAGGATATACAAGGTATACCATGGGAGAGGATACACATAGCCAGGCAAGATTACCGAAAAGCTAGGTTGGAACAGTATAAGAACTATGAAAATTTTCCTCAATCAGGAGAGCTCATGGATAAGGTCTGTCTTATTTCATAGAAGGTAGTTTTTGTTATTCCAAATTTTCATATTTCTTAATTATTTTCAAAATATTTTTTCTTAGTTGTGTAAACAAGTGGAGAAGAGCAGCAAATATTATGAGTTCCAGCACAACACAAGATCAGTGAAGCCATCAATTCTTCATTTTCAGGTGATTTTGCATTGTGTCAATGTGTCCTACCTTCTATTGCAAGATATGCAGTAACTAGATGTACTATATTCATTGAAAAAAAAAAAAATAATTGTAATGTATATGTGAGAAAAGATTCTTGTGGATTGTCTATTTCCTTCTTACTTGCCAGCATTTAGACGGCTTTCTTCAGAAACTTGCAAGTTGGCATGTACCACATGTATGCAACTATACATATTAACAAGAAACTCGAGGAAGAAAATTAGTGTCATTTTTTTTTTGTGTGGCTATAATAGAACTTTTACATGAAATTATAATTCAACAATAACAACAAAGTCTTTTAGTGTAAAGTATATGATGGGGTAGGCTAGAGACAAAAGCCCAACAAGCCACTAATAAAAGAGCATGTTGAGAGGAATGTTAGCAAGTGAAGAACATTTATACCTGTTTTAAAACAAATGTCTTGTTAGTTATAACCAAGAAAAAGAGTTAAGATGTGTTCCTTTACATTAGGATCAGCTTTATTCTTTGCTATGAAATGGAAACTAGCCAATGTGTTTGTCTGCACAATCTTGTCATATGACTCCTGAGGCTGAACAGTACTGACTAACTATTGCTTCTGTAGCTTAGGAATTTGCTGTGGGCAACCTCGAAGCATGATGTCTATTTTATGTCAAATTCCACAGTAAGCCACTGGTCATCATTGTCTCACAAATTATCAGAGGTTCTCGATTTCTCTGGGCACGTTGCTCCAGTGGAGGTATTCCTTTATAGTTTCCTGCTTGAAACCTTCTGATCTAATAATCATTTTTATTTTTTGATGTTCTCTTATCTAAAAAATCAAATAGGTCTCATTGTTATTAAAGCTTGGTCTTCTCTTATTTTCCTCTTCACAGAAACATCCTGGCAGTTTACTAGAAGGTTTCTCTGGGGTTCAAGTCAGCACACTTGCTGTGAACGAGGGTTTGTTGGTAGCTGGTGGTTTTCAAGGGAGA
This sequence comes from Hyparrhenia diplandra, assembly GCA_015847255.1. Taxonomy (NCBI): domain Eukaryota; kingdom Viridiplantae; phylum Streptophyta; class Magnoliopsida; order Poales; family Poaceae; genus Hyparrhenia; species Hyparrhenia diplandra. The sequence continues at coordinate 160,043 of JADLZK010003779.1, forward strand.
ACTTGTTGGCAAGGTAAGCCACCAATGAAGACTTGGTTGTAACTTTGGTTTGGCTGTTTTATCTACCCAATAGGATCTGTAGATGTCCATTTCTTTTCAGTCTCTCTTTGTTTATTACATATGATAAATATCTGAAATGGAAGAATCTTTTTTATTGCATGCCCTGTATTTTTTGGATTGATGTATTCATGACCAGTGTGTTTCTTATTTTGCTTCTATAAGCTTTTTAGTGCTGTGAGAATAAGGAATTCATTGAAAGCACTGCTTGCATGCTCAGCAGCTTTTTTTATTTATTTTTTATGTTGTTACAGGATTTGGAAGGCTGTGATGTAAAATTCTGTGCAAGAACAACTTTGAGTGACAATGCTATAACAAACGCCATAGATATACACAGATCGACAAGGTTTGAAACTAACTTTTCAGAACCTTTCTGAAGATGTACATTGTCATTAAAATCTAAAAGGTCTCGAAATTGCTTTGCAGTGGAAGCTTGCGATTACAGTATCTAATAACGATTGTGTGTTCGGGAATATGATATGGAGAGATTTCAGCTCTTGAACCACTACCGTTATAACTGGCGGTTAATGTAAGTTCTACCTCATTAGGATCCAAAGTACTTTTAGTTGTTTCATCCATATCTGACATTCATTGCTTGCTTTCATAACAACAGCACACATCCGTGAGCCCGGATAAGAAACTTTTTGGCTGTGGTTGGAGATGATCGGGATGCTCTTCTTGTGGATTCACGAAATGGAAAGGTATTTTCTTGCTGATTCTTTCAGACATTTTTTGTTTATTGATTTGGGCTTTGGTGGCTTAATTCACAACTTACTACTATTACTGCCATTCTTTTTGTAACATCAATATTGTGAGGTTCTTTATCAAAAAATATTGATATTGTGACATCTATTGACCATGATGACCTTTTTTAAAAAAAAATGTTCCTTGGTACAGTAGGGCATATCTGTTTAGGGCCTGTTTTGAAGTCATTTTGAAGGATCATAGTATCAAGAAACTATAATTCTGGAAACCAGAGGCCTGCAAAACTATATTTTAGAGAAAGAGGTCCTGAGTGGAGTTTCTAATCTTTTTTTCCCTAAAAAGGTTTTTTACTCATATCTAGTTTTACCACTGTAACAGCAAGAGATACTTTGGAGCTTTACAATTGTGTTTTACAATTGTGTTTTGTACTAACTGAACAGACATGACAAGTGAAATGCGGAACTGATGTGTTTTGCAGGTGACCTCTACCCTAGTTGGCCATCTGGACTACTCATTTGCTACGGCATGGCACCCGGATAGCCGGACCTTTTGCGCATCGAACCAGGACAAAACCTGCCGCATATGGGACACCCGCAACTTGTCGACATATCGCTTGCAGTATTGAGAGGCAACATTGGCGCGATCCGTGCATCCGCTACTCCTCTGACGGGCGGTTCCTGGTGTTCTCGAGCCTGCCGACTTTGTTCATGTGTACAGCGTGGCTGCGGACTACAAGAAACGGCAGGAGATCGACTTCTTTGGTGAGGGTGTCTGGGATCACACTAAGCCCAGACGACAGCAGTCCCTGTTCGTCGGAGTGCGCGACCGTGTCTATGCCAGCCTGATGCAGTACAGGATGATCCATGCATTCGACTATCTTGACTCATATGTGTGAAGAATGGTGCTTTGGTGTTATGCTGGGTACTGGCTGAAGGTCACTTGTTCTCGGTGACAGTTCTGTTGCGCGGTTCAGGGAATGTATCTGCCTGCTCTTGTGCGCTAGTTCATGGCCAATGATGGTTTGTTGGACTCGTGTCCGCGAATCTGCCGTGTAAAATAGTTTAGCAATTGAAGCGTAGTGCTGTGGACCAATACTGTCTGAACAATATGAGCAGAGTAATGTATGTTTGTTCTAGTTCCAGACTCTAGAATACAAATAGTTTTGGACCAAATTCCTCAAGCCTGTTTTGTACCGTGGAACACATGAAGGGCTAATTTGGCTTCAATTGTATTCGCTTCGATCTCTATGTGTGTGTTAGAGTGGATTAATAAGGTAGAAGTTAGTTAATTTTGCATTTCAATCCACTTTGATGCGTGATTGAGATGGGTATGAGTGCAGTCAAATGGCTAAATGGGGCGATATATATGTTGTTATTATTATTAAAGGCCTATTTGGTAGGGCTTCTGTTCTAGCTTTACAAAGTTGTTTTTTCAGCTTCTACTAAGCAGGCTTTGATGAAGCAACTTTGCGATAGGAGTTTCCATTCTGAATTGTAAGTCATTTTTAAGAATCTTGAAGATAAGATAATAATATGACATTTAGGATGTTAACTAAATATCATTGGATTTTTTCATTAATTTTTGTAATTCTCTTTCGTAATTTTGGTCAAACATAAAATGCTTTGACTTTCTAAGATATTTTTGGATGATTTACCATTTGGAATGGAGGGAGTATTTTTTAGCTTTCTCTCACAGGCACCCTTTTTAAGGTGAAAATACTAGCGCGCGCGCTCTCTCCTATCTTGCTGCTGCTGCTCTCTCTCCATGCTATCTTCCTCTATTTACCAAAAATTTATGTGTCTATACACCTCTACTTGAAATTATAAGTTGTTTTATGATCTATGTATCTAGAATAGAAAAGTTAAAAGTAACTTAGAATTTGGGACTAAAAAAATAGTAAATAAATGTGCTATGGGCTATGGTGGATCTAATAAAAATCTATTTAACGCGTTATAGAGAAAAAAAAAAATTATAATGGGGTTTGGATTCAACCCATTTTTCGTAATTGGTGTACTTAGGGAATTGAACTAAGGGGTTGTTTGTTTTCACGGCCATGCCCCCGCCTCACCACAACAGTGGCAGCCACACCCCTATGGTTGGTGTTTGGTTCCCATCAATTTTTTTGACCGCCACTTTTTTGTGTTGTCCTTTTTGCTCTGTGTTTTTCGCCGCTTTTACGTGGTGAATTTTATGGTGAGCAAACCGCCGCCTCCTTTTGCCACACCATGACATGGCAATCGACGTCCCCAAATCAAACAACCCCTAAATTACTCCTTAATTCACTCCAATCTCCAAGAGAATTGAATGTCCTTAGGGCAAAACCAATACTCCATATATTTTTTTCTAAAGGAAAAAGGTGTGTGTGATGTCAACCGTTGATTCGATGTTCAACTGCTTTCAAAGGAGAAGTACAATCTCAACCGTTGATTCGACATTCAACTGCCGCACTTACCCTATGTTGCCGCCACCACGGGCGCTCGTGCTCGAAATCTCATCCAGTCCATTCGACCACTCCGCTGTAGTTCAGCGGCAGCAGAGCCTCACTCAATTCCGAGCTCGCCAATGGCCGGTGGGCAGTGACCGCGCCCTCCTCCATGGCGGTCCCTTCGGCGCGCCGTAATAACCGAGCCCTCCCACCGACAGTCTCCGCGGCCCGCGAAGCCGGCGCGCACGGGCAGCAGCTGCGCCCGGCGGGGAGGGAGGGCGCGGAGAGGTAAGGGAGGCGGAGACGGAGGACGGGAAGAAGCGGAGAGGCGGCGGAAGGAGGAGGTGAACCGGAAGATCGCGTCCCGGAAGGGCGCTGTCCGTCATCCTCCGGCGTGAGGCCGCCGCAAAGCGGTCCTCGACAAGCGCAAGCCTGGCAAAGGGCACGCGCCGCCTCCTCCCCGGTACCCGTCCTCGAGGGTCTGCACGACCGCATCGCCGCCCTCCGATGGGACTCCGCCCTCAAGGTCCTGCTGCTCCCCTTCGACGCCCCCAAACCACCTCTCCATATTGCAGTCGCACCACAAATTCTTATCCGGATGAAATGGAACGACGCTTTAATCCTGCCGCACCCACTGCCGCGCAGGTGATTTCGAGAGCTAATGCGGGACCAGGTGTGGTACAGGCCTTACATCGGCATCTACATCAAGCTCATAACCATGCTCGGCAAGTGCAGGCAGCCGGAGAAGGCGCACGAGCTCTTCCAGGCGATGATCGACGAGGGGGTTGCGTGCCTAACCTGAGTCCTACACGGCCATCGTCTCCGCGTATAGCAGGAGCGGCCGATTCCGTGGAGGCATTCGACCTGCTTGATCGGATGAAGGACACCCCGGGTTGCCAGCCTGATGTGCAGACGTACTCGATTCTCATCAAATCATGTTTACACGCCTATGATTTTGAGAAGGTGAAGAGTTTGCTGGAGGATATGGCTCGGGCAGGCATCCGGCCCAACACTGTCACCTATAATACATTGATTGATGCTTACGGGAAAGCAGGAAGGTAACTGACCACAAGAAACTATGCTTTATATAATCTACATAGGTAATGAACTAATGACTGACCATATATATTTAGTAATAAATGCTGTCTTAAAATTATATTAGCTCTAATTTTAAAGGTATGCACCATATTTTGCTGACACCTAGTTAACATGTTACCATCTCAGAGTCTGAAGTATTTTTACCATTCATTGAATTCTAGAGTCACCCAAACCTTAGTTATTCATGATTAGATTCCATGGAATATAATTCATCTAATGCTAATTTCATTTTCTTTTACCAAAGCATTCTGAAAACTTTCTCGTACTCTGTTCTTGATAATGAGCCTGATTTTTGTTAAAAGGAAAAAAAAAATCTGGTTCAGTAAGAAGTTACTGCAGTTCCTCCCTTCCTAGTAGATGTACTGATAATACAACTGAACCTAGATTTTTGAGCAGTGCCCTTGGTTGCATTGTTTAGACATCAGAATTATCATTATATCCCATTTTTTCCTGAATTGGGTTTGATGAAATAGAGCTCAGCTAATGCTATTTTATTTTTAAAGGTTTGCCGAGATGGAATCAACTCTTCTGAAGATGTTGTCACAAAATTGCAAGCCTGATGTGTGGACAATGAATTCTACTCTCAGAGCTTTTTTTGGCAGTAGTGGCCAGATTGAGACAATGGAAAACTGCTATGAGAAGTTCCAGGCCTCTGGTATTGTCCCAAACACTAAGACTTACAATATCTTACTCGATTCCTATGGTAAAGCCAAAATGTATGAGAAGATGGGAGCTGTGATGGAGTACATGCAGAAGTACTACTATTCTTGGACAATAGTCACTTACAATGTAGTGATTGATGCCTTTGGAAGGGCCGGAGACCTCGAGCAGATGGAATACATATTTAGGCTAATGAAATCTGGCGTATAAAGCCCAATTGTATTATACTCTGTTCAGTGCTTAGAGCATACGGAAGAGCTGGGGAAGTTAAGAAAATAAAGACAGTGTTGAGAATTGGTTGAGAATTCTGACATAACAGTGGATATTGTGTTCTTCAATTGTTTGGTAGATGCATATATGGGAGGGTGGGGTGCTTGGCAGATGTGGGATGTTCTTGATTTGATGAAGGAGCACAGATGCAAAACCAGACAAGGTAACATGCACTACCATGATCAAATGGTTTCTCATCAAAGGAATCGATGATCATCGCCGTGTTCAGTATCTACATTGATCTTAAAGATGGGCGAGCTACAGATGATACATAGGAGTGAACACAAATGTAACTCATGAAGTTGTGGCTTTTGTCTGCATTTTTTTAAGGAACTGGAATTGGTCTTTAAGAGCCTCAGTTTACACACATGCAGCGATCCCACATTCCCACCTGCCCTTTGATATCATGAGTTATTGACTTGAATGGTACTGAATCCAAATATTACTCAGATGTCATGAGTTGCACTGCTCACTAACCTGGGTGCTGTTAAGTCAAACATTCTTATTATATGCCCCATGATAGTGTATGAGAAGCACTTGGAAAATTAATTTTGTAATTTCAGTAGAAAAGATATATGGGGACATCTCAAAAAGCTACTAATGATTAGGGCATTTCATGAATGAACAGTTTCTGGAGAAGATAGAAGCAAGTTTTTGGTATTGACGAATAATGAACAGTACTGGAATATAAAGATGATTGGGAAAAAGTGGTTTTAGAAGCAGAGGGACAGGTGAAATTAATCAGATTCTGCTAGCTGTTTTGACTTTGCTGTATGGACGCAACTGTACATGACTTGTACTTTTGACTAGTGCAAAAGACATTTTAGTGTTTCAACTGCCAATTCTAGGAAATTGCATTAATCTAGGCGATTCTTTTGGTATGTCACCTAACATTTTCTATCAGTGCCCTGCAAAGAAAGGGAATATAACTGGCCGGTGGAATTCTTCTGAAAGGGATTCTCCTTGACCGTGTGACTTCAAAGGCTTTGTAGCTGGAGCTACTTTCAGGAGCACCTTTTTTTTGGCTTGAATAACTGCTCAATCATTTGATGCTAAAAAGTTCAAAATAAGTCCACGATAACTCAGCACTCTATTGCTTCTTAATGGTCATACCAATCAGTGGGTTTTCTATTGATACAGTTACAGATTTAGTCATGAAAAGAAAAATGTTAGTATTAGAATTTATGGTACTGTACATAATCTCTACTCCCCATTTTGATGGTGTTGTTCCATACATGTGAATGAATGGTGCAGAGGAGTTGGTCTCAGCTTGTATCATATTGTGGAAGTATAAAAGCTAATAAGATGTGATGATGTGAAGTTTTTGTAGAGCAAGCTTCCATAATGATAGATATGAACATTACTGCTGCAAAGCTATTGTACTCGCGCTGCAAGAAGTGCGTCGAACAGGCTGATTAGTAATTTTATTTGTAGAAGTCACAATTTGAAAATATAAGGTAGGTCTCTAAATTATCCTCATCTCCTAAGATCTTGGAACTTGACTAGCTAGTATGCAATGGGTTATCGTCTGGAATTGAGTTCATGCGGTGGTATACATTTTTGCTATTGTCAATGGGACAACGTGCTTAACAACAGTTTTGTATTTCAGATACACCTTCCTCAAGTGCTAATGCAATCTCTTCAACACCATAAAACCTTCATTGTTACCTGACCAGCCGCCATCGTCCATTTAAATAAAAAGCGATATACTAAGGCCGATCTCAATGGGAGTTTAGCCGGACATTTCATGCACATTAAATAGAGTGTACATCAGGAAATTCACTTTTTCCATGGCCGTGAGGGAGAGAGAAGGGAAAAGTTTCACCATGGTGAAACTCTTAAGCGTTATTTTTCTCATGCCAAACTTGATGTGGAAATCCCTATTGAGACATAAATAGTGTTTCACCATGGAAATGTGCAATTAAATTGTGCAATGAGAGTGACCGTGGGGCCCGTGTGGCTATGAAAGCCAGTAATGGCTGTATGCATTAAATGGAAGCCTTTTTGTTATTAAACGCCAAAGTTTTACATCTTTAAAAGGGGAGGTGAAAGCTTTCAGGTGAGATTGGGCTAATAAACAATATAAAGAACGGGACCAGTTTTTTGATGATTAATATAGAAGTAGTAATGAATTAATTTCTAGCGGTGCAAACAAAAATGTGTACTTTTTGTTACTATCGTTGCATAGTCATGTCTCTAGTACACTGTATGTTAGGCACGCTGACGCTGTATACGAAATCTTGAACTGTGCAAAAGTTTTTTTCTTTGAAACTATGCAAAGCTCCTTTTCTATTGGTTTTTTCGTTTGAAATTACACAGTACATACGATATGGTCGCCTGTTTTGCTTAGTGACATGTGTTACCCGGTTTGGTTTAGGGACTTTTCTGGTGTTGGGACTAAAAAGTCTCTTTTAGTCCCTACAAATTCAAGGGTGAGACTTTTTAATACTTGTAGTTAAAAGTCCCTAAAAAGACACTTATGGAGGTGCTTTTTAAAAAGTCTCATGGACTAAAAGAGTTTAGGACTTCTAAACCAAACACCCTCTTAATCTGGGCTCGATGTGGCCCAACACGATGTACCACTACGCAAATAGGCCCATCCAGGCCTTCTTCTGCTGCTCCTCCTGCCAATAAAGAAGGCCCGGCCAGACCGGAGACCTGTCACCTAGGGCATCGTCGAAGCGAGCGAAGGGCTCAACTTCGGCCGCCGCGCACCTTCTGCCGACCTTCGGCGTGGAGAGAGTACCAGACAGACCAAACCCTCGAGCGAGACGAGGATGGCGCGCAAGAGGAAGAAGAGCCATGGGGATGGCAAGGTGGAACCGCAGGACGACTCGGCAGCAAATCCGGGCGACACGTTGACATCCGACGACTTCGCCAAGACGGTCTACCTCGTGGCGGAGCACGAGGGGGGAGAACACGGCGTACTCCGTTTTCAAGGTCGACGCCGCCGCCGCCGTCCGCGCTGCCTTCAGCGGTGGGACCAAGCCGCCGCGGGCCCTCCACACCGTCGCCGGCGGGCTACCCAACACAGCGCGCGGCATGTCCTTCGTCTCCGTGCACTCCAAGCACGGCTCCTGGATCGTCGGCGTTGGTGGCGGGCTAAGCGCGGGGACCGTCATCTTCAACCCGAGCACGCTCAAGACGTACCAGGGCCCCAAGTTCCTGCACCCCAACAGCGACCCCGTCCTCATCTCCCTCGCCGGCAAGGTGTACGCCCTCTCGCGCCGTCCCGGGTGATGCCCGTGCCCGACACAGACACTTTTGGCGATTTGGAGCCGTGGTTCCACTCTCTCAGCTTCAACAACGAGGTCCCCCATTGACGGCGGCGCGGGTAATACCTACTGGTGTATCCTGCCGCCGCCGCCCTTGTTCCTTCGAAACTGAACCCCTATCAGTCTCGTAATCCTCCGGAGGTTTCAGTCGTCCTATGCTGCCGTGGGCTCCTCCCACATCCTGCTCTCCGGCGTTAACGCACAACAAGATCAGGAACCGATTGTTTTGGGTACCTATGCTTTTCATGTGGTGAACGAGACGTGGGAGAAGGTCCACGCTGAAAATCTGCCGTTTCTTGGCCAGGCCATGCCCCTTGGTGGCGGCGGCGGCGGCAGCCTCTTCGTCGCCTGTCCCATACCCAAGGAGAACAATGGTGCCACAGCTGTGTCTGCCTCGCTGTTCCACATCTCTCTATCAAAGGAAGCATCCTCGTCCACTACCATGACGCATACCTCATTGTTGATCAAAGAGTTCCCGATGCCGTCTCCTGCCTCATTATCAATCCAAGAAGAGTTTCCAGTGAAGGCATCAGGGGGCAGCAGGATCCCCAAGCCACTCTTCTGCCCCTTGGGAAAGGGAAGGTTCTGTTTGATCATGCTGGGATCCTCTCTTCGACAAAGTCGCGGGAAACCAAACTGCCCGAAGGAAGAAGACCAGGTTATCTTGCGCGTTTTTTCAGATTGACAACATTGACGCTATCTTGAACGCATGTCAATCTGTGGGCACAGATGCTAATAGCCTGCAAGTCGTCGTACAAGTGAAGGAACAGGGACATGCCTACAAATACAAAGGCCGATCTCGTCATTCTCGTGTGCTGGATGTGGATCTTGACATGCCTGTGTTTGCTGCACTGTCCATGTAAGCGCGTTTTTGCCACAGGAAGCCAGCTAGTGAACTCACATGTATTGGGTTCTGTTTTGATAGATGAGCATTCGAGTCTATTCTATTATATTTGTAATTTCAGTTAGCCTAAGGCTACTACGTACACTGCATTTAATCTAGCATTTGATTTAAGCCAATTCAAATTTCTAGCATGCTGCACCGTATTCTGGTGGTCTGCGATTCCTTACTCCTCTGCACTTGTTTTTTTACACAAGCAACGGATCAGAATTGCTAGTTGAATCAAGTATTGTGACAAAATATTCTACATAACATGACGGTACTAACAAATCGGTGATCGAAACCGATGCAGCCATACTCATGGATTAAATTGGGTAGGAAGAACAAACTTCTTCTCATTAAAAAATGTCAAGGTCAAAGCCCTGGTTATTTCCTCCGTCTCATTGAGATTGTCGTTTTTGACTTTTTTGAGAAAATTTTTGTCGTCTCCCTCGCTTCGTCCAGCCTACAAGACACCTATACGAGTCAACTGACTTGTATTTGGATAACAGTACAATGAGTTCAAAATCAATTCAAAGCAGAAACTAGAGGCGAAATCGTGCAAAAAAAAAAAAAAAAATCAAAGGTCATCACGGTTCTAGTATTACATCCATACCTTGCAAATCACACTGTCGAAACCAATTTCAAATTGAAATCAGAGACCAAATTGTGATTCAAAAATGATTAAATCTATATACACTTTAATGAAACAAAAAGGAAAACAAGAGGATCGTGGGCGGCGTGGCACATCGCACAAATTAGCGCGGTGGCGCCACCATCGGTTGGGCCGTGTCGAGCGATCGGTCCTCGCCGGTCTTGCTGTGGATCAACAAAAGCTCAGCTCGTCGGCAAACCAATCTAGTTGAGGAAGAAGATCGATGAAAGGTGGCTCCATGCGGTACTCTCCTCCACATGCCCTTTGCCCGAGGCGGATCGATGGAATGTTCTCCTCCCAAGCAGCGGAACCCCTCGGCTTCAATGAGTTTTGACAGGCGCCGCTCAATCGTCCATTCTCCTCTCTACTCTAATGGGCGATCTGCGAGAAAAGCGGTGGCGAGAGAGAAAATGAAGTTAGGGTTTGGGGGCGAGGATGTTTGCCCGTGGTTTGATCGGGAAGGCACATCTGGACCGTCGGATGAAAGCGGAAGCCTCGGATGGAGCCAAGCGTAGGCGGCCGGTGGAACGCAAGGCCCAACGTGGACAAGCGGCCTAATCTTGACGGGCGTTAATGTCAACTTTTATTATGAAATAATAAAACATTTGGGAATAAGAACACTAGAGGATAGGGTTTATACTAATGAATTCCACGAGTTTGGGTGCACACTCGGTTTGCGAGAAGAACTCCGAATATTCGAATACAGAAGAAAGTGGAGAAATAGAAACGAGAAGAAAAAGGACCAAACCAAGGTGATTAGTATGCATTCGGGGACCTAAGGACAAAAGACACCTCGCACGAGGCCAGAGGCCACATGTTGACATGTGGGGGCTGAGGGCGGCAGCTTGTGGGTAGGGCAGCCTCCAGCTTACGCCACGTGTTCAAAGCTTCCTCCACCGACCTATGGGATTGCGGAATCATCTCTAGTCGTTGATTTTAAGTCGGTTTTGATCCAACGGCTCAAATTCATCCCTCATGGCTATAAATAAGAGTCGGACCACCCCAGTGAACCCTAATTCATTATTCATCTCATCTCATTGATTAGAGAGGGATACCAATATAAGGAACTTTCAATTGTTTGTGTTTAACACCAATTGCAAAAAGTACTGAAGAGAGATTTATTATTAAGTAATAAAAACTCATGTGCACGGCACGGAGTGCGAGATCCCCAACGCCTTTACTAAGCCCGGTGCCAAACAAAAAGAAGAAGAAGAATATACAAGTTGTCTCTCCGGACCCTACCCAAGTGCCATTTATATCTAACCCCTTTGGCAAATCGCCATTGAATTTGAACAAATAACTTTCGATCAATGAGAGTTTTCTGCAGATCACTCATCAAATATGCGGTGATTTATTCAAGAAAAATGCTTGCTTGGGTGAATTCACTTTGAGAATAATGTTTTTGGTGAGAGAAGGAAAACTTGCCATTGTGGGCATGGATCTTATGGAATTTCTGAAAAGCAAGCTAAAAATAAGCGCAAGACCATTTATAGCATTATTATTGAAAGAATCCCTATGGGTGTCATGTCTCCTTATGTACAAGTTGTGTTGGATCTTTTGGTGGATGACCGATGCATTAGATAACTACGAGCTCATCGTAAACAATGTTGCCTAGATGGAGCACCAGAGAGAGAGAAATCATATGGTCTATGATCTACATAAAGACTTCACGGGTTTTAGGAGGTGATGCACAAGTTACTATTACGAGGATTTAGAGGGGGTATGGAACAATCGAAACGAAGTTCAAAAAAATGGCTGATATATCCATGTAATGCCTATTGTTTTTACTGTTGCGTGACTAAAGTGATGATGAGGGGTATGCGGAACTATCTAAAAGAAAGACAAGTGAGCTACAAACAAAGCCCGGATGACCACATTGGCAGTGTTCTAAAAGATCTAATGTGGAACTTAAATTGTATCTTTGGATGGAGATACTTTGGAAGTATACAAACACCTCTATATTCATTTGTCGAGCCTTTGGGTATGTATTCATTTATTAGAGCTTTGGGTATGTATTTTTAGGTTAGCTTATTAGTACTTTTCTAGTTTTAGGTGTCTTAGGTCAAACCTTTATTTTGGTATCCCTTGTCAAGGCGTTGGTGCCTAGAATAGGTAGATTAGGGAATTTGGTATGTTTGTTAATCCCAATAAGGGCGGGGAGTACATGCAATAGGCCCTTGGCCTGCTAAATAAAAGGAAATAAACTTAATACATCCCCTAACTTGCCCTCTTTAATCCTCTTAACTTTTGCCTTCATGTTGATCCCTGGAATGGTGTTTTTCTTTGGCGTCATTCATGCCAATCCCTTCAATATTGCTATTGATGGCTTAGTACCCTGATTCATGTGTTTCATTATCTTCTGAGAAAAAGATGATAGGAATGGCTGATGAGGAGAAGGATCTTGTTATATCATCGAGTTTGTAGCTACAATGTCCTCCATTCAAGTACATGTCCCACGTGCATTCCATGGAACTGCTCACTACCGAGAAGGCTTCATATGCAAGATTCGGGAAGATATATCAAAACTGAATTTGACTCCTCTGTTGAGAAGCGGGGAGGTTATTATCTCGATGAACTAACAAATTTGGTTTTCTTCGGCTTAAGTTGAGGTTTGGGCGATTTTTGGTCGTTGCTTGGTGGTGGAATGGAATGCGTATTGTGACTTTGACATGATTTTCTCCCCTTAATTAGAGTGTGAAAATATGACAAGTGGACACTCCTAGGCATTTGAGAATTAATTAGGCGTTAACCATTGTGTGGTGTTAGCTAGGTGCTTTTAGGAAGAACTTGCTCAAGTTAGCATCTGGTGCTTCTAGGAAGAACTTGCCCAAGGCCTTGTTTAGATTGCTAAAAGAAATTGTAACGTATGTCACATCGTACCTTTGGCCAGCACGTTTTCGTTTGTTAGTGATAAATATCATCCTACCATGGAGTAACTAGGCTCAAAAGAATAGATCTGTAATGTACATCTAAATTGTGTAATTAGTTTTTACCTATATTTAATACTCCAAACATATGTCTTTTGGTGTATTTAATGTGATGTGATGGGAAAGTGAGAGAAAAAGGTTAGAAATTTTAGCAATCTAAACAAGGCCCAAACCATACCTATTAAGCATCCTTTCGTATAGTAGGAGAGTTTTTTGCACGGAGGATGAAATGTACATGCTTAAGGTGCCACCCTTAAAAAATTTGGTGCACAAAAGAAGCCTAATACTCCCTCCGTTCCCAAATTGTAGTTCTTTTTTGGCTTTTCTAGATACATTGATTTTTGTTATGCACCTAGTTATACACTATGTCTAGATACATAACATTTCAAATGAATCTAGAAAATCTCTTAATTTGGAGCAGGAGTACATATAATAGGCATTGATGGATTTTGATTGTTTTTGGTTTAGTTTATTTCTATTTTTGTATCTCTTGTTTGGTTTAGTTGTACACGTAGTAGTAGTAAAACTTGAGACTAAAATGTGTACGGGTTTGTTGTGGAACGACACTTCTTCACCAACAGATGTCTTTTCACGAAGTGATCTTATCCATTCAAGCACAAGATTATTGGATAAAAGATTAGACAGCTTTTATTGTGAACCGCCGCTTATTCTGTCTACGTCCGTACGATCGTATCCGCAGGAACTTCACCCAACGCTAGTTTACACAAATTAACTACACCCAACGCTAGTTAAGATTAACTATCTTGAACGTGCGACCTAATTTGTTTACGAATTAACTAAGGTCTACATCAATCTTTGGGTGGAAAAGGAGAAAAATACCATGTATCTATCTCATATCTTCCTAGTTCGATGTTTTTCACCTTTGTGAATTCTTCATGTTCCCGCAAGCTGGCTCCATCAAGCTCCTCATGTCCAGCTTGCTACCAAAACGATAGTTCAAATGAGCAAAAATATTTTTTTAACCGAAAGCACAGAGAGGTCACGCCACAACTAACATTTCGATAATGAATTTTCACATAAAAATATGAGAAAGATGGCTTCATGTCCTGCGTTCTTTCGACGTGGCGTCATGGGGCCCATGACTACAAATAACCGAATAGGGAGATGGTGGCGGTTGTTCTTGGAGAACGGAGCAAACTGAAATTGCAAACTGAAAGCGCATGCTTACAAACAAACTGAAATTGCTAATTGTTCTGAGTGTTGAATAATTTGCTGGTCTTGCACAACAATCAGACTGCAGGTGACTACTGCAGTGTGAACACTGAGTCTAGTAGTGTGGCCACAGACTTTTTGGTAGGCCATTGTGTCCCTTAGTTAGGTTGTGTTCAGGCCAAACTTCTACAAAAAAATTATGCATTACATCAGCGTGAAGCATTAAATCATCGAGAAGACTTATGCGGAATTATGAAATATATGTAAAAAAGGTGAAATGCAATACATGAACTTGTCTTCTTTGTGTCAAATAGGTCCGTGGACTTAGGAAACCAACCATCGACCTCACCGAACTTTGCGAACCGTTCACCCAGTCGATAATGGTTTTGCATGGCGGTTTTGCATGGCGCGGCGGTTTTTGCATAGCACTACATCGCGACGACATCATCACTTATTTTTAATTTACAAAATTAATATCTTTTTATTGAGCTCCAAATATAGTAAATAATATATCAATTTTGATCGTCTCGGCGAGATCTTTGCAATGGTGTACTCCGTTTTGTTATTTGAGATAGTTTTTATCTTGTGTAAAATTAAATATTTCTATAAAACAGGTGATATTTTATTCTCTTGCAATCCCGATATATATATGTGAGGTAGTAGTGATTTAGTTCCGATATATACATATTTACGGTTTTTGCGTAAATATACATAGGGTATTGCGGCGCAATGCCCATCCGTCGTCGTCGGACGATCGATCGGGGCCACCCACCGTATGTGGCCTTGCTCAAGCTTCGCTTCGCCGCCCGATGCATGCATGCATCTGCTAGCTGCACCACCCTGCATGCACACGATCGATCGTCTGCGCAATATATACATATTTAGGGTAGCATGTTTTGGCCTAAATATGTATATATTCTGTGATTATAACTTTGTATACATATTTAGGGTAAAATTTCTATAAAGCAGTAGTAAATTTGCAACAATATATACCCTATGTATATTTACCACAAAAATGGCAAATATGTATATATGAGAACTAAATCCGACCATATATATATATATATATATATATATATATATATATATATATATATATATATATATATATATATATATATATGAATTACAAGTAAGAATAAAATATCACTCGTTTTATAGATAAATATTTACATGAAATAAAACTATCTAAAAAATAACAAAGCAGTACATTAAAATGCCGAGCGATCAAAATTCAATATAAACCAACTACTATATTGAGAGCTACAAACTTTCGGCGATATTAATTTACGCAGAATAAAAAGTAGTGATGATGTCGCCGGCAATGCGATGCCATACCGCGCCCGTCTATTTAATAAGCTGCATCTGCGTATGAGCACAGGGTGAAGCATGCAGTTGAAAAAGGCTCCGATAGCTATTTAAGTCCCATCGAACTGTTATTACAACACTTATTATACATTTCACTGCGTAAACTTAATTGCACGAATTTAGATAGCATATTGCGAGGCAATTCTTTTGAGCCTAGTTTCCTCATGATAGGATAATATTTACAAACAAACAAGCAGCGTGCTATAGTCTTTTTGATTGATGCGGTGCCAAAATTCCAGAAATTTTGGGTCAAAATTTTGGCCTCTAAGCACACCCGTAGCCAAGTATTGCGGGCTTATCTTTGCTACGGGACATGAGACTTAGACCCTAGACTTATATTGCAGTTCAACAACCCACCTTTTTTCTAGTTTTGGTTCATACACAAGATGAACGCAACGCTTTGTGTATAGATATATCCTGGTAATGTAAATTTTTCAATTCAGCCACACCACATTTAGAGTTTTTCACTTGGTACGCACCATATTTAGAGTTGGTGTCTCGGCGGGGCTAAAGCATGTGTGTGTTTTGTTCTCAACCCCTTCTCCTACCTCAGCCAAAGGGTGTGTGCGAGTGTGCTAGTGAGCTTGCTGCTCACCTATGCAGCCATCTATGGGCTAACAAGTTAACGATGCGGTACAGTAACATCGCCCGGACTAACGCTGGCGATGACATGTGGCGATGGCTACGTTGGTGGCCCACCCACAGGCAGTGATATTTGTGGCTGCCCGCCACGACGCCGGTAAGTTATCTTCACAGAGTGCGAGAAGGTGGCTGGCAACGCAGCCATAGGCGACCCACAACAACTATGGCGGTGGATGGTGACCATGAGATTCAAGCTTAGAGCTCAGCGGCTCACGGACTACGATGGCTGGCGCGAGCGACCAGGGCGGCGATGATCAGGCCATGGAGGCATTGATGGCCGTCCATGCGGGACAGTACCCTCGCGCTATGGGGGGGTGAAAGAAATTGACCAAGGAGGCCTAGGACATGCTTGTGTCCGTAATCGGCTGTGACCGAGTGAAGAAGAAGGATAAGGTGTAGCAACTATGAGAGGAGTTCGGCGACCTCAAGTTCTACCGAGGCTGTATGGCCAGGATTTTCGCGCTCAGGTTGCGATCTCTCATCAGCCAGCTGGTGGTCTTTGGCAAGACCATAAACGATGAGTGTAACACCCGATGTTACATTCTAATTAATTATTATAACACATTTCGATTGTACTATAATTAATTATCTTAAGCTATCACTAGCAGATTTGACATATTGGACCACTCGGCGGAGTGAGCATATTTTGGAAAAGTCTTTAGATGAAGTTGTGTTTGGATGAATCATTTAGCTTTAGATACGGTTGCTTCTAAAATGTTCGGGGGTCATCAACATGAGATTCAGAGATTAAAGTTATATTATGAGCATTTCCATTTTATGCTGAGGGGGTGTTTAGTTGGTGAAATATTTTTGGTTACGCTGAGTGTAGCGGTTTTCGTTTTATATTTAGTAATTATTGTCCCATCATAGACTAACTAAGCTTAAAAAGTCATCTCGCACTTTCCAAATCAAACTATGTAATTAGTTTGTTTTAATTTACCTACATTTAATGCTCCATGCATGCGTTAAGATATTCGATGTGATTGTAGCACTTTTTTGATTCATTTTCGTGAGCTAAACAGACCCTGAAATTCAAGACGGCTTGTACCAAAAGATCTGGCCGTTGCACTCAAATCTTTTTCTTGAAGCTGAGCACGCCATGTAGAGCAGGTGGAACTAGAGGCTAGTGGTAGCGCCGGCACTCCCCTAGGTGCGCGTCCTTCAGCCTGCTTGATCCGTGCCTAACTTTCTGGCGGTCGGTCCGGTACTTGTCTTTGTGACCCACTTTATCATTATTACTTTTGCTTTCTTACGGTAGGGTGAACGCACGTGGCGTGACACATTTACTATTTTTAATTTTTAATGGCGAATGGGCCCAGCCCTACGACAATCATCCGCAGTACAAAAAATGCAAAAATGGGGTTTCTACTTTTGGGACATACAAGGCAAGCACACAGACGACACACGTGTGGGAATTAATGTTGCATATTGTTTTGGCATGCCACCAATCACCCCCTTTTTTTTCCGTTATCTACTGGATTGATCACTTTATTTATTTGCATTTCGACTTCACGATGCACACAGAGCATTCTAATTCTTAGCAACACGGAGTAAAAGCTCGTCGGAGATCGGTCCTCAGAGAGTACTGTAGAGGCCAGCAGGGTCGATGTCCAAATCGACATCCTATCTGGATTCCCCTGGAATCGTAGATTCGCATGCAGACACTGACTGCAGGAAGCAGAACAGTGTGGACTGATTTTTTAGACCATAAAATGTTTTCGCATCATCGTTTTTTCATTAAGCGGAATAAAGTCCAAACAAATAGGATGTTATGGTATAGCAAAAGGTTGCAGGCGGAACCTATCAACTAGTGGATACATGACCAAGAACTACATTTTGACAGTTTAGTTACAAAACTAGACTCCCGCCAACACCATCAACTCCATGAGGTCCCCTTCGTTGCCTGCACCACACCAAGCACATCAGCCTCCTCCTTCATATAGCAGACCCTAGCTGCGAAGTTGGAAGCGGGCCTTGTCATCAAACGTCCTGGAGTTCCCTCCTTCCAAAGTAGCCACCCCACCCACAAGAACAAGTGAATTAAATCCCCGACGAAGAAGAGTCTTGGGCATCTTCTTTCGGTTTCGAGGCGCAGTACGGACTGATATGTAGTGAGTGTCTACTGTAGTGGAGGAGGAGTATCATTTAAGCCTTTAGAACAAAGTTTGCAAAGGAATTGAGAAGACGACGGCCAAATAATTCGCTGGTGAGGTGAGGGAATCCCTAACCACGACTTGGACCGGAGCACTACCTGGACCAACATGCCGATGATGAACCACCCGGAACTGAGAGCGAGACAGGGCGCCGCCGTCTGGAGTCACGCGGCTGGCGAGTTGGCGCCCGCCGAACCGAACGTTTGTAGCCAGCCGTTCTTGCTTTGCTGCCATTATATTCTTCGCCGGCCAGTGACAGAGCCAGTCGGCCAGCGGTCGTCGATCGCGCACGTTCGTGGCTTTCGCGGCTGTTTGCTGCTGGAAGCAAACGCAGCGACCAAAACCATTCATATTCGCTGATGGGTGGGCGGTCGGGCGAGCATCTGATTCTGATCTACCCAGGGCACCACACACCCCACCCACCTGTTCCGTCTGAAGCTGGCAAGCTAAGTACACTGCTAGAGATTCTGATTTCCTGACGACAAACACCTGGACTTTTGCTGCTCCCGTTGGTTTCCAGATGCAGTCATGCAGAGTAGTGTATGCACTTTTTAGCAATTTCTCGTTCAATTTAAATAAATCCCTTAAATTTCTTGTGTTTTAGTTACTGATTAGATTTTGGGATCTTTATTTTTTTGTTGACAGCATTTTTTTGCTTGGTGGAAGGAGCACTGACGCGGCCAGGATTACTTTTTATAATAACACATATAAATACTTGAGGCTTTTATTTTTGTCATAATATCCAAAAAAACTTAGCTGCTCGGACAGGTTATTTTAAGGCTTCAATTTTTATTGCAAAAGCGAGTAACGCGTGTTGCACTACCGCTACTTCTTGCTGTTGCTTTTTCCACAGTGGCTTTTTAGTGAGGGGGTCAGCTTGTTGGTCATTGTTTTTAGCTCAACCTCCAAATATAAGTTAGTTAGGCTGGGGTGTTCAATAATAATTATTATACATTTATATCTCATATGAGTATGCCCACAACAGCCATTGTTAAGGACATTTTTTAAAAATTGGCTAGGAAAATAATATAAATATTTATGAATTTTTAATATGGGTATATTATGAATGAAAACATTTTTCCATGATTCATCTAGTAGTAAAAATTCTATTTCAAATTATAAGTAAAGACTTTGACTTTTTGTGATTCATACATTTTTGCTATTTGGTATGCGCTCAAAAAGCGAGAATTGCAATTCTTTTTGGACTAAGGGAGTAACATGTGGCGACTGTCGTAGCACAAAAATAATATAATAACTGAAACAGAGTCAATATAATATGTTTTTTATTTACTATAGAATAAATAAATAAATAAATAAATAAATAAGATGAAAGCAGCCACAAATATAATCTGACCTGATAAAAAGGGTAACCAGCAAGCGGGAGAGAAGTCGTCGATCGTGTCCACGAACGAGATGTTTCAAAAGTCCATCACAGTCACACACACCTGCCCATCTGCTCGTCAATATCTGATGAATCTTAATCAGTATTTTTACTACTATTCAGCTCGGAGACGAGCGGGTCAGGGAAGAAATTATAATAAACTGAGGCCACTGACTGTGTCGCTACTCTCACCGCATGTACCGTACGACTCGTTCTTTATCTAGTGGTCAGTGCAAACGTAATGTTGGTTGTGAAAAACCTTTCCTTTGGGCACAATAGCCACCAAGTCTGCTAGTAGCTGTATTCTAAGTAATTTTTGAATCTTGACAGGTAAAAAAACTAAGCAAATTTTTGGATTTTTTATAAAGGAAAATATATTTTCAGCTTGAGTCATCCTCGAGGATGCATCATGCCATAATTATTACAAAAGGTAGCCATTGATACAAGTAAGAAGACCTATGTCACCCGACGGCATTGATACAACTAAAAACCAATAAAAAAATTACATCTCTAATAAGGAACTCTAAGTTGCCCTGTGAAGTCAACTTAAAAAGATATAACCACCAAATCGATAAATCATCACCAAAACAAGTTTGTCAGACCTAGAGGATACTGAAAGATCGTAGGGCGCCCGACGCAGCGACGAGCGTGCCCCCAGGCCGATCTGTTAGTTGCTGCCCGGCCGCTTATGTTTTTAAGAATTTTAGGGGCTTGCACCCCTGTCTTTAGCGTTGAACTGAAGACAATATCACCAGGTTTACCGCGTTTGAGTGGGATGCACCCTTCACTCTCAGCTCAACTCTCAGTTTATCAACTAGCTAGAGCTATAACCAGGTCTTAACATTATCCGAGTCTAGAAAGGATAGTAATGCGACCGCGCTTATTACAAACATCAACCCCAAAATGAAACTAAAAACAACGTTTTCCAGCTTCATCCAGGATCTTCCATGCTTCTTCGCCTCATGTCCACCTTCTTCAGCCAACTTTGCTTCCACTTCCATTGGCAGCTCATTCATTTCTCCAAAAAGCATTCTTGAAGATGAATATGTCCCACTTGTCCTTGATTTGCATTAGCAAGATATCCTCTCCGGTCTTGTAGCTATTTCCTTCAACTTCCTCACCTTGTGAGCAAATTCTGTCTTCTTGCTTTGGGGACAAGGCCGCTTATGTTTATATTTATTTATAAACATTAAATCATTTATATTATTTGTAAACCATCGTGGTAACCTCACGGACAAAAGCGAAATTCGCATGTTGAACTCTTGTTGATTCCAAACGGCTACAGCTGTCCTGCTTTTTTTCTAGCGTCACGTCTGCCGAACTACACCAAACTGCTGATGCTTTGTACTCGTACGTAGCATGTGGTTCGCGCGTCGCTCTCGATCATCTCACTCCTCGTACGTGCGGGCGCGGCAGGCACGCAACGGCGGCTCGGCGACGCGCCCGGCCGCGTGCCCGCAGCCAGACAGAGTACGAAGCCGAGGAACAATGCCGTTGGTGGCCCGTGCCCACTGCCGCTGCCACGCCATGGCATGCCCAGAGCGACCAGGCCCAACCGTTAGTTGGTTCTGCCGCCCACCCGCTTTTAAAACAGCGGCCAGCTGCTCGTTAGCATACGCATGGGAGGGCATGATGGGTGCTTGCCACTGGCACAGTGGCGCGCTGGCGCTGGGTTGTTCGCGCGTTGATGCGCTGCGGCCCCAGCAGGTGTTTGTACTGTTGTTTCATGTGTGGGTGTGGGGTGGGGCAAGCTGAGCGGCAGCTTCACGCGGTTTTGGGTGGCGCCCGACGCGCTTCCACTGCATCAACCGTCGCCATCACGCTCACGCCCTGGCTTTTAATATGCCTGTGTGGAGTGCCGTTTACACACGAGCACGTCCATGGAGATCACCAGAAATGCTGCCTAGGTCCCTTGGCCGCATCTGTGCTACTGCTACCTGTCTGTCGCTGTGAGGGGCCAGGCCCAGTACCCGTACTCCCCTAAATCACGTTGGGTTTCTTCTTCATCCCTTCTTGGTACTTTGGTGTACACCTAGTACGTACTTTTGGGAACACATAAGCAGGAGGGTTTTAGCTACTCCCTCCGTCTCCACCGGAGTTTGTCAAACTTGCTGCAATTCAGCTACGTCTCGACGCTACGCCTTATTCAAAACTACACAAATATAATTTATTTTGTTACTGACTTTCATTTTATCAATATACTTGAATATTGATTAATTTATTTTATGATTTGCATAAATATTTTGAATAAAGAGGCGGATGGTCACAAACATGACGTGTTTCAAAAGTAGCGACCAACTCCATGGGACAGAGTGTAGTATGCTCCGATCTTCACACTGCCTTGTGCCTTGCCTTGACGATCTATTGAAAAAGTCTTAGGAAATACAAGTTCTAGGAGAGTCTATGAGAATATATCTTTCTCTTCCTTATCACTAACATTTTTCTAACTGGTCTCCAAATACTTATCGCCCCTCACACTTTATCACCACAATCAAATTGCCTTTCTTGGGGTATCTTTCACATCCCGAAGCCATTCAATTCCCTCCTAACCTCAAGACACAAATTATTCGTACATCTCTAACCCTAATTGTAATCAGAGCTCGTTGGAGCATGATTTTTCACAGGACAAGATATGGAAGAAGAGGGCATTGCAGTTAGAGCTATCAAAGTTGGAGCATACCTCCACCACATTGGTTTGCATTCATGAGATATAAGTCAGAGGAAGTCGAGCTTGGCGCTTCCTTCGTCGATCAACTCAACGTGCATGCCTGAGATGCTTTTGTCGCCCGTTCTTCCCCTTCTATACTTGCCTATTCTATCGAATGAAAAAATAACAATATTTAGAGTATTGAAAGAGACTAGTTGTTGAATGTGATCGATTCTAAACTTGTCCATTGATGATTTAGCTTGACTTATAGACATGTTTTATTGTACTTGCTACAATGAATACTGATCGAGTAGCCTAGTATGCTCTCCTCATACTTTTCCCTCAAAATGAAAACCCGCCTTGTACACCACCGTGCACTGTACCAATTTTTCAACGAGTCTCCTTCTGAAATATTTGCTCTGTGTAGGGGCACCAGTGTAAACTTCTTCTTCTTCTTTTTCAAAAAAGAAAAAAAATGCGTCTTAACCACCCAACGATCTACCAGGTCATGGCACGATCAGCAAAGCAAACTGCCGCCTCCCTCCTCTGCTCCTCCTCTCCTGCTCCCCTCCTTATACGGAGCACTCCAACCCATCAACCGCCTCTTCTCCAGATCTCCCCATTCACACACACTCGCTCGCGCGCAGGCGCACAGAGACCTCAAGCTCAAGCAAAGCATCCACTCATGGCGCCTCTCCTCCCTGCTCTTCCTCCTCGGCGGCCTCTGCGCCCTCTTCTCCCTCACCCACCTCCTCGCGCGCCAGCGCCAACAAAGTGCGAGGACGTCAAGCCATGAGACGACGACGCGGCAAACGGCAAGGAGCCACCGAGATGCAGGGACGGCGGCTGCGTGCCAGACGAGGGGAAGAAGAAGCAGGCGCGGCCGACCCGGAGAAGGACCTGGGCATCGTCTTCTCCACGTTCGACCAATAATGACGGTGACGGCTTCATCACGGCCGTCGAGGCTGGAGGAATCGCTGCGCCTCGGGATCGCCGTGTCCGCCGACGGGGCCGCGGCCATGGTCGCGCGCGTCGGCGCCAACAGCGATGGGCTCATCGACATCCACGAGTTCCGCGAGCTCTACGACTCCATACCCAGAAGAGGTGAAGCACCAGCACCCGCCGCCGCCGGGGATTTCGGCGTGGCAGCAGCGAGGGAGGTGCCTGTGGAGGCGGGCGACGAAGGCCGAGGCCGAGGGGTGGTGAGGAGGGAGGAGGGAGATGAGGAGAGGACCTGCGTGAGGCGTTCGACGTGTTCGACGGCAACAAGGACGCCTATCTCCGCCGAGGGAGCTCGGCACCGTGCTGGGCTCGCTCGGCCTGCGCCGCCAGGGCAACGGCCGGACCGCCGTCGCCGACTGCCGCGACATGATACGCCTCTCGTCGATTGCAGCGACGGCGACGGCATGGTGTCCTTCGAGGAGTTCAAGCGCATGATGACCGTCGTCCGCGCGCCTAGGCTCCTCCTCCTCCTCCTTGTGGATCAAATCAAATACGAAACTTCGGATTTGCAAAAGGCAAAGTAACGTTATTTTGTTCTTGGATTGAAAAGACTCATCGATGATTGATTGGTAGCAGAAGAGCGACCGATTAACACAACACGCCAGGGAGCTCATCGTTAATGGGGCTTGTTGGGGTTGTTGATTGCTGAAGTAGCTTCTTCATCTGTGTTTCTCCCCTGTTCTTCAATCTTGATCTCTTTTCACTCTAATTATTTCATAGTACTTTTTTTTGTAGTTTTGCTACTGTTTTCACTGACAGGTATTGATCAGATATGTATGTAAATATTAGTTCTTGCTCGCTGTCAGGTTAATCTGTGGAAAATGAACAACTAGATGAATCAACGAGTATGACTTGTTCATTTGGTGTGGCCGTTAGTGTCTGACCTTCCCGTTCAAAACAATTTTGAGTATAAAAAGAATTGTTGATGTGTGTAATTAATTGTACAAGTCTGCGTGACACATGCTTTTCTGCGACCAAACTTTGACAGTTGAAATCTACTCTTGGTATCGTAAGGTTGCCTGCCTGTTCATGAGTAAAATCTCAAAAGAAAGTTCTTGTCTTTGTGGACAAGGTATGCTGTGTTTTACACTGTTTCTGACGACCCAGAGACTGAACTTAGATCGTGCCGATTTTTGTGGCATGTGTTCATACGTGTTCCTGTGTTCATACGTGTTCCAGACTGAACCTCCAGTTGTTTGCTTGGATGTTATGCCCTTTGACAAATTCAGCGGACAAAGTTTTGATGTGCTGCTACTTTTACCTGGTCACACAAGAACTGATTTTTCACGCAGTAGTAACTCTTTCAAACCACAATAAACAATTCTCTGAGAAGTATATGTAAAAACTTCTATAGGTTTCCTGAGAAGGAAAAGACTTCTATTGGTTCTCTCCAAAAATCAAAAGGAAAACATGCAAACTAAGGAAGACGACAGAAAATGGTTCCTTTTTTTCTTTTGCTAGAAATACTTTTTGGTACCGAATTCTTGCTCTAGCACGATCGTGAGAAAAACAACCAAAAAAATTTTGCTCTGTATTGTGTGCCTAGCTGCACGGTATCATTGCATTGGTTTGTACTGGCCTGAATATTTATGGAGCAGCCGGCAGGGGAGCTTTTCTTGTGCCTGCAACTTGTAAGCTGCATCATCTATACGCTATCTTTCTGATTCAAGACCAGAGTAGATCGATCACATAGACAACGATCGTTTTTTTCAGAAACCTCCCCTCCTTTGTCATTTGCGACGTTCTGATCACAGGCCCTTTAAACTTTGCTAGGTCACGGAAGATGACATTTTGAAACGGCACCGAAAACTAATTTACTTGTTCGAGATCGCTGTCAAAAATTAACAATTCCAATTCTCGGATCTGGACCTGGCAATTTAATTATATTTCCACAGAGAAGGTGATGGGTCGTGCAATTGCCGTCCATGTATACCTACAAGATGCCAACCAAGCTCATGCAATCAGAGTCGATGATTATTGTTTGCTGTTTCCCATCGGTGTCCACGTGGCGTCATTTGCTGAGGTACTGTTGTATTACCTGTACATAACTGCTACATACGCTGCTTGATCCTGATGCAAATGGGGGCATGGAACCAAACGTTTCCATTGGTTTAGAGTATAGATAGTGCCTAGATGGTTTGACAAATGGAGCGTTGTTGGTGATGTTGAAACGTCCGGTTTTTTCCACACTACTGCATTGTTAATTCACTGCGAGATCTGTTTAAATTTATCTTGGGCGGTTGAGGGGTGGATCTGACTTGATCCAAGCTGGTCCCTGTACTCTTTTCTGTTTCAAGTGATCCTATTAAATCTTGTGACGGATGGATGCGTGTGAGTGTGCATCGGTGACTACAGGTGGAAGTTGGATGTCCGTGGATCTTTTCTACCAAAAAATGAGCGAGATATCCCCTCACCAAATTTGAATTTGTGTCGTTTGTTAAAAATCCTATGGATGTCCAAATTAGTTTAGCCTTCCACCTATGGGTGTGAGTAACGAAGCCCCCTGGCCGGCTGCTGGCTCTGTGTAAGCGGCTAGCTCGCCCGTCACAGAGTTTTGTGACACCAGAACAGCCGACATGACAAAAAACAATCATGCAAAGGGGACGGCTTTGGGCGGCGAGATTCGCGACGGCGTGCGCTGCCCTGCGCGCGGCACACAGGAGGCGCATGTGCCTGGCGGCGACGATCGCGAAATGGGTGTGGGTTTCGTCAGAATGGAAGGCACGGACGGACGGACAGACAGCCGGGGGCGCATCTCCGTTGCACGCACGCGATGCTGGCTGGATTCCGGGGCAAAGTGGAACGGGACGGTGGGAGCCAGGGTGGGGGCTGGCTGGAATACGGTTCGATCCCATCTCGCGACGCCAAAGAGGGCAAACGGGCCGGCCGGGATACGGAACGGGATGCCGCCGGGATTACTTTACTGCGAGTGAGGGTGAAGTTCCCGACGTCGATTGCCGGCCGGGTGATCTCAGTTTCGGCCTGAGATTCGTTTTGCATTACTCACGCGTCGGCGAGTACGCCGTTAGGACATGGGGATCGAGCACTCGCAACCTTGCCCAAGATTCGTTCATAGGTCACATGCCGTCCCGTCCCGCGGCGTGCCACCGTGTGCCACTATCGATCCGCCTCTTCCTCGCGTCCCTGGCATTTGCGCTGTGAGTCCGACCATGGGATTGCTCGGAATGTCGGGAGAGCTGCTGATCGAAGCGATGGCCTTCGTCGGCAAAACCACTTCGTTACCAGCTGGGCCGCGACGCCGACGTGGACGCAGGCCGCGTTCGGTTTCTTCAGCCCTGTACACGACCCAAACCTGGGATTCCAGCCAAACAATCGGAGGCCGTGAAACGGCCGCCCCGATTTTTGGTCACACTGATTTGAAATGCTTTCGCTCCTACCACCTTCTTGGATCTGATGTGAAATGCCCTTCCCTCCCCTGTGACCTTTTTTTTAACAATTGCACGATACAACCCAAACAACGTATCCTAATCCTCATGAATCCGTAAAATCCTACCCTCCCCGTGACTTTTCTTTTTTACAGCGGCGCGACACAATCCAAAACGACGTATCTAATCCCTATGAATCTGGCATCACGTAAATCCCGCATCTCTAGAAGAATCTCGACTCGAAAAACTATCGTTGCACTCTCACAGGATATAATGGGGGAATCTAGATGCTTATTTGGGCACGTGAATAGATACGGTGATGTTAGATTATATATGTCCGAGCTTGACTGCCATATATACTTTTATTTAAAGCAGCGGCTTCGTATACAAGCACTGCTCTGCATTATATATATTTAAAACTGGGCATTGACATGTGTTCCGTTGCTCAAATAAGATTAGGACATATCTCGTCTAGTGCAAAAAGATAGAAATATGCGGACAGGGGACATTATTTAGATTATGGAAGATAACCATGCGACTTTATCCGCACAAGTAAGGAATGAGACCAAAATTTATATGACACAAAACTGAAAAGCGGAATAGTCTGGACGCGTTAACACTTAGTTTGTAAGTTTCCAAAAGATGTAGGACCACTGGCTACGTGAAGCAAAAAGGCCATAGCCCGACCTCAATGCCCATGCTGCCGATGAATGCAGTGTTTTTTTCTATCATCAACAGGAACGTATTTAAACTTCAGTAAAAACATAACATTGGAAAAATTCTGGAAATAAATTTAGGAAAATGAGAGCACTTAACACAAGCTGTTTAAAACAGGGGCAGATTTCACCACAAGTAATTCCTTAACCAACACAAGCTTTCTTTGAAGGGGACATTGGTAAAATATAATGTGTCGCAAAACTTTGAATTACGTGGGCTTACAAATTAGCCCATACGAGATTAAAAAAAGAAAGGAACAAATTAAGCCCATACGACTAAAACTACAGTCCAACAAAGGAGGAGGAAAGGCCTAGTTTGGAGGTCCAAGTTTTCCTACTTGGTCCCACACGTTTCAGGCCCAAAACAATAGTAGCATGAGCCAAGCGTGGCAAGGCCCGTCAATCTCTCCCACGGCCACGGGCCACGACCGACCTTCCAGCCCCTAAAAAGCCCCTGCCCCAAAGCCTAGGGTTTCCTCTTCCCCTTACAGCAGCAGCCGCCGCGTCGCATCTCCCATCCTCCCTGCGCTCGCTTCCGCCACCGCCCGCCGCCGCCCGCCGCCGCAGCAGCTTCACAGCCATGGGTAAGCAATCTTCTCTGATCTCTCGTCCTCGTTTGCGCCTCCTCCTCCCTCCTCCTCCCTCCTCCTCGTGAACACACTTGTTAATCCAGGTATGTCCGTGGGTATGCTATGCGCAGGTAAAGGTGCACGGATCGTTGGCGCGTGCCAGGAAGGTCCGCGGGCAGACCCCCAAGGTGGCCAAAGCAGGACAAAGAAGAAGAAGCTCTCCCGCGGCCGCGCCCACAAGAAGGATGCAGTACAACCGCCGCTTCGTCACCGCCGTCGTCGGCTTCGGCAAGGCCCAAGCCCCTCCTCGGCGTAGGCGCCGCGGACGCGGCTTCGTTGGCTCGTTCCTCACCCCTTTTCGCCCTCAGTATGCTTGTGCTCTTGCTGGTAGTAGTTTCGTTGGGAAGCAGATGAAGAACCCTTTTGTAGTTTCAGTTTCGTTGTTTGTTTGTGGGGAGATGGGAACCTGAGATTATGTGTCTACCTTCGTCTTTAGAATTTGAGATATAAATGATATGTTGAATCAATGGCTTTATTGTTGTCTTTATGAATGTTATGCAAATAATTGAGTTGCATCATTCGTTCAACCTGACAGTGAGAATTTGTTGCTTAGGTCTTTGCATTCCTCCCTTGATTAAGAAATCGGGTGTTTGTCCATCAGTATTGCAGGCGAAGTATAAATCTTTAATGGTATCTCAATTTGAATTTGAAACTAGTTTGCTGATACATATGTGCTAGGTTCAAGTAGTTGTGTGGATGGTAGTGGAACCAAGCCTGCTAGTATACTGGAAATGCTTGTTCTATTCTGGTTTTTTAGACTGTAGAAACTGCACATATGGTAGTGAATCACTGTGAAAATGTAATTAGAAATGTATACGTAGAAATGTGAAAAAAAATTAACTAATTAGAATCAGTCAAGTTTTATTTGCATCATATACTCTGCACCATGAAGG
Organism: Hyparrhenia diplandra; assembly: GCA_015847255.1. Classification (NCBI taxonomy): domain Eukaryota; kingdom Viridiplantae; phylum Streptophyta; class Magnoliopsida; order Poales; family Poaceae; genus Hyparrhenia; species Hyparrhenia diplandra. Next base: position 188,985 of record JADLZK010003779.1, read on the forward strand.
TCACAAAGTCCACAACTCTCTCCTTTTTTTTACTGAAAACTATTCGGTCATGTCTATTGAAAATTGGTTGCTCTACTATATTTTTGGCTCTGTCCATACTGACGCTTCATATGTAGAGAGTTAATTGAATTAAGGCAGGTTATTTTGCTTGAAAAGGACATACTTCAGGAGTCCTTGTTCTTCTACTCCAAGTTGTAAATGTAGAGTTAATTGAATTTAGGTAGGTTGTTTTTCTTGAACATGACAGTTCAGGTCCTTCCCCATGCCATGAATTGCACCCAGAACTTTATTCTGTGTACTCATTGGAAAAATGGAATGAATGTCTTTTTGAAAGTAACCCAGCTTTTGATAAGTAATTAGTTTCGTGCGAGTCATTTTGATTTGTAGTTGGAGAACGGAAATGAGGTTGCATGAATCTGTTTGTTGAAATTTATCAGCATGACAGGGGAGAGTCCGATCAGTGTATGTGACTGCTTTATTCATGACTGGTGAGTCTGATCAGTGTATATGATTGCAGTATTACTTGGACAAGCTGTTAGATCATGGAAATTGTTGGGAAACCATTTGTGCAAATGTGTCCCTGAATTGTTTGGATGGGGGATGTGTTCACTTCAGTCTTGAGTTACGTATTTTTGTCTTCAAATATGTGTCTACGGGCTTATTTGTTCTTTTCAGTGAACGAATGTTCTAATTGCAGAACGAAATGTGTCTCTGAAATTGCATGAACAAATGTTAATAGTGCAGACTGCAGAGTGATGCAAATGCGTTACTGGGGGATTGTGGTCGTTTCGTTTTGCCTTTCTGAGTGGGATGTTCTGTCTTACGTTGACGTTGTGTGCTTGTGTGTGGTCGCGACTATTTCTTGGATTTGGGTCGTTGTTTTTTCAATCGTAAGATATCACCCCTTTTCTTTAGAAGGAACACGCGATTTATTGAATCATATTGTAGGAACATTGAGCTCTTAACAATCCATAGATAGATAGATAGAGGGATTACTGGATTGATAACTACACATGGCGGCCTGATAGAGCAACATCTACTCGACGCAAAACCAATGAACTTCATAATTGATTTCCTACCTTTTATGACAAGCTGCAGAAGGTTTTCTATTACCTTATTAGAACAGTAAAGAGCTGAACATCGATGGCTAGAGATACTCCGTGCTTATTGCTCCAAGTAAGAAAAAAAACAATGGGAAAAACCACAGCAGAAACATTACAAAATTCCCAGAATCATCTCTGATGATGGCGCTTACTGCTGCTCCTCTACTGCCCTGCCCTGCCCTGCCCTTACACCTATTCTAACTAGCCAACTCAAAAGATTATTGACAGAACTTTTAAGTGGACGGTGAGCTCTGACTAAATTCCTCCACCACGCGCCGCCGTCAAGATCGCCCTGCAGGTCACCATGAGCTTGACAAATTCCTCGTGTTTCAAGTGTAGAAGAAAAAATATTTGAGTTTTTACGCTCGGCGCCATGCAAACCATTTGTACCATAGGGCCCATCCATGTCCATAATATCTCCAGTTCGTCTTCATTGGAGCTGATCTGCCTGCTGATCCTGGGCGCTTCAGCGGTGATTCAGCCCGGCTGCTGTGGGCGGGATGCGGATGCGGATGCGGATGCGCAAGACACAACCACCAATTGAGGCTTGCCAGCTTTGGCATGGTCGTGGATGCTCAAAAGCTTTGGCATGGTCGTGTTGGGCCGAAAGGGGCCAGCTCAGAATCCGCCTGCAGTATGTGGGCGGACCTTGCTGTCGTCTCTTTCGAATTGTGGTAAAAAGAAAAACTAAACTTTTTTTTGTGCTTAAATAAATTATAGGGGCCACTGTCAAAATAAATAAAAAAAATAGAGAGAAGGCCATCATGGGTCATTATCTTCCTTCCTCATGAGTCATGATTGCTTATCCGCACGCTCTGTAATCTGGCGAAACTGGATCCAGCGGAAACACAGACTATTCTCTTTTTTTCCTACTATATATACAGGCTGCTGTAGCACAGTGGCGCCAGTGAACACTAGGCCACTGTGTCATCAAGTGGAGGCAGGCCAGCGCAGCGAGGCAGATTCTTCGGTGGTCCGTGCTTTCAAATCGTCACGGCATGTCAGGCCGCACCGAACCAGCGCAGACGTTCTCGGGACACTGATTTCCGCGGCCATCTGCCCCCGTCGAGGACATGCGCCGTGCCCGCCATACCGCGCCGAGCGTCACACGCAGCGCAGTGCAGGCGGCGCGGCGGAGATCGAGCTTGAGGGGCGGTGGTCTGCATCTCGTCTGAAAGTAGTCGCCTCTCGCGCAACGGCGCAAGCGTCCAAGATTGGTGCACGGCCGGCCTGGTCAGAAGCGTCGTCAGCCTGTTCTCCACCCACCCACCCACCCACCCACCCCGGAATACACGTGCGTGCGTCTTCTCTCATCGGTCCATCCCTGCTGACCTGCTGCCTCCCCTCGCGTCGGACGCGGACGAAATCCCCGTTTTGTTGCCGGATCACATTGCCGGGGGCAGGGGACTCTGGTATGGTATGGCCGGCGTATGGCCGGTGAGGACCGCGGATTATTTGCACGCCGTACCCAGCTTCACCCGGCGCGGGCGATCGATCGTGCCAGTCGTCTCGTGTGCACGTGTGCACGGATGTGATGTGGTGCTGGTGATGCGCACGTGCAACCGTGCCGACTCGGTCCCAACGGCCGAACTCAAGCGTGGTCACGGTCTCACGGGCTAATGGGCGAGCGGCAGCGTAGGACATGGACGGCTATGGGGCAAGAAAACATGGCCCAACTCTGATCAAATTGACAAAGGCGCATCGTGAAAAGAACAAAAATTTACTTGCGTTTGATGGGGGTTTGAATTCTCAAACGTTTGCGACGTTTTTCTTTTTACCACGTTGGCTGTTTTTCAAGGTCGATAATCACTGAAAAGTTAAATACTCCACCATCTAAATGATAAGTCAATCCGAAACTTGAAAAGTCAAATCATCCTCAAGTTTGACGAATTTATATAAAAATAATAACGTGGGTCTTTCAGTATCATTGGGTTATTAATTTGAGTATGGCCGGGGGTCGTTTTAGTATCGTTTAAAGCCGGGGTATTATAAGGTTTTAAATTTGGCGAGATGAGGTACACATCATCGAAAAAAATACCACCAACTAAGGAGAACATATATGCCAGCCGGGTGTTAACCATCTAAATTTGATCGCCTTAAAACACGAGACAAAAAGTTTGCCTTGCGGCGGATCACAATTTGGGAGCGGAAGAACTGAGGCGATGCCATTCGGTGCTCGCGCAAGCTATAAAATATTAAGTGATTGTGTAGTTCATGAAGCGATCTCGGCTAACCTGTTGTATGAGCAAGCGTATGTGACATGGCCTTGCATTCAGCCCGGCCCGGCGAGGCTAAATAATTATACTTTGCTCTTAAACAGAAAGTACATGGCTATTTAATTATGGCTACATTGTTTTTTATTCGAAGAGGCGAAAGTTGAAATGTCAAGGAGGTGAATCAGAAGCACTAGAAATTGCATTTTATAGGATATCCCTCATAGTGTAAAAAAGGAGAACGCTTACTCTCATTTGGTATTTGAATCACGTATCAACACCGTTCCATGCTCTCTTTCGTCCTAAAATAATCATTTCACAATTTGTCCCAAGTAACAAGAGATTTTAGGCGAAATAACCCCTAAACTTATTTTTTAAATGCAGTATTTACGTCAATGAGCTATCTTACTGGAGGCATACTAATGATGCTCATCAGATTAACCTTAGATTTCTTACTTGCGTAAGAATCTTGTCATTCACTTGAGTGGGAGCATCAATGGTACGAAGTGGTGGCCTATACCAATAATTAGTCTCACAAAATAAAAGTTTATAGTACAATAGTTTCGTAATTATGCTTTTATTTGTTGCCATAAATCGCATACAATCGTATAAATTAGCGGCTAAAGTATAATCTTGAAGACCGCTTTTAAATCACATTATGACTTATATATAACCTGAGACGGAGGAGTACTGTTAATCATGGTTTAAACACCTGTCAATTATACAAAAACAGAATTAGTAGGAAGTGGTCAAAACAGGGTCAAACCACCGTACGTACTTTCAGCTAACTAAGCTGAGTGAGATTCAAGCTCTCCAGTGCCCCACTGATTCGATCGATTAAGCAAACGCTTATTTTAGTACACGCTGTCAGTGGCCATGCACGCACGAGCGCGGTAGCAGCACTGCCGCCATGGCCCGTAGATCGACATGGTCACCAACAAAAGCCACTGACGAAAGCTTAACGCTTCCCAAACAACGTCAAAGCTGACGAGAGAGACAGGCCACCCACAGCCAAACGACGAAAGGAAGGCCAGGCCAGCCGGCGTGCGTGCCGGCCGGCCGGCCTCAGTCTCGCTTTGCCAGAAGGCAGCGTCAGCGCAAGTGCACCGGCTTGCGGCCAGAGGCACGGCGTCAGCGCAGGCCGGCGCCTGACCGGGCGCGCCGCGCGCGCCTCCGGAGGGAGCCGCGGTCGCGCGCATAACGCCCCTTCCCCGGGCGGGCTTCTGACACCGTTCTGCCACCGGCCGGCGGCCTCGAACCCGGGCGGGGCGATATACGTACGCAGGGTGCGCGCATGCCATGGCATGCCAGGACACGCCAAGGATCAGAAGGCAGCGCATGCATGCACACATCGAGCTCGCCACGCTCACCAGTCGAGATCGTAAGATTAATCAATCGATCGGCCAAATTTCACGGCCCAGCCGGCGCCACCCCGAGCGTCGGCGTCCCCGCCCTTCAGGCAGCGTACGTACGTGCTCGTCAACGGACCGATCGATCAGAGCCGATCCATCCATGCATCGCGTTGGAGATGGCGCGTGACTGCAACCGCGCGCAGTTTTGAGGCCGTTTGCTGGCGGGACCTCGAGCGAACAAGCGAACGGCGCGCAGCCAGCGCGACCGGGCGCCTGTTCATGGCGGCCGGCCGGCCGGTGTCCTGATCGACCTTTCGCGGAAAACAAGCTGAACATTCAGGCCACGCACACACACACACCCCCTCCGATCTCTGCCGGAAACAAACAAGGCGAAAGCCATGCATTCCATTCCGCGACACCTTTTGCGCGATCGATCAGCAGGAGGATCGACCATGGCCCCCTATGGAAATCTCTCGCTTTAGAATTGCTCGTGTAAACGCTGTCCAATCGATGGGTCACTGCACGTACGCATGCAGGTGAACAACATGAACTGTATCCCACTCACTGAAAGAAAGTTCCGGTCTTTCCACTGCATTTGCCTGCCTTTAGCATCGGCCGTAACCGCATAACGGCATGTTTTTGTGCGTGAACACCGCAAAGCCACACAAACGAATTAAGCATT